>BSBK01003300.1:275000-787500 GCA_027943335.1 Chamaecyparis obtusa
TTTCCCTTATGAGTTTATACATTGTATTAGTTGAAAAGTTATTATATTGTCATTTTGTTAGTGAAAATTGAATTAGTTGAAATGTTACTATATTTCCATTTTGTCGGTGTAAATTGAATTTGTCGTAATGTCATATTATTTTCTTTTTTCTAGTAAAAATTGAATTAGTTATAAAGTTAAAACTTATCTGTTTAGATAGTGATCTTTTTATGTGGAAAATAACTTTAGACATTGGTAACGCTTTTACATTAGTATTAATTAAGTAAATAATAAGGTTGGATATACCTTCATCATGACTTATCGTTAATAACATTTGATTAAGTTATAAATTATGAATTAGTAATTTGTCTTATACGAAAGATTTAACTAGTGTAGGAAAAGAAAATAATAATAAATTTTAAATACCCCTTCTTAATTTAATTAATATTATTCTTGACAAAATTATAGCAAACCTTATCTTACTTCTACATAAAGTTTACATGAATTAATTTAGGGGATGTTAATTCAATTTATTAATTAACATTATAAACCTTAGCATTAATGAAACTGATATTCCTTAAGGATTATTAATTAGAAAAGAAAACTTAGGTTAATTGAGTATAAGCTAGGTTGATTATTGAAATTATTATTTCTGTATGAATTTATTCTTTAGCGAATTAATTTACCCTTGAGACTTTTTAGGGATAGATATATTATCCCAATACATCACGAAACCATTAAAATATGTTAGTTCCTTTAACTTCTTTATTCTTCCTCATCACCTAATGACTTCCATCGTGTAGGGGATGGAGGCACACCAACACTTGCCCCATGACCCCTTAAGTGTCATTGGGTGACCCGCCCAACTGCGCTAACATTTCCAAAGCTTTGCGTTGTAGGGATTTTGTGCAACCTTGTTGACCTAGATGTATGTTATAGTTTTTTTCAAAAAAAAAAAAATTAGTTGTGTTTTTGTCTGATTATTTTGGGCATTACAACACACTTCCCAATGATGGATATCAACATTAAATCCATGATCCAATATAAATGCACAAGTCAACCACAACATAAACTAAAACTAAACCCATCGGTGAGAAAGAAAAACTGAGCATCAGACAAGCAACGTCGAGCACCAATGAAACAACTGACCACCCAGGAGATAATCGACCAACTACTGACCAACTCGGTCAAAGCAAGAACCGAGCAACATAGACAAACTCCAAAAAAAATTTGGTGACACAGGATTGCCAAGGACCCGAGATGCTCCTACATCAGACACCTGGGGTTATTTTGAAATGATTCTCTGAATCATTTGGTAGGTCTGGTCCGAGCTGCATCCAACTCAAACTATGAAATCCATGAACTATCTTCCATTAGTCTATTCTTCCACTTTACCAAATATTCCATATACTATTTTCCTCTTGTACTCTTGCCAACTCTTTCCTTCAAAATCTGTTCAATTTCTTTGTTCTGCTTCTTAGGATATTCTGTCGGTACTATCACTTCTTCATCAGGTTCATGATACTCATACAAATCTGCAAGCTTTAAAATTGGTGATATGTCCATATCATCAGGTAACTTAATCTCATATGCATTTCCACTGTCAAATTTCCTCAAAATCTTGCAAGGTCCAAACTTCTTCATCTTTAGCTTCCCATATGTTCCAACAGGAAATCGACCTTTCTTCAAATGAACCATCACTTCATCACCAACAACAAAAGTTTTATGTCTCATTGATCTATCAACTCTATCTTTGAATTTTTTATTACTATCTTCGAGCTTCAGCTTCACATCTTCATGCAATGTCTTCATGTACTCAACAAATTTTACTCCTTCAGCACTTTTCTTATTCTCATCAGAAATGTCTCTCAAATCAGATATTCCTCTTGGCTGTGTGCCATTCACAATCTCAAATGGTGTCTTTTCAGTACTCCTATTCATTGAGTTATTGTATGCAAACTCTTCTTATGCCAATACAGAATCCCAATTACTCGGTGTGTCTCTAACTAAACATCTCAAAAGATTTCCCAAACTTCTGTTCACAACTTCAGTCTATCCATTGGTTTGTGGGTGAAATGTAGAACTATATTTCAACTCAGTGCCAAATTTCTTCCAAAGGGTTTTCCAAAAATATCCAACAAATTTATTGTCTCAGTCAAAGATAATAATCCTCGGTAATCCATGCAATCTGACAATTTCCTTAAAGAAAAGATTTGCTACATGTACAGTATCTTATATCTTTCTACGAGGTATAAAATGTGCCATCTTAGAAAATCTATCCACAAAAAAAAAATATAGAATCATTACCTTTTACTGTCTTTGGTAAGCCAAGAACAAAATCCATACTGATGGCAATCCAAGGTTTCTTAGGAACATCAATCGGTGTATACAATCCAGTATTTTGACTTACTCCTTTTGCAACTTGACAAATTCCACAACTTTTCATAAATTTTTGAACATCTTTATACAACTACGGCCAATAGTACTTCTCCTTAAGAAAATTCCATGTTTTATTTGTATGTGTGAATTTTATACCTAGCTGTAGACACAACACTTCAGTAAAACATTAGAGGTTAGCAGAAATCAAAATCTGACAAATAATTGAAACTGTGCTAACCAGGCGATTTACTGCCTTCTAGTAGGTGTGAGTATGATGTTCTCATATTGGAATCAAGATCAATGACAATGCAACACCTAAACGAAGGATTTTAAAATGATGAAAGCAATGAAATATGAATGCAAATTAATCTTTTTTTTTTTATTTTTGTTGCAATAGGATGAAAAATAGATATGAATCTAAGCTAGAATGTATGAAATTGATCTAGAATGTATGAAATTAATATGTAAAAGTATCTAACAATGATATGCTAAATGAGCTATGAATATTATGAATGATCTCACAAATTCGCCTGTCACAAGTGCTTGATTCTTCAGATGTCAATTCGCTAGAGTAATTGTGCAAATTCGAGAGATGATTTTAAAAGAGCTGAAGCCTTGATTTTATAGAAATCCAGGGCTTTGAGGATGCAAGAGAAAAGCCATAAATCACTCTTGATAAACTTAGGTTGATTTTTGAGTTAACAAGAAATTAAGAATATTTAATTCATAAAATCATGCAAAAGCAGTTTTTATCTCAAAATAGAGCTTTAGTTTTTTTTTTTGTTTTTTTCAACTCCTCATCAGATGTTGAGTTTTAGAAAGTTTACAAATTGAAATTAGCAATTGTTTTAAAGTTGACTGCTTTTTTGATTGTGCGTGTTTTAATATGAATTAATTTAATAAATAAAGTGATTTATTTTCCACTTAACTGATTTTAAAATTAAAACAATTGATTTATGGGTTAATCAATTATTAAATCAAACTTTATTCCAATTAAATCATTAAATTTGACAACTTTGATTTTAAATCAATTAAATAAATATCTAATTGATTGTTTGTAGGAATTTTGATTTATTGTCAAAATAAAAACAATATTAATTAGGAATAAATGTAATTAAATCTAATTAAATGATTAAGTGGCAGAATTAAATTAATTAATTAAATATTCATCATATTCAATTAATCAACTTCAGGATAAATAATAACATTTATCACTAAATAATATTTAATTAAAGATAATTAGATAAATTAGGAATATTTAAGAAATATTCCCTGATGCAGAATTTAGGATAAAATCAATTAGGATTCGATAATGTGCAGATGTGCCTTAGGTTAGGACTTTGATGTCATTTTGATTCGAATTGAAGATGTAGGAGGTTAATGAACCTATAGCCCATTTTTGGGGTATTACATTTTGCCCCTCTTTGAATCACTGTGCAAAGCGTAGTGGTTCCAAGAATAGTCTGTCTATGATAAAGATGTATGAAATTGATTTGAAAGATGAACTGATTCTGAGATAGAAATCGATTGAAAGATTTGGAAAAAGATGTCGAACTAGGTCCAAGATGACCAGGAATTGAGATGATGCTAGCTATATCAACAATGAACCGGTGATTATGAAAAAGTGCCAAAATGCCTGATTTTGAACCTTATCATTGCAAAGAAGTGAGTGACCGATTCTAGACCTCAATGTCCTTATATGAATCATATTGGTATCACATCATGAACCCATCAGTTACGAAGAACCATGGAAATGATGCTAATGAACTGATAGTTACAAAAGCTCATATAGTTTACAAGATAGATTTAGGATACCAGATTGATATGAATCTCGATGAATCCGATATGCCCCAAGAGATAATAGATTAGCCCCAAGTGATGAGGACTTTTGATGAATCAGCAACTAGATGTGGTTGTTATCTTGATTACTGAGAGAAAGATATTGATTTATAGATTTGATTGATGTGCAATACCATGCCCCCTTCAGGATGAAAATCAAAATCTGACAAGAAAAGTCAGCTTTGAATAGTTTAGAAGCATGTTAATTGATTTAAGAAGTGGTTATACACATTCAAGAACGTGTTCTACATCATTTAGAGGTCTCAGAGATAAAGTTTGACTAGGTTTGACTATGAGTTGACCATGGTTGACCAAGTTGAAATTTTGATAGTTTGATGTAAGATAATCAGTTAAGTTGAATTCTAGATTTCTATGATGATTGAAGGTTGATTATGCAGGTAGTGAATAATATAAACGATCTCAAATTTTGATTTTGATCCCGAAAAAGGATTCTACTTGATGTTTCATTGGAAGAACCTTCATGTGAGATTCAGCTCTTGTGTCATTTATTTTTTTGAAGAATCATTTAAGTGTTCAAGCAATTTGTGAGATCATGCAAAGTGCAAAATGTAAAATGACATGAAGAATGAAATGCAAACCTAGGACCTAGGACCTAGTCACTGATCATGTGTCAATTTGTTATCATCATTGAACTTTTTAGGTAACTAGATAAATCAATACAATGTCCACTAGTTATGAAACTATAAACATATGAATATTGATTTGTATGCGCAGGAATCAATACAACACCCACTGGTCAGGCAACCATGGACATATGAATATTGATTTTGTTTTTAGAATGTCAGATTAGATATAAGCACCAAGGCATAAGCGCTAGGATGACCTGAATATCATGTCCATTTTGATATAAAAATTTTTATAAGCATCAAAACATGGATGTCATGATGACTAGAATATGCCTTGCATTACAAACACATCAAGCAGTCAAGAGATCATTCTAAATACAATGTGAATTACCCTTAGTGACCCTTTATCATTCACATCCTTAGGCAAGATCGTGTTCCACAGTAGGAGAAAGAACTCACTCAAAAAGACAATAGTTAGATCAAACTTCCTTGAATTTTTTGGGTATCAATGGTTAAGGTACGCATGGCCATCCAATTCTAGATAGAGGCTCTTACAGTCGGACACCATTTCAATCCAGAACTTCCAAAGTTGTTAGATTTTCACATACAAGAAGAAAACAAAGAAAAGATTATGCCTTAGTCATCACTCTCTAAATCCTATAAAGGACATCATCGAAGAGCTTGAAGGGACACAATATGAAAAAATCTCAATGCGAATCAGTAAGCATACAAGGAGATAAAAGCATGTAAAAGCATAGATCATTTTTAATTTGATGTTTGATGTTTGATTGTGTTGTAGATGCAAAATCCTTTTTGGAGACGAGACTGACTGACTGACTCAAATGAAGCTTCAAAGGACTCTGACTGGATATGATGCATCTCAAGTATACTGGAGGCCATAGGATATGACATTGATTGCCCCCAAGTTTGACCATTGATAGGATACAAACACTTTAGCTGATTGGTGTACAGATTGACTTATTAAAAATAGCAATGCGGGAACAAACCAAGAGATATGTACAAACTAAAGCAAGACTGAAAGTTGGGAAAGACCAAGATTGTGCTGATAGATGGAGCATTTTGAAACAAGTGGTGCTTGTTTGCCAGGTTTTCACCACCTTGGCAGAGATTCTATTTTTGCTACCAAGGTGCCTATTTCCAAGTTTCACCAAGGCACTTTTTCTTTTTCTCATTTTTTTGTATTTTTCATTTTTTCAATTTTTCTTTTGTACTTTTTATTTTTTTTTATTTTTTTTGTGAATCATCAAGGCACCCATTGCTAGGTTTTCACCAAGATGTTCATTTTTTCAGGAATTTTTCCAATTTTTAAGATTTTTTTCAGGACTTTTTACCATAGACTGAATGCCTTAGGCATAGAATTTCTTTAGGTGGAGAATGTTGATTGGTTCTCAGAGTTGTTCTCCTTTAGTCATTGAGAATTGAAAGGCACTAAAGCCAAAAGTGGCAGTGATAACAAAGGGACCCAGCTAGTTGAATTCAAACTTCCCCTTGCGCTCTCTATGTGATTGATTTTTAAGATTCTCTCTCAAGACTAGATCGCCAACCTGAAATTCTTTGTGTCTGACTTTCTTGTTGTAACCTCTAGACAATCTCTTTTGATATACTCTGAGATGATCATACGTTTCTTGTCTGTGCTCATCCAGTAGTTCAAGTTCTTGAAACCTAGACACTCTGTAGTCATCATCAGTTACTAGACCATGCATTCTGATTCTTAGTGATGGGATTTCAACCTCAATAGGTAGTACTGCTTCAGACCCATAAACTAAAGCAAAAGGTGTAGCCCTAGTGGGCATTCTGATACTTGTTCTATAGGCCTAGAGATTTGGATTGATCATGAGATGCTAGTATCTTCCTATCTTATTAACTGTACAATGCAAGATTTTCAATAGATTCTTGTTAGAAGCCTCTGCTTGTCCATTCCCTTGAGGATAGTAGATAGATGACCAATGTTGTGTAATCTTGAATTTGGCACATAAATCATCTAGATCTTTGTTCTTGAATTGTTCACCATTATCTGTGATTATGGAATGAGGTATCCCATATATGCATATGATATAGTTCAAGATGAACATAGATATTTGTTTTCCAATTTCTTGAGTCAAAGGGACTGCTTCTACCCATTTTGTAAAATAATATGTAGTTGTGATTATATGGGTATGTCCATTAGAAGAATGAGGATGTATAGATCCTATAAGATCAAATGCCCATTGGTGAAAAGGCCATTGTGTAGTAAAGGGAATTAGATCTCTCCCTAGAGCATGAATTAAGTTGCCATGCACTTGGCACTTTTGACAATTCTTAGCAAATTTGATAGACTCTTTCTCCATTTCAGGCCAATAGTACCCAACCCTAATAATTTTTCAAGCTAGTGTTAAACTATTCGAGTGTGACCCACAAATACCATCATGGACTTCCTCTAATGCACGTTGAGACTCTTCCCATTCTAAACATCTAAGTAGTGTACCATCTAGACCTCATTTGTATAGATCATGACCAATAATGACATATCAGGAGGCATTATGAATAAGGTATCTCTTTTCATGATGGTTAAAGGTATCGGGAATGATTTGGTCTTTGAGATAGGAGAATAGGTTTTTATATCTGGATGAATCATGACCAAAAATAGCACAAATCATGCGGGTTTCAAGGGAATCATATGCAGGATAAGATAGTGCTTCCACCAGGAACTCGTAGCGTAGCTCATGTTCAGGTTGCTGTAATAGAGTAGATAGTGTTGCCATTGCATCAGAAGCCTTATTCTCTGTTCTAGGTATTTCCTCAAACATGATAGATATAAAATACTTCTTTAGATCATCTACCATTCTCTTGTATGGAATAAGCTTTTCATGTTTAGTCTGGTACACATCATTGACTTGATGGATAACAAGTTGAGAATCTCCATGAATGTGTATCTTTGTCACTCTCCACTCAATTGCTAGTTTCATGCCATTAAGAAGGGCTTCATATTCTGCAATATTGTTTGTGCAAGGGAACGTTAATCTAAATGCTTTAGGTATGGAGTATCCTTGAAGATTTATAAATAATATGCCTGCTCCTGATCCATTTTGTGTATAGGAGCCATCAAAGAATAACTGCCATTCTCTAGAAGAAAGAGTCATGATAGAGGAATTTGGAAATTCCATTTGCATTGGTGTATCATCAATCATAGGTGCATCTACTAATTGATCAGCAATAACCTATCCTTTTATAGCTTTTCTTTCAACATATTCAATGTCAAATTCACTTAAGAGCATGACCCATTTAGCTAATCTACCCGTGAGGGCAGCTTTGCTTAGTAGGCACTTTAGTGGATCAATCTTAGCTACCAAATGTGTGGTATGCACCAACATATAATGTCTCAATTTCTATGGTGCAAAGATCATAGCTAGACAATCCTTCTCAATCATAGAATAATTCTTTTCATATGCCACCAATGTCCTACTGATATAGTATATAGCTCTTTCCTTTTTGTTCTCATCATGTTGTGCTAGCAATGCCCCCAGTGATGTATTTGTTGCGGAGACATATAAGATCAATGGCTTCCCTTGAATGGGAGGCATCAAGATAGGAGGATTTGATAGATATTTCTTGATATGGTTAAAGTTGTTCTCACATTCTTCATTTCATGCAAAAGTCACACCTTTATGTAATGTTTTTGTAAAAGGTTGTGATATGTCAGCTAACTGTGATATGAAACGCCCGATAGATTGCACTCTCCCTTGTAATGTTCTCATCTGACTGATATTATTGGGGGGTTGCATCTCCATTATAGCCTTTACTTTAGCTAGATCAACTTCAATGCCCTTCTTTGAAACTATGTATCCTAAGAGCTTTCCAGAAGTGACACCAAAAGCACATTTCTTAGGATTTAGTCTAAGACTAAATTTTTCCATTCTGTCTAGAATCTTGCTCAAGTCATTTAGATGTTTAGCTCTGATCATAGATTTTGCTAAAGTGTCATCAACATAATCCTCCATAGTTATATGCATCATGTCATGAAAAATAGATGTCATAGCTCTCTGATATGTAGCACCAGCATTTTTAAGCCCAAATGGCATGACATTCCAATAGAAGATACCCCATGCACATGTGAAAGTAGTTTTCTCTTGATCCTCTGGAGTAATTTTTATTTGATTATATCGAGAAAAACCATCCATTAAGGAATAAATCTTGAAACCCGCAGTCATGTCCACTATCATATCAATGTTAGGTAGTGGAAAATCATCCTTAGGGCATGCTTTGTTCACATCTCTAAAGTCTGTGCACACTCTAATTGATTTATCTAGTTTAGAAATAGGTACAATATTTGAGATCCATTTAGCATAGTCAATAACACAGATGAATCCGGCCTTTAGTAGCTTCTCTAATTCAGCTTTGACCAAGAGTGCAACATGAGGATGCATCTTTCACAATTTTTTCTTGACAGGTTTTACACCTGGAGCAATAGAAAGATGGTGCATTATGAGATCAGGATCCAAGCCTGGCATGTCTGAATATTTCCATGCAAAGTTGATCTTTTTTTCTGTTAGGAATGTTGTAAATTTTTGCTTCTCTTCTTCTGATAAAGATTGTGCTACATGAATCAACTGTGGTTCTTCTGATGTTCCCAATTTGATGGATTGAGTGGGCTCAATTAGAACTAGAGATCTATCCTATAAATGACTCGGAAGGACATCAAATATCTCATCCTTAGGCACCTTAAAGAGGTTTTCACCTTCGGATATGTCTTTTATTTTTACTTTTGTAGGTTCTAAGACTGCCACAAAGTGGTTTTCACCGTTAGAACTCCTTCTCTTTTTATTCTTATTCTTATTTTTCTGACTAAGATACTTGATATCTGACTCCGTCATGCTAATGCTCGGTTCACTAATGGAAGTCCTCATAGGCTCAACTGCATTGAGGTAGAAAGCAAGGGCATAGTCATTTGGGAAGGTATAAATACCATGGCTCGGGTTTGTGGAGGTTTGATCAAGAAGTTCAGGATGTTGGATAGTCAAAGTGGTGAAAGATTGGGAAAGAGTGTTTACGGATATGGATCTATCATCATCGGTCCTAACCTGACGCTCGAGTTCAAAGGTGATATTACAACTTAAGACATTCTATTGGTGCTCAAAAATGCTGGTCATTTTGAGGCCAACTGACAGGCACAATAAATGCCTCTGCAATTCTGGTTCAATCGAACCAAGGTTGGTAGGCCTAAACTGAATATACTATCTAACTGCACAAACAACGTGCGTAAACAACAAAAATTCTTCCAAAGAGGTTACTGATCCTCAGAAGATAATGTAACTGAATATCTTAATAGGCAAATAGTTAAACTAATGCTATGAACTAACACTAAACCTAATCTAATGTTTTGTAAATAAAGTAGCAGATTTGCTTTGATACAAAAAGATAATGAATCTTAACTAAATTTATAATAAAGACCAATGCCTATTCCTTATCCTCAATATGATTACTATGTGTGATTTCTTTAATTGATGATCAATGATAAAATTCCTCTAGTTCAATCTATTAATGACAATGTGACACTTTGAATCAAAATGTATAGCTCTGGAGACAAATTTAAAATAAATATATCACTTCAAGAAAATGATTAATTAACAACAAAAAACTAAAAAGTAAGACAACTATTTAAAAGGAATTTAATCCTCAGAGGACAGACCAATTGAATCCTGCAGTATTCAAAAGGCACACTTAGCCATACACAATGAGAAACCAAGTGAATATAGTTCTACAATTCCTATTTGATCTTGCGGTATAATAAATCAAATATCTTAAAGAAAGTAAAAATACCTTATCCAAAGAACCAATTCAAAATAACATAGAGGAACAGATATCACCGATGAATTTTGAACAAAGATTTTGTATTAAGCTTGAAAAATCACTTGATCCACATGTATTGATCCATAGTATCCCATAAGGTTTTGGAATAAAAGCATGCACTGGTTTCAAATATTTCAATGTTGATAAAAATGATGATGTCTCTTTGTTACAAATGTTTCACTATAAATATATTATCAAAGGTTTCATGTGAAAAGACATACCCTTTCACAAGACCTAATCTTGGCAACTAACCCTAGAATATGCCTAATAAATCATTACAATGTATGTTTGGGATAAATTTCCCTTATATTTCATGAATACCGTGCATAATAATTTGTTTTTTAATTTCCTGCACACACAAAATAACCAACATTAGTTTATAATAAAAACATTATATGATGTGTTAAATTTATAAAATATTTATTATTTATTAATACTTATTTGAAAAATGAGTATCATAAAAATAAAAATAAAATGAAATCATCACAAAAACTTATTAAGTTGTGAAACATTCACACAATGAGATAAATAAAACGATATGTTCATAGTTATCTTTTATTTTAAAAATAAAACATATTGCACTCATTCTAAAATAGAATCCACTTAATGAAATTAACCCCAAAAATATTTCAAATATGAAATACTATTATAATTGTTAAAATATACACGATTAGGGAATCTAGAAATTTTATTTTCTAAAACAACCCTAATATACTAAGAAATAACTTATCCATAAAAGTAAGTAGAATGAAAAAATAAAACCCTAAACCTTAAAATAAAACAAAATAAAAGAGATTACCTTTTAGGGATTAATAATTAATCATAAATGTCAACCCTAAAAACGTATAATTTTCAACATCATTTTAATAAAATGTATTCACTAAGATAGTAGAAATATTAATGTTAAGAACGTTAAGTAAAAATAAAATAGAAATAACAAAGAAATAACATATCAAAACCCTAAAATTAAATTGACACAAAAGTGAGAAGTTACATTTAGGGAAATGATTAATTGTTATTCAAACCCTAATAATACAAAATTTAATCTACAAAATATGCACAATTAAAGCTTAATAATAATAAAATTACTTCACCCTAAAAGTATTTCATATTAACTATAGGTGAAAATGTGAAAATGAAAAGAAGTTAAGTTACATGGTAAATAAATTAATTAAATAACAAACTTACCATGCCATATAATTGAAAATAAGTAATTACAATATTGAAAATTCCCCCAACAAATAATATTAATTTTAATAATTTACTTTAAAAGAAATACAATTATCTTATATTTATATATGTATTCCTACACATACTCTCGAAGAATAATGTAGAGTAGTTGGTAAAGGGAATACATTTGGGTAGTTAGGTAGGAAAGAAGGAATGGGTCGAAAGGTCAAGTGTTCAACTCCCTCTCCCCATTCTTTTTTCCTTTTATCATTAAAACAATATATAAATAGATAATAATCATATTAATAAATTGTAAAAAATAATTAGGGAAGAAGTAACTCCCTGTGTGAAAAGTTATTTTGATCTCTCACCTGCACATAAAACAAAATAAATAAATATCTCCTCATATTCCTCTTGAAGAAAACATATAGGTTAATTGGTTAGGGGATAGGAGGGTAGATAGGTAGGAAGAAAGGATGGCTTGAGAGGTCAAGTGTTCAACTCCCTCTCGCCACCTTTTTTCAAACCTATTTTATTTTTTCAACAATTATTTATTTTCAAAATTAAATATGCAGAAAATAATTTACAACCTGATACATAAAAATAGAAAATAACAAACACACATGCCTTTTATCCATTTTAGTTTTTATCATAGGAAAATTATATAAAAATGAAAATAAAATATCATACTTCCCTGACGTTTCGTATATATTTTGGCTTGAATTTTTAGGTGCCAACACATTCAATTCGTGAATAGGCTCAATGTCATTGTGATAGTCCACTTCAGCCATCAGTGGATCAGACTCGATAAGTTCATCATTTCTCTCTAGACTTACGTTGGGTTTAGGTGCATATTGGTGAATAACATCAACATGTTTCTCTGTAATAAGCTCATCTTCTTCTGGAATGGCTCCCCATTCATAGTCATTAGATTCTTCATCTATGCCTCTAGGAAATCTAAGAACATGAGTAAAGTCAGGATGAATACCCCAAGGAGGGTTACCCTCAGATTCTGATTTGAATTCGTACTCATGAGAATCTATCTCAGAATAACTACCACCTTCCTCTTTGTCTGTTTGATTTTCTTTGAGATCTGTTGGTTCTTGTGGTACACCTATCTCTTGCTTTATAGTAGGTTCTTGTATTTCTACTACATTAATTCTTTTGATTGGATCATCTTCAATGTCCAAGAGATCTTTGATTTCTTTAGGTAAATGCTCATAGGGAATGAGATCTTCAGTGGTGTCGGAATCATCAGTATCAGATTGTTCTATTATTTTGCCCTTTAGTTGATTTGCTATAGAGGGCTCAATCTGTTCTAAGACATGTGAGGAATTCTTGCTAAGATAGAAAGGCTTCTTCACGTATCCTAGACCTGTCATATTCTTTTTGGCTCGACCATGATGTTCAAGAGGTGACAGAAGACCCTTACCGTGGATTCCTAGAGGTCCTTTTCCTGTATATCCCATTTTAGCTATCAGTTTATCTCTTGGGCCATATGACTTAGAAGGAACCTTCAATACGTTAGAGTCACCAGCTTGAAGAACTTGGGATTCAGGTTCATCTTTGTAGAGCCATGCAAGCACAGCTTTATCCTCTTCAAACTCCTATTTAGATACTTGTTCTGCAACAAAATTTCCTTTATATGCTTCAAGAGGTTCTTTAAATTCAAGCTTGGACTATTTTAGAGTTTTTCCATAAGAATTAGGAGAGATAGGGAGAGATGTCAAAGATAAGACTAGCTCTATAGTATATTCTCCCATACCATTTTCTTTGATTTTAACCTCTTTAGCAATGTCTTCCATCTTGGAGGTTGAAGCAACGTCTAGCTACTTAATGGAAGATTCTCTATTATTGGGAACAAGTTTATCTGCACTCTCTTTCAAGGTATTCCAAGTTGTTGACATGTCAACTGGAATGGTTACCTCTACTCCGTCACAAGGAAATTTCAAGCACTGATGGTATGTAGAAGGAATAGCTTTCATTTCATGTATCCAGGGTCTCCCTAGAAGGATGTTGTAAGCCAAAGGTATATCAAGAACTTGACATATAGTATCTCTGATGACATGAACTATTCTGATAGGCAAGACAATTGTTCCCTTAGAGGATCTTTCTTCTTCATCATATGCTTTGATAGTTATTTTCTTTCTAGGATCAATGGCCATTTCTGAAAATCCCAATTGTGTGATCAAGCTGTAAGAACAAATATTCAGACCAGTGCCCCCATCTATCAACACACATTTGACACGATAGTTTGGGATCAAGACTTCTATATGTAAGGGCTGGTTATGCGGATGACTCAAGGATTTATCATTGTCCTCTAAAAAGGAGATATACTGTGGAGACGTAAGATGACCAACCATAGCCTGGAATCTATCTAAATCAAGGTTATCAGGAACATTGGATCCGAGCAGAGCTTTGTCTAGGATGGCTCTATGAGCTAGAGATATCCAAAGAAACTCAAACATGGAGATTTTTGCATTAGTATGTTAGAGTTGTTGAATGATACTGTACAAAGTAGGCCTCGTGTCATTAGGATTTGAAGATTTAGATGTTGCCCTCTATTTAGAAGTAGAAAATAGATCGAAAGGAACCTTAGGGACATTTGATTGATCTGGGATTTGTCCTTGTAGGTGTGCCTGAGCTTGTGATCGAGTAACTGCGTTAGCTGATTAATTTTCTCCATCTCTTCTTACAATTGTGTTGACATTGCAACGCTTAGATAGGCTTGGTTCAACCATATTGATAATAGTATTATTTACAGGATAGGCATAATTGACCTTAGCACCCACATTAGGCTGAGAAGATGAATCTCCTTGGCTATGCTTCAGAAATGGTTTGGTGAATGTTGTGTGATCATTATTTCTTTTAGGATTATCAATCATGATTTCTCCATTATCAATCTTGTCTTGAATGGTATGCTTCAAGCACAAGAAGTTATTAGTTTTGTGACCTTTACAATGATGGAATTCATAGAAATCATTCTCTCTCCACCAGCTCGGTTTAGGTTCAGGATCAAAGACTTGTTTCTCAGGTAAGTAAATGATGTTACTAGCCAATAGAGTTTTCATGGCAGATTCCAAAGATTCTCCAAGAGGAGTGAATTTATGATTAGGATTTGTAGCCCAAGGTTGATAAGCAGATGGCTTCTTGTTAGATTTTGATGCTTTAGCTTCAACAAATTTAATGGATTGGGTGCCAATAGTGAGATTGAAAGTAGGTGCCTTAGATGGGGCACGAATATTATCAACAATGTCATCTATGATCATGCCTTTATTCTTATTCCAATTTTTGTTCTTGTCTTTAGAACTAGATCTAGATTCATACTTATCCTTTTGAAGTGATATGTCTCCTTTTTGCACAAGTACTTTCTCAATTTGGATTGCATTTTCCACCATCTTATCAAAGGATGTATGATTTTGCATTTGCAAGTGGTAGTTGAGTTCTAGAACAAGATTGTTGATGAAGATTTCTAGCTTCTCGGTTTCTAGAATGGGTCTAGCATATAGAGAAAACTTCTTCCTCCATCTTTTGAGAAATGTCAGGAATGGTTCTCCTAGATACTATTTGAGATTGCAGATATCGATCATGGTGACTGGATGTTGGATGTTGTAGGAGTATTGTTGATAGAACAATTTGATCAACTCCTCAAAGGTTTTGATTGTAGGAGGCATCCTAGAGAACCAATGAATGGCTGACCCTCCCAGAGATCGGGGGAAAAGATGCATCAGATAGGTCAGTTTGTGCATGAACTCCATAGATTGAGTACATAATTCTCTAACATGATCTTAAAGATCAGATTTTCCATCATATTTAGGCATTTCCACCCTCTTAGGTAATGGGGGCATATACAAGTCTTTATCGAATGGAAAAGGACATAGGGCCTCCATGGAGAACTCCTTAGGTTCTTTTTCTTTTTCCATTTTGTGAAGTTTTACCTGCATGGCATGCATTTGTTTCATCATAGTCATAATAGGAGTTTCTTCCTCATGTGTAATGATATCTTCCACATTAAATTTGAGAGGAAGTTCAGCTCCTTGATGAGCTAACTCTAGAAAGTATGTTTCTCTATCTTCTTTCAAGAAATGTTTCATCATTCTTTTGAAGTTATCATCGTTTTGATATCAAGCAATTTCAGAAGGTGTAGGTTCTTGATCCATACCATGTTGAGACTGATGTCCTTGGGACCCATGATGTGTCCCTTCGTGAGACATGTTAGGAGTTTTAGGACTCCCTGGATTAGATTGAGGTGGGGTTTGTTGATTACCTCCGTGAGTTGATGGAGGGGGTATGTAACTAGTTTTCAATCAAAAATTGCCAAGACCATTGTCTTCATAAAGACCAGAATTGTAGAGTTGCTCAATAGTTGGACCTATGTGAGTAGACAAAGTAGCAGTGTTAAGTGCTTCTCCAGATTTCTTGTGAGAGGAAGCTCTAGTCTCCACCATTAACCTTGGGTGAAGCAAAAGAATACAATGAAGAAAATTGATGAAAGATCTGATTCAAGAAGATCAAATGATGCAACCTTGTCAAAGTTTGATTGATTGAGGATAAGATTGGATGTAAATGAAGGATATTGTTCCCTAGATGTATGGGTAGATGCCCAGAAGATAGCGGATAGGAGTTCACAACACTTAGCCATTTTGAAGATGGATTGAAGATTGATAGTTATGACAAGGTTTTGACACAAGATGAAAAAGACTCAAATCGATTAAATAGAAGGCTGAATCAGACTCAAGAGGCCACTTTAGGAAAATGATTGGATTCATTCTAGTTTCTGCTCTGTTCCTGACATAGTGATTTTCTTGACAGACTCTAGAAATAGGTTGTAAAAGCTGGGTCTCTGACAGTTTTTAACACTTTCTGACAATTTTTCAGACTTTTCTCAAATGACTTTTTACAAGCTCGTATGAAAGTGGGTAGACTATGAAACAAAAATTGACAAGCTCATACGACAATTGCAAAACTCACATGATAGTTGATAGCAGGATTTTTTACTTTTGTTATTAATTGGTGGCAAAACTCATACGACACTATACAAGCTATCATACGACAATATGGGGGTTCTAAAATGACAATAGCCAAAAGTCGTATGATTTTTTGACTTTATGAGATGACGTTTGACTCCAGAAAGGTGTTTGACATCAGATTTTACAATTTTTAGGTTTTTAGTTTCAAATTGTTCACAAAATTGTCTGTCTAGATTTGAAGATTGTACCGGATTGATTCATTCTTAGTAATCGGATAGATAAATAGGCACGCAAAACAACAAGCAAGTGATTTCAAGCACGTCTGAAAATAATGAACAAGGGACAAAGCAAGCCTGCACATGAACAACCAAGTGACTGAATGTGCTAATCCCTAGGAGTGCTAATAGTGTATGTTCCAAAAAGTTTTGCAATAACGGACATATTCCTAGAAAATGAAAATTTGGCCTCACTAGGGTTTGTAGTAATGGTCTGACTCTGCAACTTTTGTGATCTCAAGAGGGTGAACTCCAATCCAGGTGCATCAGGGTTTTGACATAGTCTGAGAAATTAATCAATCAGGAGCTGCTAGGGAGATCTGACAGCCCAACAAGAGACCACACCTGTGAAGATTTCCTCCACAAGGAAATTTATATAGCGGCTGCTACTACCATAGCAAAAATGGCTATTACCACTTGAGGTTCCGTCCACGTGGTTGACCCAATTAAGGGAATGTCCACTACAGTTAACCCTCTCTAAAGGTGACTCACAAAAGATACCACATGGAGATTGGTTCTAGATTCAAGGATCTGAGTTTCTGATACTACCCAAAAAGGGAGTAGAGCATAGTCCTCTAGCCTTTTCACTTTTAACCAAAACAAAGTAGAAAGATTAATCCGACACTCTAAGACCAAGATTATCTCACAAAGATCTATGATGTCAACCACTTATGATCTATCAACCTCTCTGGAGAGAAAATGTATCAATCAGAAGCTGAAGATGCACAAATCTAGTAGAACGTGAGACACTCTCAGTAACCTCCCTACCTACAAGGGTTCTCTCATTGAGAAGAGCTTCGCTGGAAACCCACTCTCTCAAGAACCAAAAATAGTGTTCATAGGGCCTAGTTACTGTGTAACAGATATGCAGAAAGAAAATCTACATTCGTTTTATAGCCCAAAATGAAATTTGTGATATGAAAGCAATACAGGTCACACAAGCTTGACACGTGAGAGTTCATTTTAGTCCAAATTGAAATGTTATCAGCTGAGAAGATTACTTGAATTCCTTGCAATGTGCTTAGTAGATTCTTACCTATTTTTAGCAATTATAATGCTTTTCCCAATCAAAACCAGCAAATACCAATTAGAAACAAAAGATTTCAATTGTTAATGTTAGCTATTAATCCAAATCTGGAAATCAAATCTGGACAACTGCTTGAAAACATGAAACGACAATTGAATCTAGAGTCAAAACTCGTACGACACTGGGTTACCTACTAGATGATAGTCTGCAAACTCGTACAACTGTGGGTACCTATTCATACGATAATCAGGATTTCAAACAATAATGTGTACACTCTGATATGAGCCTCAAAATTTGAACCTGTCGTACGATAGTGGGTATCTCCCAAAATGACTTTCTGACAAATGTCATATGACAAATGTACAGACAGAAAATAAAAATTGTAGTTTTGATTGAAAAATGACAAGAAATAGATAGAAATTGATAGAATTGGAATGGAAACCCATTTCAGGGCCCCACGGTGGGTGCCAGAAATGTGTGTGTGAATTTTGTATCTAGCTATAGACACAACACTTCAGTAAAACATTAGAGGTTGGCAGAAATCAAAATCTAACAAATAATTGAATCTATGCTAACCAGGCGATTTACTGCCTTCTAGTAGGTGTGAGTATAATGTTCTCATATTGGAATCGAGATCAGTGACAATGCAACACCTAAACGAAGGATTTTAAAATGTTGAAAGCAATGAAATATGAATGCAAATTAATCTTCTTCTTTTTTACTTTTGATGCAATAGGATGAAACATAGATATTAATCTAAGCTAGAATGTATGAAATTGATCTAGAATGTATGAAATTGATATGTAAAAGTATCTAACAATGATATACTAAATGAACTATGAAAATTATGAATGATCTCACAAATTAGCCTGTCACAAGTGATTGATTCTTCAGATGTCAATTCGCTAGAGTAATTGTGCAAATTTGAGAGATGATTTTAAAAGAGTTGAAGCCTTGATTTTATAGAAATCTAGGGCTTTGAGGATGCAAGAGAAAAGCCATAAATCACTCTTGATAAACTCAAGTTGATTTTTGAGTTAACAAGAAATTAAGAATATTTAATTCATAAAATCATGCAAAAGCAGTTTTTATCTCAAAATAGAGCTTTAGTTTTTTTTTTTGTTTTTTTCAACTCCTCATCAGATGTTGAGTTTTAGAAAGTTTACAAATTGAAATTAGCAATTGTTTTAAAGTTGACTGCTTTTTTGATTGTGCATGTTTTAATATGAATTAATTTAATAAATAAAGTGATTTATTTTCCACTTAACTGATTTTAAAATTAAAACAATTGATTTATGGGTTAATCAATTATTAAATCAAACTTTATTCCAATTAAATCATTAAATTTGACAACTTTGATTTTAAATCAATTAAATAAATATCTAATTGATTGTTTGTAGGAATTTTGATTTATTGTCAAAATAAAAACAATATTAATTAGGAATAAATGCAATTAAATCTAATTAAATGATTAAGTGGCAGAATTAAATTAATTAATTAAATATTCATCATATTCAATTAATCAACTTTAGGATAAATAATAACATTTATCACCAAATAATATTTAATTAAAGATAATTAGATAAATTAGGAATATTTAGGAAATATTCCCTGATGCAGAATTTAGGATAAAATCAATTAGGATTCGATAATGTGCAAATGTGCCTTAGGTTAGGAATTTGATGTCATATTCATTCGAATTGAAGATGTAAGAGGTTAATGAACCTATAGCCCATTTTTGGGGTATTACATTATCAATACCAAAATGTCCAGCCAAACCACTACTATGCTTCTCCTTTATTAGATTAGTTCTCATTATTCCTCTTGGTATACACAACTGAATACCTTTAAACAACATACCTTCCTGAATAAAATATTTATCCCATTTAGTGTCTTATTGATCTTGAATAGGTGCTCTGAACTTTCTCCATGGCTCAAAAAAATCAAGGTCAAACTCATAAGAATCTCTCATCTCATCAAAACCAAGAACTTCAATTTTCATCTCGGTCATCAAATATCTTCTTCTACTCAATGCATCAGCAACTCGATTAGTGACTCCACTCTTATGCTTTATCACAAATGTATAACTCTGCAAAGACTCAACCCATTTCATATGTCTCTGATTCAACTTATTCTGACTACCCAAATACTGTAAAGCCTTATGATCAGTATACAACACAAATTCACTCAGTATCAAATAATATATCCATTTCTTCAGTGCTTGAACAATAGCATAGAATTCTTGATCATACATAGAATATTTCCTTCTAGCATCATTCAAATTTTCACTAAAGAAAGCAACAAGTTTACCTTCTTGACTCAACACAGCTCCAATTGCACTTCCACTTGCATCACATTCTACTTGAAATACTTTACTGAAATCAGGTAATGCCAAAATAAGTAATTCAGCAACCTTCTGCTTTAGAGTCTCAAAACTTTTGTCAACTCCATGTGTCCACTTGAATTCTCTTTTGTCTCCTCTCATAGTTTCAGTCATAGCATTACAAATTGAAGTGAAATTCCTTATGAACTTTTGGTAAAAACTTGCCAAACCATGAAATGATCTTACCTCACTAGCATTCACAAGTGTAGGCCAATTCAAAATAGCTTCAACCTTTTCAAGATCCATCTTCAAACCATTAGCTAAAATAACAAATCTCAAATACACAATCTCCTCTTTCATGAATGAACACTTCTTCAGATTTATCAGCAACTTTTCTTCTTTCAATCTCTGCAAAACTTTCCTAACATGCAACAAATGTTCTTCTCTAGTCTTACTGAGTATCAAAATGTCATCAAGATATACAATTACAAACTTACCCAAGAATTTCTTTAAAACTACATTCATCAACCTCATAAAAGTACTTGGTGCATTAGTTAAACCAAAAGGCATAACCAACCACTCATACAAACCTGCTTTTGTCTTGAAAGCAGTCTTCCATTCATCACCTTCTCTGATTCTAATCTCATGATACCCACTTTTCAAATCAATCTTTGTGAAATACTTTGCTCCAATCAAACTGTCCATTATGTCATCCATTCTCGGTATAGGAAATCTATACTTCACTATTATCTTATTGATTTCTTTGGAATCAGTACACATTCTCCATTCTCCATTCTTCTTTGGTGCCAATACAATAGGTACTACACAAGGGCTCAAACTTTCTCTGATCAAACCTTTCTTTAGAAACTCTTGAATCTGTCAGTTCAATTCTTGATTCTCGGTAGGTGTCAACTGATGAGGTGCCTTATTCGGTAAACTAGCTCCAAGGATTAGATCCATACAATGATCAATGCTTCTTTTCAATGGAAAACCATTAGGTACATTATCAAAAATGATATCATTGTACTCGGTGAGTAACTTATCAATCTGCTTAGGGACATTGTCCTCTATTTTCTTACTTGGTTTATTAGGGATCACAACAAAACATACATCATTCTTCTTCAAAGAGTTAACAAACTTTCTTCCCTCCATCAAACAAACTTTTATAGATGTGCAAACATTAATAATAGGTTCTTCCATCAATGGTAACAAGATTTTTTTTCTTCCATTAGCCACAATAGTATACTTATGCAATCTCCCATCATATATAGCATGTCTATCATATTGCCAAGGTCTACCCAACAAAATATGACAAATATCCATAGGCATGATATCACACAACACCTTATCATAGTACTTTCCAATCTTCAAATTCACATAACATTGTTCACTTACTAGAAGTGTATGCTCATCTTTGATTAATGAAATCTGATAGGGCTTTAGATGTACCAACCTTTCCAACTGCAACTTTGTGACCATCTCTTCAGATGCCAAATTCTTTGAGCTACCACTATCAATGATTACCTTCCAAACTTTGTCAGAAATGCTACATCTAGTCTTGAACAAACTTTTCCTTACCGGATCTTCCTTCCTACTTTCATTCAATAGTGCTCTCCTTACCATCAAGTTATTTTCTTTCTCAGGTTCATTCGGTGACTCTTCTTGCACCAAAGCATTTCTACTACTACCAACCTTCTTACTTGCATGTGTACACTCAAAAGATCTATGTCCTTCTTCTCCACAATTGTAACAAGTTCCTCAGAAACTTCCTCTGCTATAACCACCTCGGTAGTTACTGCCTCTACCTCTAGATGAACTTTCACCTTTCCACTTGGTCTTGCCTTTGTCCAAATTTGTCTTTTCTAGTTCAGATCTACCATTTTCACCATTAGATCTACCTCTTCCTCTAGGGAATCTACCACCTTGACCTCTCTATCTTTGTTCATGTCTCTTGTTTAATTTCCTCTTGACCTTCAAATCAAATTGATAAGCCTCTTCAATTTTCTCCAACTTGACCATACTAATTTCCTCTTGGATGGAAACTCTCAAACCATTCAGGTATCTACTGATTCTTTCCACGTCATATTCATCATGTCTAGATCTGATATCTAATCTATAGAATTCCTCAGTATACTCCTTTACTGAGCTATCTTTCTGTCTCAAACTTTGCATTCACTAAACTAGCTTAATCTGATAATCATAAGGTAAGAACTTCCCTTTCACTTTGTTTACCATTTTACTCCATACCTTGATTTTGTCTTTTCCTTTCCTCTTCCTATCTAGCTGTAGATGTTCCCACCATAAGCATGCATGACTTTTCAATTTTGTGCTTACAATCTTCACCTTCTTGTCTTCAGGAATGTTTTCATATTCAAAATACTTTTCCATCTCAATGATCTAGTCCACTAATTCATTATAATTTAGCTTTCCACCATACTCAGGAGGATTGAAATGTGGTGTAGACTTTAGACTTGTCAAAGCTTTCAAAAATCTTTCTCCACCTTGATCCATAATAGGTGCAGGTTCTGCATTCTCCTATTCTTCCTCAACTTCATCATCACTAACATCCTTAAGATGTCTACCTCTTCTTTGGTCTATTTCAATAGCTTCTAACCTAGTAGGAATATGCCTTAGCATATCTACCAATCTTGGATCTGCATCTCACCTCCCATGAACCATCTTGACAACCCTCTATAATTGCAGGTCAGATTGAAATCTATTACCCCACAACAATCAACTAGGGCTTCAAGAGGAACCTAAAAACCTAGATTCGTAGACCTAGATCAAGATCTCACCTCACTCTGATACCACCTGATGCAAGGCAGGAAGCAAGAGGGGCCAAACAATGGCACACCCTAATGATCTAAGCTTGCTCAACACATGCGGAAGCAAACAAACACAACAGTGAGAGAGAGAATGCCAAAGCTTTCATATAATTTCATCAAATAGAATGATACATGCTGGGTTGTAAGGCCTTCCCGGTTAGGGCCAGCTATTACAATGAAATATAAAAGTCCTCAAACATGTGAGGATCTGCCAACAATCTCTAATTCTATCTTCTACCAAACTCCTATCCCCCAAAACTGCCTCCTAAACTCTAAACCAACAACTACATTTATATAAGAAGCTACCGAACTGAGTCAACCTTTAGATCCACAATCAATGAGAGAAACAGTCAAATCTGGGACCACATGCTTCCCAATGATGAATATCAACATTAAATCTATGATCCAATATAAATGCACAAGTCGTCCACAATAGAAACTAAAACTAAACCCATCGGTGAGCAAGATAACCGAGCATCAGACAAGCAACGTCGAGTGCCAATGAAACAACCGACTGACCAGGAGATAACCAACCACACTCGGTAACCAAGGGAAACCAACCAACTTGGTCAAAGTAGGAATTGAGTAACACAAACAAACTCCAAATTGTTTTTGGTGACATAGGATTGCCAAGGACCTGAGATGCTCCTACATCAAGATCTAGCCTTGCTCAACAACACGCGGAAGCAACAACAACACAATGAGAGAGAGAAAGTAGGATCATTGATATATTAACTTCATTTAAATTAATTCATACATGTCAGGCTGTAAGGCCTTCCCAGTTATGGCTAGATATTATAATGAAATACAAAAGTCCTCAAACATGCAAGGATCTACCAACAATCTTGATTTTGCTATCTCCTCCAAAAACTGACTCCTAAACTCTAACCAAACAACTATACTTATACAAGAGGCTACCAAACTAAGTCGGCCTTCAGATCCATAATCAATGAAAGGAACAATCAGATCTTGGACCACATGCTTCCTAATGATGGATACCAACATTAAATCTATGACCCAAAATCAATGCACAAGTCAACCTCAACAAAAACTCAAAATAAACTACTCGGTAAGCAAGGATGACCGAGCAACAGACAAGCATCGTCGAGCGCCAGTGAAACAACTGACCACCTAGGATATAACTGACCACACTTAGTAACCAAAGGAAACTGACCAACTACCAACCAACTCGATCAAAGTAGGAACCGAGCAACACAGACAAACTTCAAAATCTTTTTGGTGACATAGGATTGCCAAGGACCCAAGATGCTCCTACATCAGCATATTATCAATTTGGGCTTGGAACATCTTAAGTTGTTTTTTCACTACCCCTAATAGATTCTCCTCTTCCTCATCCTTCTTTAGGGTTGTTATGTCGTAATCAAGAGGAAGCTTAACCTTTGATTGGGCTAAGTTAAGGAAATACCTCTCTTTATTCCTTTCGAAAGATTTTTCCATTATTTTGAGGAATTCAAGATCTTGGGCTGCCCTATTCTCTTTTTATCCGGTTGTTTCTTCTTTGCCTCATTTTCTTTGATTATTTTCATCTTGGTTCTCATTATTTCTCCCTTGAGCAGAGTCATAGAAATCACTATTTCTAGCCACAACATCGACTCTTTCTTCAAATAGGTTGGGGATTATTTCTTCTTGTTCATGTGGTTCTTCAAAAGGGGTTTGGAATATGAACTTGACGTATGGAACTTCTTGACTTAGGAAAGTTCTATCTTCTTGGAGTGATATTTTTAATTGATGTGATCTAGTGAAAACCGGCATCAACAAAGGATTCAGTCAAATGAAGTTTCCCTTTCTTTGTGATCTCTCTTTTGGAAGATTTTTTTTAAATATAAAATGATTTATAATGGATGCTTCCTCCTTGTTATATGTATCTTCAAACACAACAATCACAAAAACACATGTCTTTTAAATGACCTCTAAATACAAAATGTTTGAATATTTTAGAACGTTGTCATGGGTCTTTAACAAGAAAACACTTCAAGCAATCTACCTATAGTCAATTTTGGCTTGTAAACATGGCTCTATTAGGTAGGCTTACTAATTAACAAGGAGATAGTAAGGATTTTGTTCAAAAAATATCAATTCTCATCCTCCATTATAGGGGTCTCCCACCACCGACATGTTGGAGTTTTGCGCAATCTCAAAGGACTACTCGAGGTGGTTTGATTCTTGATATCCTTTTGCCACTCACCCCATTAAGGATGAGTTCATTTTATTTTATAGTGGGACATATTATTGTGAAAAAAGCAATTGTATCCCACTTTGGGTTGTCCCTCTCACCGGCCTCATTAAGGCATCTTCTCGGGAGGCGATCCCACTAATTCTCTAGAATGTTCATATGAAAGAAAATAAATGAAGTGAAAGAATAGGTTTGGGAGTTTTATTCAGCAAAGGTGAAGAGCATATCCCTACTATTTTCTACTTCCAAACAACATAAACAAGGGTTCAATTACCAAGCCTTTTTAATCTAAAGGGAATTGAGCACTTCTAGCTTTCTGATTCACCTAAAAGGTGAAGAGAATAATTGCCTAATACTCTCTTCCACAAGCAATAGGCTTAAAATTAGTGTTTGTTCATTTCCTTAGCCTTTCTTTTAATCAAAATATTTGATAGGTTTGGCATTTTGATTCACTTAAAAGTGAAGAGCGTAGGCCTACTACCAAATCTAACAAACAATAATAGGCTACTAATTAGCTAGATTCAAATCAAATTGCCACAATTTAAGAAAAATGCATAGGGATATAGGCTTACCTTTTTCCTAGCTAGCAAAGGCTAGGGGCATTTTTAATTTGATTTTTCATTGTGATACTCACCTACTGGCAATCATTCCATCTCTATTGAATCCTCTTTTAAGATTGTTAGTCCAACACAAAACAACAAAGTGAAGAAATCCAAGTAATTGAACTTTACTCCTTTCTTTTAAAATTGATTAAAAATAATCAACTTAAGGAACAAATATCCAATTTTAAAAGACAAATTTAGATTTATAAAAATCAATTATATGCAAATATCTTTCATATTATTTACCTTCATGCTTGGAATCCTCCAAAACGTTGTTAATGTGAAGAGTTTTCAATCTTTTCAATCTTTTCTTGATTTGTGTGTCCTCACTGTTAGCTCTTATCTCTAGTCTCTGAACGTTTCTATGCTCTGCCATTAGGAAAACACAGAGAATTCATCATTTACTGTTGAAATTTAAATGTGACAAAAAATAATACTACATGCTACAAAATTGATTGTAAGCACTATTTAAAATAGTAAATGTGCCACGGGATTGATTACACGCACTACTACATAAATTAAAAGTGTTATTTAAATTCTTAAATGCTCATAAAGAAATGCTAGAATGCGGCATTTAAAACAGAAAATAAAGTATACACGCTGATACAAAGTGTGTACGTGCTACAAAGTCAGGGTGTATGTAGTGAAAAAAATGAAGATAGAAGATAGAAGTTGTTGTACGTGCTAAAAGGCTAAGTAAATGAGTCAAAATTTAACATAGAAGCATCATTTCTTTGCTCAAATGCGTCAACTATGTTGTGTACGCGCTACTCCAGTCCTAGTACATGCTATTTTATCTTTCTAATAGAGAATTCAAACACAAATTTATAAAATTTTAACAAATAAATTTGAAATTTGGTTATTTGAGGCCTAAAGCCCCATCGTGGGCACCATTTTGTGTACAAGAAGTACCTTCATGGGATTAGTTTATCAATATTTCAATCAAATTATGCTAAAATATGATAATTAAGAAGGATTTGAATGAAAATAAAGACAATGAGCATCATATGGCTCTCTATTTAAAGATGTTAATGCTAAACTCTCAGCAAGCCTCCATTAGTGACAGCTCTAAAATGAGAAAAATGCTAAATGATCATGCAATTAAGCCTATTTTAACCAAATTAATGCTCAATTATGCTAAATTATGCTTCTAGCTCAATTGTAAAATGTAATTGGGATCATTTTCTCCTAATTTTTGCCTTCTATTTATAGATTTTACCAAGCATAGGGGGTGGAGTCAAGTTTTAGCATGGTTGAGTTTGATTTAAGTCCATGGTTTCAAATATTGGGATAATTTAAATATTTTTTCCTCAAAACTTGGGATAATGAGACAAAATGGACGGTCAAGATGCTTTCTCCTTATGAGTGATTGAGATTGAATGTGGCTTTGATCCTTGTGAGTCCAATCCTTAATTCAGATTGGTTGAGGTAATTTTCTCCCATGTGGTAGGTTAGAGAAATCAGAAATTAATTAATTGATTTTATTTAATTTTTTTAGCCATGTGTACCCCTTGAATGGGTTAATTTTGATTTTAATTCAACTATACAATTAATAAGATTAATTGAATAATTAAATGATTTATTTAATTTATTTAATTCTTTTTATATTTTAATTTCAATTAATGTTATATTTTGGCTTGATTGCAATTAATGATTTGATTTTTCCTTGATTACTCACTTGGATTAGTCTTGACAATTTTTAGGTATCTACATCTACCAAGCAAGGAATAGTAATTAAATACAAGGACTGGAATAAAATTTAATGATTAGCTATGATGAGATGGATGGTTATGATGACAAGGAAAGTTAGTTACAAAGATCTATGGATAGGAAAATTCAAAGTGAAGATCTACGACTTAGGTCTAAACAGTTAAAGAAGAAGGAATAATTTTCAAGAAAGTTCAAGTTCCTAGGTGAAAAGAAAATGTGTTATCGAGATCCAAATTCAAGGTATAATGAATTAGATAGTTAAGATTGATCATAGGAAAACGTAATAGAGGAGATTAAGAGGCAAAAATTGTCTATATAAAGGATGGATTTGTATCAACAAATGGTTGGAAAATTGAAGAAAGGAAGAGTCATCGACTGAAGTAGTGAAGAAGGAACAAAGATATTCCAAGTGAGAAAAGAAGGATCTAATGAAGTGTTGAAGCCAGTGGAAAGTGAAGATAGAAGAGTGAGCAAAGGATCTAGTTATGCAAAGATATTTGCAAGTTTACAGGTCAAATCATTTACAGTTTCTTCCTAACATTTGTAACAAAGAAATATCTTAACAGAGTGGACTTAACAGTCTTATTGTAAAATTCTTGATAAAGGTAACATTCTAAAAAGTGTTTGAAGCCCTCTAATTAGGCCACTCCTAACAGGGTGAAAATCTTAATAGATCTAAGGTAAATCCCTTGATCGGGTCACACTATATGTAATGAAAACATGGACCTATTAACTGCAAATGAAAAACACCAAACAAAATAACATTAGATGTTAGTCATTTCAAATGTAACAAAATAAGTAATCTTCACTACAACCTCTAATGAGCTAAAACAAGGGCACCCAAAGCCTTGTTTTATTTTCTCTTTGAGATTCTTGTGGGTATGCTCTCCCAACACAAATGAAATGAAAAACTAATGCAAAACAATGGGATGAAAGCTAGATGATGGTGAAGGGATTGAGAACAAGCATGAGGAACTTGTCCCAAGCTTCACAAGTGATAAATATTAAAATTGATGCAATGTTGATTCAAGATAATGATAATGCAAATAAGATTAAGATCTAAGATGGATCCAACAAGATCAAGAAACTATGCTAAAGATGCAACAAGATCTAGATTAGAAACAATATTGGAATGCAATGAAGAAAAGAACTAGAATGATTAAGAAAGATAGAAGATATATAAGAATTGAGAAGCATTGAGAAGAATTCAACCTTGAAGAAGATTAGAAGAATTAGCCTAAAATGAGGAGTGAGGCCTCCTTTTATAAAAAAATTAAAAGAATTGGATGGTGGAGATTAAGAGGAAAAATAATGGATGGCTAGGATTAAAGGTTAGGTAGGGTTTGGAAAAGATGAAGAGGCAAAATGAAATGAGTGTCTAGGATTAAGAGGCAAAAGGATGTTAGGTAGGGTTTGAAAAATGTGAAGTGGCAAAAGATACAAAAGTCAAACTTCACTTTTAGAGGGAAAGAAAAATTTTAAAATGATTGGTGGAGAAAAAAGATGAAGAGGTGGCTACCTTGGAAAAGGTGATTGTGCACATGTTTAGAGGTAATCCACCTTTTAATTAAGATTAGAGGAATATTAGAAAAAGGTAAGAATAGAAAAAAAAAAAAAAAAAGGAAAAGGAATTAGATTAAAATAAATTTAATTTAACCATGGTTTAGAAGAAATTTAGGCTAGTGGGGGAATAAAATAAATAAAATTTATTTTATAAAGGGAAATGGAGGGATAATATATTAAATAAACTTAATATATTATAGTATTTAAATAAAATTTAAATACAAAGGGAAAATGAATTTATTTAATTAAAGTGAATTTAATCAAATAAATAGAAGAATATAACAATATAGTTAATTAATGGTTGTGCGCGAGAATATTCATTCTCTGGAAAAATCCAAAAAACAAGGTTTCCTTATGAAACTGGACTTATCGAAGGCCTATGACAGAGTGGACTGGGCTTTTTTTGTCTAAAAACCTTCAAGCCTTTGGCTGTGACCCGAGGGTGGTCAAACTTATTATGCAACTGGTTACTATGGTCTCCTCTTCTGTCATTGTTAATGGTGGCTCATCTAATTTTTTTCGGCCTACTAGAGGATTGAGATAAAGTGGCCCCATATCTCCTATCCTCTTTGCCATCATGGCTGAAAGCCTTGGCAGATATATAAACAGCCTAGTTTTGAATGGGCAGATAACAGGTCTCCAACCGTCTTCTTCTTATCTAAAATGCTCACATGAACAATTTGTTGATGATACTATTATGATGGGGAATCCTCTATCAAAGAAGGTAGGAACCTGAATAAGGTGTTGAATACCTACTCTAATGCTACTAGTCAACTTACTAACTAGGAGAAAAGTTTTATCTACTTCAATAATACTCTAGAAGAGAGAAGGAATAAGATATCCTCTATCTTAGGATGCAAGATTGGGAATTTTCCTACCTCCTACTTGGGGTTGCCTCTTTGTTTGAAACCTGAAGCCTCCTTTTGGAATGACATAATAGACAAATTTCATCACAAGTTGGCTAGTTGGAAGAGGGCTACGTTAAGTCAAACTGGTAAAGTTCAATTGCTGAAGGCTATGCTCCAAAATCTCGCAGTCTATGCTCTTAGCCTATTCAAAATTCCCCAGAAGTATGCTGACATGATTGAAAAAATGTAAAAAATATTTCTTTGGACTGGGATAGAGGGAAAAAAAAGACTCAGCCTAGTTGCATGGGAAAAGGTGTGCAAGCCCAAGAAATATAGGGGGTTAGGCATCAGAAGCATTACTAATACTAACAAGGCTCTGCTAGAAAAACAATGTTGGAGAATCTTTGAAGAAGAAAAAGAATGGAACTCCATTATAAAAATTAAATATGATCTCACTTCTTTAGATAATACTTTAAATTTCCAATTGGATATTCAGGGATCTTTTACATGGAACAGTATTAGTAAGGGGAAGAACCTGGTCAAAAAACGTGTAAGATGGAAGTTGGGAAATGGTAGGAAGATTCAATTTTGGAATGACAAGTGGCTGATGGAAAATCCTTTAAATGAAAATCAAGAATGGCTAAATGCCATCCAAGATTGCAAGGAAACCATAAGGGAAAAGGTGTCAGACTATTGGATTAATGAAGAAGGGATAGATCTCAGCATTAAGGACAAAAAATTTAAAAATGTGAACAAACAACTTAGCAACTGGTTCATAAGAGAAAATTTTCAAGATGAATTGATTTGGGGCCAACCAAATAATGGAAAATTATTTGTCTCCTCGGCTTTAGCCCTTTTGATTTCTCATGAAGACAAACCTCTCTACTCCCAGGTATGGAACAAAAACCTTATTCCTAAAATTAACATGTTTTTTTGGTTGCTTGTCTAGAATAAAATCCTTACCTTGGATAACCTTGGAAGAAGGGGTTGTTACCTACCTAATAGATGCTTCCTATGTTGTGAAGCGGAAGAATCCTGTAATCACATGATGATACACTGTTCTTATACTATAAATGTGTGGGATTCTCTTATCAAAAAAATCAATCTTGAGTGGGTGAAACCTCAGAGCCTGCAAGATCTTGTTCTTCAATGGCAATGTCCTCTTCCTAGTTAAGAAGAGAAAATTCTTTGGGATCTCATTCTTCCTCATTTTACATGGAGAATCTGGAAGGAGAGAAATAATAGAGTCTTTAGAGACAAGCATACTCCTTATGATAAGACTGCTATTATCATTGGTAGAAGTCTCATGGAGAATTTTAGAAAGTCCATCCCTAGAAAGTCTCAACTTTGGAACAAGGCAAATAATATTGAAGACATTCTCTCTTGGGATAGCTATATAAGAAAAAAAGATCCCAACCCCAGAGATAATATAATGTGGACTTCTCTCCCACTGGGTTGGCTCAAAGGAAACTTTGATGGAGCTGCTAAGGGGAATCCTTGAAGGGTAGGGGTGGGAGGTTTAATAAGATACTAGAATGATAATTACCTGGGAGTTGTGGTAGCTCTGTTGGGAATACAAAATAATCATGTCACTAAAGCTGAGGCGGCCTTACATGTTGTGTTGCTGGCAAAAGAGATGGGTTGTGTGAAGTTTTGGCTGGAAGGAGATTCTCTCAATATCATCAACTGCATAAAAGGAAAAAGTGAGACCTCCTGGACTATAGCCCACATAATTGAAAAAATTAAAAATACTTTACAAAATTTTGAGCAAAGTTTTATAACCCATGTCTACCAAGAAGGAAATAAACCTACAGATAGCTTAGCTGATGTGGGGGCACATAGTGACATCATCAAATATTGGAACAAGGAAGTGAATCTCAATGTCGAGATCTTAAGTCTTATCAATTATGATAAACTTAATCATAAAAAGGGAAACATAATTAAATTTAATGATGACAAGGACAATTAAATTACCGAGGAAAGCGTATTGCTGGGTAAGGTGTGAGAAAATTATTACGGAGTTAATGACACATGGATTATGGGAAAAGTTAAACAAAGTGATTTGTAAGAACCAGAAGAACACTATTTTATATTGACTTAAAACTTTGAGAAACCAATGTCGTCTCAGCTCAGAGAAATGGGAGGTGGTCTGAGAAGGGAGGAACCCCTGGATTGCGAGAAATGGAGGCATGATAAAAAATTTTGGAAAAAACTAAAAAGAGGTGGTGTTACCCCATACATGGAGAAGCTTCATGGATTTGACAAAAAGGTAACTAAAAAATTTGCTGAGGGATGGGTTAATGGTAAAGTAAATTTGTGGGTAAAATCCTTTCCGCTTACTCTGAGCTTGGTCTTTGAGATTACTGGTTTGTCCCTTGAAGGAATGAATTTCTATAGGGATAATAAATGTATAGGGTCTAAAGCTTTTAAAATTTTCCCTAAAAATGTTGATGAAGAAGCTTTGCTGACTAAAGGGCCGGGGGACTATGTAGAAATTGTGAAGATTAAGAAAATTTGGGTGAAATTTCTTAGGGTGATGATAGAGTATTTCACTCTAGATGAACCCTACTCCAAGATTTACAATCTGCATTTTGTTCTGGTTAATCATTTTAGGCACAATAAGAAGGTCTCTTTTCCTTACTTCCTCTTAAGCTCTCTGAATAATAGCATAACTAAGAATGGGAAGAAAGCAAGCAACCCTATGCATCATGAGGGTTTAATCTTGATGATTGTGGACTATGCCAGGGATATGATTCTAGAACCCATTCGCAAAAGGGTTACAAGAAAGAGAAAAATTGACAGAGAAGAAGAGATAAAGAAGGATACCCAGAAGAAGGGCATGAAGAAAAATAAGAGCCCCCATGCAAGTGCAGACAAACCTGAAGATTCTCACCCTTCTTCTCAGGAAAGGAATGAGATTACTATCCTGGATGAAGAAACTAAGGAGGAGACTAAGAATGAGGAGGGATCCATGGAATCCAAGGACATAACTTCTGAGGATAGTGAGAAGGATGAAGAAAATGAAGATGTTGAGATTGCTGGAGGTGAAGAAGAAGATGAGACTGAGATTGCTAGAGGGGAAGAAGAAGAGGAAGATAAGGACAATGAAGAAGAAGAAGAAGAAGAAGAAGAAGAAGAAAAGGGGGAAGAGGAGGAAGAGAAAATGGAAGAATAAAAACAAGAGGAAAGCAAAGAGGAAGCTAGTAATAAGGAGGAACCGAAGGGTCAGGCTAGTCATGGGGGTGGGCAAAGTCATAATGAGGCCACTGTTGGTATTGACTCGAATGACAGAGTTATGGAGGAGGTTAAAAGCAAGGATGATCATGGTATTAACCAAGAGATGCAAGAAATGAAGAGTCACCTAAAGGCCATGGAGAATACTAAGGAACCCCTTATTGCTAAGCTGGAAAAGCTGGAAACAGAGTTTTTGATGAAGGTAAAAAATAACAAAGAGAATGAGAAAAATATAGCGGAAATTAAAGCTATGGTGGAAGACAAGTTGAAGGACCTGACAGAGAAAATTAGCTGTAATGAGCATATTATCAATGACGTTCTTAAGCACAACAATGAGGGCCTTAATTCCTCTATGATGAATCTTAAGGCCCTATATAACTATCTGGATAATAATATGTTGGAAAACACTACTATAATGTTGGAAGCAGATGCTGGGAGCTCTGGGCTAGGTTCTAGAACCAAAAGCGGCATCAAAAGGAAATTGCCTGATACCCCTAAGGAGCTAAAAGGTCTCAAAGACTCAATTCAAAAGATGGAGGATCTATAGAAATAGGCGGAGAAGGCAATGAAAAAGATTAAGTAGTTCTTGCTAGTTGGTTGTTGGGTGGTCGCTGGTGCTAGTGCCAATTTTTGTCTTTTTTGCTCGCTACTTGTTGTTTCATTTTGGTTATCTTTTTGGGTGGGTTAGTAATGTAGGAGCATTTTGGGTTCCTGAAGATCTTTCTTAGTCTTGGAGGAATTCCCTATCAGAGGGATACAGTACTTTGTTTTGGGCAGCTTTCTAATTTTCTATGTTGCGATGATCTCTGGAGATCTCTGGCATGTGCGATGAAAGGGGTGTGTTCCTTTATGTTTGTGGAGGCTATGTCTAAGAACACATCTATTGAAGTGGCATGGTTTGGGAGATCTTGGATGATCTTCTCTGACTAGTTCTGTGTCTTTCCTGCCTAGACCGTTTGGAAGATTGGTTATGCGATCAATGACTATTGGGAGTTAGCTTGTGTAGTCTTGGCTCATGGTTTCTATGCCTTGGAACTATTTTATAACCTTCTCCTATGAGCACAAAAGGATTGGATGGACCGTTTCAAAGTTAGAGTTTTTTTCCTTGCCGTAGGAGTCGTATTTTCCTACTTTCTGGGTGTTGATTACACAATGTTTAGCCATTGATCCTTAATGAATCAGCCTTTTCACTCTTAGGTACTTTAAGAGGACCTAAATTAATATCTTCTCCTAAGACCACAATTCCTAATTCATTATGAGTTAAAAGTTATGACCATTTTTCTCAAGTATCAATTTTCAACCTGTTTCATGTGAAACGTGGAGTTTTTCATCTTGCGTGGTTCTGTGTGATGAGATGGGATACTGCTAAGTTAGGGACATGTTCTTGGGTCATGTGTGGACCTAAATGTAAAGTTTCATCATGTTTTGTTGTTTCTTTATTTAGTTTTGGTATCTCTCCTTAGGCTGGACCTATAATGTAATTAATGCCTGACTGGCCGACTTGTGGCTTAGCTGGCTATATATTAAGAGATTGGGTTGATGTAGAGTATTAGTAAAGATGTAGATTGGTAGTGATATGATGGAAGAGTAGAGTAGAAGTAGATTTGAAAATTTGGGAGTTGTAGCAGAACTAGTGGCTTGAGGGCTTAGGACAACAAGAGGTTGCTTGGTGGCTTGCGACCACAAGTTTAGACCATGTCTTGGTTGTTCCTATCAGAGGTTGCCTGTTGCAGATCTGAACTATTTGGTGGTTCCCTGGAACTTGCGAGATCTTGATGATACTTTTTAATTTTATTGTATAAGGTCAAAACCCATAAGACCTCATAGTCAAGAATGTTGAATGAAATTCTATTTTTAAGCATTAAATTGTCTTATTCCATTGTGCTTGTTGTTGTTATAACTAGCAGTTTAGGTTTGGACCATCCTTGAGTGGATCCTCCATCCATTCCTTGCATCAAGTGGTATCAGAGCTTGAAGATCCTGAGTGTGTGGATAGATCACCGAGGGTGAGGCAGTTTGCACCAGACCTTGGATTGAAGATGCCTTCGAGGAGAGAAGATTTGATGTGAGAGATGAATATTTCCTTGAGTGAATAGATCGTTGAATTGAGGTAGGTTGGAAAGATGGATAGTAGATCACCGAGTATGTGGAGGCAACTATAGTCTTATAATCAGATCACTGAGAAGAGGTAGTTGCACTTTGAAAGGAACTTGATGGATAAGTTGGGTCAGTTTTGGCCTAAATTCAATCTGTGTGCGGATTGAAGAGCTGATGAAGTCTTGTTGGAAGAAAGTTGTCTGGCTGATTAAGAGGATTATTTAGAGAAGAAGACACTTTGATGTTAAGGAAGAGGTGAAGGATGACTTCACTGAAGATGATAAGATCTTAGTTGTTGGTTGTGGACTTGAATTGTTCGTTGACAGTAATGAGTCTTGTGATGAGTTGCAAAGATGGGATGTTGATGATGAGGGATTTCATATTGATGTCGATCTAACTTTGGATCTACTCATTGGGGATTTGGATACTCTTTTTTCTAAGATAGGTTGTGGTGATCAGTGGTATGCTAATTGGATTTTTGAGATTCATATGATCCTGATGTTTGAATGGATGAAGCATAGATGGTTGATTCTTCAATTTGTTCTCTTGTCCTTGATGGATTGGAAGCCTTTGGTGAAGATGAAGTTGATTGCAGATAATTATCTTGACATTAAAGTATGGTACATACTTTCTATTTACCTCGGTAGTCTGATGTAGGAGCATTTTGGGTTCCTGAATATCTTTCTTAGTCTTGGAGGAATTCCCTGTCAGAGGGATACAGTACTTTTTTTGGGCAGATTTCTAAGTTTTTGTGTTGCGATGATCTATGGAGATCTCTAGCATGTGCAATGAAAGTGGTGTGTTCCTTTATGTTTGTGGAGGCTATGTCTAAGAACACATCTCTTGAAGTGGCATGGTTTGGGAGATCTTGGATGATCTTCTTTGACTAGTTCTTTGTGTTTCCTGCCTAGACCGTTAGGAAGATTGGTTATGAGATCAATGACTATTGGAAGTTAGCTTGTGTAGTCTTGGCTCATGGTTGTTTTTCCTTGGACCTATTTTGGAACCTTCTCCTATGAGCACATAAGGATTGGATGGACCATTTCAAAGTTAGAGTTGTTTTCCTTGCCGTCGGAGCCATATTTTCCTACTTTCTAGGTGCTAATTGAGCGATGTGTAGCTATTGATCCTTAATGAATCAGCCTTTGAACTCTTACGGACTTTAAGAGGACCTAAATTAATATCTTATCCTAATACCAAAAGTCCTAATTCATTATGAGTTAAAATTTATGACTATTTTTCTCAAGTATCAATTTTCAGCCTATTTCACGTGAAACATGGATTTTTTCATCTTGTGTGGTTTCGTGTGATGAGATGGGATCTTGCTAAGTTAGGCACATGTTATTGGGTCATGTGTGGACCTAAATTTAAAGGTGTATCATGTTTTATTATTTCTTTATTTAGCTTTGGTATCTCTCCTTAGGCTGGACCTATAATGTAATTAATGTTTGACTGGTCGACTTGTGGCTTAGCTGGCCATATATTGAGAGCTTGGGTTGATGTAGAGTATCAGTAAAGATGTAGATTGGTAGTGATATCATGGAAGAGTAGAGTAGAAGTAGATTTGTGAATCTAGGAGTTGTAGCAGAACTAGTGGCTTGAGGGCTTAGGACAACAAGAGGTTGCTTGGTGGCTTGCAAGCACAAATTTAGACCCTGTCTTGGTTGTTCCTATCAAAGGTTGCCTGTTGTAGATCTGAACTAGTTGGTGGTTCCCTAGATCTTGTGAGATCTTGCTGATATTTTTTAATTTCATTGTATAAGGCCAAAACCTGGAAGGCCTCATAGTCGGGCATGTTGAATGAAATTATATTTTGAAGCATTATATTGTCATATTTTTTTGTGCTTGTTGTTGTTATAACTGGCAGTGTAGGTTTGGACCATCCTTCATTAGATCATCCATCCATACCCTATGTCAAGTGGTATCAAATCTTGAAGATCTTGAGTATGTGGATAGATCCCCGAGGGTGAGGCAGTTTGCACCGGACCTTGGATTGAAGATGCCTCCGAGGAGAGCAGATTTGATATGAGAGATGAAGATTTCCTTGAGTGAATAGATCACCGAATTGAGGTAGGTTGTAAAGATGGAAATTAGATCACCAAGTGTGTGGAGGCAACTAGAATCTTACAATCAGATCGTCGAGCAGAGGTAGTTGCACTTTGAAAGGAACTTGATGGATAAGTTGGGTCAGTTTTGGCCTAAAAATTCAATCTGTGCACAGATTGAAGAGTTGATGAAGTCTTGTTGGAAGAAATTTGTCTGGCTGATTAAGAGGATTATTTAGAGAAGAAGAGACTTTGATGTTAAGGAAGAGGTGAAGGATGACTTCACTAAAGATGACAAGATCTTAGTTGCTGGTTGTGGACTTGAATTATCAGTTGACAGTAATGAGTCTTGTGATGAGTTGCAAAGATGGGATGCTGATGATGAGGGATTTCATATTGATGTGGATCTAAATTTGGATCTACTTGTTGAGGAGTTGGATACTATTGTTGCTGAGATAGGTTGTGGTGATCAATGGTATGCTGATTGGATTTTTGAGATTCATATGATCCTGATGTTTGAATGGATGAAGCATAGATGGTTGATTTTGCGATTTGTTCTCTTGTCCTTGATGGATTGGAAGCCTTTGGTGAAGATGAAGTTAATTGCAAATAATTATCTTGAGATTAAATTATGGTACATACTTTCTATTTACCTTGGTAGTCTGATGCAAGAGCATTTTGGGTTCCTGAAAATCTTTCTTAGTCTTGGAGGAATTCCCTATCAGAGGGATACAGTACTTTGTTTTGGGTAGCTTTCTGAGTTTTTATGTTGCGATGATATGTGGAGATCTCTAGCATGTGTGATAAAAGGGGTGTGTTCCTTCATTTTTTTTGAGGCTATGTCTAAGAATGCATCTCTTGAAGTGGCATGGTTTGGGAGATCTTGGATGATCTTCTCTAACTGGTTCTGTGTGTTTCTTGCCTGGACCGTTTGGAAGATTGGTTATGCGATCAATGATTGTTGAGAGTTAGCTTGTGCAGTCTTGGCTCATGATTTTTATCCCTTGGACCTATTTTGGAACCTTCTCCTATGATCACATAGGGATTGAATGGACCATTTCAAATTTAGAGTTGTTTTCCTTGCCGTTGGAGCCGTATTTTCCTGCTTTGTGGGTGTTGATTGTGCGATGTGTAACCGTTGATCCTAAATAAATCAGCCTTTGTTCTCTTAGGGACTTTAAGAGGACCTAAAGTACTATCTTCTCCTAAGACTGAAAGTCTTAATTCATTATGAGTTAAAAGTTATGACCATTTTCTCAAGTATCAATTTTTAGCCCGTTTCACGTGAAATGTGGAGTTTTTCATCTTGTGTGGTTCCGTGTGATGAGATGGGATCTTGCTAAGTTAGGTAAATGTTCTTGGGTCATGTGTGAACCTAAATGTAAAGGCACATCATTTTTTTTTGTTTCTTTATTTAGTTTTGGTATCTCTCCTTAGGCTGGACCTCTAATGTAATTAATGCTTGACTAGTCGACTTGTGGCTTAGCTGGCTATATATTGAGAGCTTGGGTTGATGTAGAGTATCAGTAAAGATGTAGATTGGTAGTGATATGATGGAAGAGTAGAGTAGAAGCATATTTGTGAATCTGGGAGTTCTAGCAGAACTAGTGGCTTGAGGGCTTAGGACAACAATAGGTTGCTTGGTGGCTTCCGAGCACAAGTTTAGACCTTGTCTTGGTTGTTCCTATCAAAGGTTGCCTGTTGCAGATCAAAACTAGTTGGTGGTTCCCTGGATCTTGTGAGATCTTTCTGATACTTTGTAATTTCATTGTATAAGGCTGAAACCTGAAAAGCCTCACAGTTGAGCATGTTGAATGAAATTCTATTTTGAAGCATTATATTGTCATATTCCGCTATGCTTGTTGTTGTTATAACTGGAGGTGTAGGTTTGGACCATCCTTCATTGGATCCTCCATCCCTGCCCTGCGTGAGTTAGAGAAAATTGGGCAAAAAAATAATTTTGACATTTTTTTTTAAAAATGAAGGGTGAGGGTAGAGGTTGTAAAAAAAAATGCCTCCAATGCAAAATGAACCTAAATGCAAATTATCATTCTGTCAATATGGGAGAGCATATCCTATTTTGATATTGTTCTTGACGTTATGCACTAAGGTATGAGGAACCAAGATGACCATGTGCCAAGTATGTGATCAGAAAGGTCAAATATAACCATATGCCTTATGATGTCATGATATTGAAGACCATGATTCCCTTGTGACAATAGGATGCAAAGACCATGATAGATGTAAAAAAATACTAATACATACAAGCAAAAAGTAAGCATGCACAACAAACCAAAATCAAACCAGCATATTGCCCCTAGTCAAGATGAAAACCAATTAATTTATTGATTAATTGAGTGATTGGGAGGGTAGAGCCTCAAGGATTGGGAAGAATACATCCCATGATGATGATTGGATTTGAAATTGATCAATTCATTATCAGCTGATTTGGTTTAAGATGATGGCTTGATTAAAGATTAACGTGCTAGATTGAAATATTGGATTGCATGGATTAGTATTGATTGCACTTGAATGGACTGACTTGGGATCTTTTGGATTATAGGATTTTTTATTTTTTATTTGGATGAGTAGATTGGATAGAATGAGATTGGAAGAGAAGATGATTGGATAAGATGAGATTGAAAAGCATGGAAGGGGAATAAATGGATTGGATTAGAAGATAAATATATTTGATAGACAAGATGGTTTGAATAAGATGAAAGGATGATGATGGGATAGGAAAAAGGATAAGTCGATTGGGACCAATGACAAGGGATAACTATATTGCATAAAAATGTAATAAAAGAATACATTTAAATAAACTAAGCGTATACTAACATATTCATGCAAACCTCCAAACATGGAAGTAAACATGCATATATGAAGAAATGAAGTAATAAACAAGATTAAACTACTCAACATAAATGCAAACCTCCCAAATGACTAGATGTTGTTGATTTTTTGAAAATGGGTATGTGGTTTCTCACAAAATCCTGTAGCATGACAATGTGTAAAGGAGGTTTGTTGAATGAGGAGAAAAGATCTCAATTTATAAGAATTTGAGGGAAATGGACGGTTGAGATTGAAATTTGGATTAAGGGCTAGGATTATTCAGGGTCAATGAGGTGGCCATGAGGTTGAGGCCAAGTATATGCCATGTAAATAACATTTTGATTAGGGTTTGACCATTTAAAGGGGGAAAGATTCTCACACATCTGTGAGAAACCTTTGAAAGTGACATGTCCATGACAAAGTGTAAGAATGTGTAAGAGGGTGTAAGAGAGCCAAATTTTCTCACACATGTGTGAGCAACTTGAGAAAGTGATGGCTCAATGAAAAAGGTCAAGATATGTAAGAGGATGGGAGAACCAAGGTTGTTCACACATGTCTGAGCAACTTTGGAAAATGACATGTCAATGACATGGGTCAAAAGGTGGAAGAAGATGAGAGAGAAAAGATTTGGAAAGTGACATGTCAATGACATGTGGGAGACAAGTGTGTAAGAGTGTGTAAGAGTCACATGTGACCAAAGTCACATGTGACTTGGGCTTGGGTTAGGATTCTTTAATCCTTGAATTAAGGTTGTACAAATGATTAGGGATTGATTAGGTGGAAGATTAAGATTAATTAGTGGGAAAGTGGGTTGACTTGGGTTAGGAGGATGGGTTAGGTTAGGAAAGTGAGGTTAGGTGAGGGTTAAAGTTAGGAGCCATGTGCTCAAATAGAATTAAATGCAATATTTAATTTCAAGTGGGATAAGAGGGGATTAATTAAATAAACTAGGTCATTTACTTAATTAAGTGGAGGATTAGGATGAGAAGAAATGAGATAGGATAAAATTAACTAAATGTAAATTTATTTAATCAAGGATAGGATAAAAGGCTAAAATTAAATAAATATAAATTTATTTAATCAAGGATAGGGGGTAAAGAGGATTGTAATTAAATAAATGTGAATTTATTTAATTAAAGGTAGAATAAGGTTAATTATTAAATAAATAATAAATATCTATTTAATTGGCTAGAATAAGCGTAATTGTTAGGACAATTTCAGGTGTCTACATTTTGCCCCTCTTTGATGTAGCATCATGAAGTGATGTTAGATCAAAAAAGATTAAAACATAGTGAATAAAAAGGATAAGACTAATAGCATGATGCCCCAATCATGGAAGGATGATGAGGAAGGATTGGTATGCCCCCTCGAGAGGACATGCGGGTTTGGAGAACATGGGTGCTTTGTCAAAAAGAATAGGAGTATGGAAGGAAGGGGAAAAGGTTATGGATGATGAAGGAAGAATAGATAAATTTATGCTACGATGGTGTGAGAAACCTAAGTTTGATATTGTACTTAACACTATGCACCAAGGTATGAGGAACCAAGATGAAAATGTGTCAAGTGTGTGATAAAGAGGGGTCAAATGCAACCAGATGCCTATGATACCATGATATGGAAGACCATGACACCATGGTGACAATAGGATGCCAAGACCATGATAAATGAAAAAAATGATAATACAGACAAGCAACAAGTAAGCATGCACAACAAACCAAATGCAAACCAAAATATTTCCCCTAGTCAAGCTAAAAACCAATTGATGGATTGATTGATGATGATTTATTGAGGATGGAAAAGTTAACAATAAGAACAATGCACATCCAAAGGATTGGGAAGGATACATCCCATGATGATGATTTGATTAAAAGTGGGATCAATGGATTATCAGCTAATTTGGGTCAAGATGATGGGTTGAGTAAGAAGTGACATACAAGATTACAAGATTGGATCAATTGGATTAGTATTGATTGCACTTGATTGGACTAGTGTGGGATTTTTTTTTAGTTTTATGGATTTTTTGATTTATTGATGAGTGGATTGGATAGTGAAGGGAAAGATGATTTGGATTGGATTGGATGTTTTGGATAAGATAATAGGATTAGAAATGAATTGGATTGAAGATGATAGGAAGGAAGGAAATTGATATGATTAGAAGAGAAATAGATTAGAAAGGATTGGATTGGAGGAGAAATGAATTAGATAGAAGAATATAGGAAGAAGGGAAATTGAGGGAAGAAGATGAGAGTAGAGGAAGTTGAGTGAATGGATGGGAAGAAGGAAAATTGATTATATTAGAAGATAGATGAATTTTATTTAATGGAATTAGAAGATAAGTGAATTGGATAGGAAGAATTATAAGATAAAGGAAGTGGATGAAATAGAATAAAGAGAAATGGATTAGACATTATAGGGAAAGTATAAATGGATGTTATTGTGGGAAGTTAGAAGAGGATTGAATGGATTGGGACCAATGATATGGGAGAATTAAGGAACGGTAGAGAAAGGGGAATGAATATAGTTTATGGATGGAAGGTAGATGGAAGGAATAAATAGTGATAGGATGTGGGGGATGAAAAAGGGGGGGAGGAGATGAGGATCCAAGGATGATGTGGAAAAGGAGGAAAATGCCCCACACTAGAGGTAGGAGAATGGACAGAAAGATGGGGGATAAAGGATGTATGAAATGGATTGGGTGGGTACGAATGTGTATGGAGGGAATGAAGGAATGTATGTTCCAAAGCATGCATGGATATCATTTATTTTGATGTTTTTTTGTTGGTGTTTTTGGTCTTCTAGTTTTATGAAGGAAAAGAGATGAAAGTGGGAATTGGATGGATAGGATGAGGGGTATGAATAAGATAGAGGATAATGATAAGGAGGGTATGGATGGAAAATGAAAATGTATAATGTAGGGAGGATATGGATAGAAGCATACAATGGAATTAAGGGAATGCATGGGATAATCAAGATCAAAGGCATGGAAAGGAGGATGGAGCTTTATAGGATTATGGATGTGTAATGACCCTTCTTGTACAAATTAGGCACTACATGTAATTTCACAATTAAATAACAATTGATGATGACCAATGTTCTATTATATAATGTTTAATTCCAGATACATCTGTTATTTATCATTGATAATGGCTAATAATGGTATGAAGCTTAATTCCGAGTGCATATGATGCTCTATAACAATATATCACAATATAGGATGGCTATGTATAACATGCAAATAGATATATGCTCAATAACCCGGTAATGTTGTCTCTCATATACAATGGATCGCATGAGAATATTTAGGTTGTCTAGGGAAAATAGCAATGTTGTTTATAGCACAGACTATATCTGGAATGTCGATACTGAAAACATCTCTAATATAACTTTATATAAATATGTCCCAGTTATGATGTCGTCTCTGATAGGCACTTGCACCGAAGGTTGCTAAAAACAACACAATGGTCTAAACAGAATGACCCATGACTGCATATATAAGGCAATATACAATAATGAATGGATATCGTACGCTGTGTAGGATCAGTCTTATCTCTATGCGCTGTTAGCAAAGACGCCTCATATATATATATATATATCTTAATTAGATTATGCTCCTAGATGATACGGTTTCTGATATTAATATAAAGCTAGTGCCTTCGATTGCTATTGGTAATCGGTTTCTCTAGCCTAGCGATTCCCGGTGACTATTCTCCCAGATTACCGGTAATGTCTATGACGGTGAAGTTCCCTGCGAGTTTGATATTATATGTCGAATTTGATGGATGTCATCTGATAGCACCGAGTGGATATGACTAGTAAAGGTGATATTGCAAACTGGTAGTAAGGTCAATGTCTGACTATGACCACGATGATGTCTCCGTGCTGATTAACCTGTTGTCTCTAAGCAGAGTATACCTGATATGATCCCAAGGAGACGATATTCTTTATTTTTGTTATGCCCCATTGAATGAGGTGGAAAGCCTTCTTATATCATAATATTGGAGTGAGAAGTCACGTTGCCAAATGGTGTCTCATGTCCATACAAATCTCTCTGCTAATGGTAATGGTAATTAAATATTAATCCCTGATACCATCGTGACTTCCATAAACACAATCGCCGACATTAATCCTTCCCTTTATCGATTAGATGTGATATTGACCTTTGCTTGCAACTATTTCAACGGTGTATTTAAAGATAAGCAGGCGTCTGTAATAAACGATGCAAAGCACAGAATTCCTTAGCCGCATTGACTACGCCTATATGGAATTAATATTGCTTATGCCCGTGTAGACTTAGGTTGTCGGGTATGTCGACTTAGTTTAATATTATTCCCTTAATATTTTATATCATATTATATTACTATGTTAAGATTTATGTTATGATATTTATTATATTATTTTATTAATATTTGTTATAACTATATTATTATTTTAATATATTATTATATTTATATATTATATTAATATTTTAATAATATATTATTAATAATAGATTTACTATTATTTATTTATTTATTAACATTTGAGTTATTATTATTTTTCTTTAATTTATTAATTTATTTTATATTATAATATTTTAATCATATAATTGTTATATATTATAATATTTAATATTTTACTTTTATAATCGTTATTTATTATTATTAGGTTATGTTCAAGAAGGGGGTCATGACAGGATGGAGGATGGAGGATGTAAATATGACAAGGACTAGGAGATGGATGATATGGATAGGATAATGAAGAGGAGAGGGATAACAAGTAAGGAAAATGGATGGTGTATATGGATGGATGGAATAAATAGGATAGTCAAGATAAAAGATAAGAAAGGATGAGGATGGACTTAGATGGGAGGATGGATGGTGGATATGAAAGATGGAAGATATATATGGTAGCATAGGATGGATGGATATTTCCCCCAAGTTTAGGGTACAAGGGGATGAAGATAAGTGAATGGATGGAAGAGGTAAATTTTAGAAGACAGTAGATATGTGATAGGGAGATGGAGGGAAGGACTCAAGCATCGAGTATTGTGATATTGCATTGTGTGTTTTGTATCAAGGTATTTTGGATATGTTCTCATAGATGTTGGTAGGATGGTTAGATGGTAGAGGAAATGGACTAGGGGAAGGAGAATGAGGACTTATGTAGAAGATTGGAGGAAAGGAGTGGATGAGTATGGAAGGATTGGGTAATAATGGATGGGAGGATGGAAGACTTGTACATAAATAGATGGGAGAGATGAAACGATCACCACTGGCACGCACCTTGAAGGGTGGTGGAGAGGTGGAGGAGGATATTTTGGAAGAGATGGAGGCAAAAAAGGTGGATTTTGGATATAAGGATCCAAAATAGATGGAGGTAATGGAGTTGGAAAGTAGAGGATTTTTAGAGGGATGATTTAGGATGAAACTTTTGGATTAGCAAGGTTGGATGCTAATTTGTATTTTTAATTGAGATTCATTTTGGCATTGAGTAGCTCTGGAATCCACATGATTTTTCATTTTTCATGTTGAGGCCTTTGTGGCCTTTTGAACTTTTCATCCTTTTGGATCATATTTTTCTTTTCTTGAACATGTCTTGTAGATGGGGCATGTTGATCCTTCTATTTGTTTGTGGGGATTTTTGGATTGATGCATCTTTTATTATTTTTATTTTTTTGACTTTGGTGTCCAACTTGCTTCCATTAGCCATGATATGGGTGCATCAATATGAATGGTTTAAAGAGTTTATGAATGGAATTACAGAGGATGAACATTGGAAGGAATTCAAGAATGTGTTCCTTTGTGGATCTTTGTTAAGGATGTGAGGTGAACTTTGATATGGCGAATGGATGTATGTAAGGACCTAAAATGGATTGAAGGGATGAAGGATTAGGTTTTGGAATATAAGGGTCCAAAATGGATGTGTTTGAGGAATGGAGGGAGTTTTGGACATAGGGGCCCAAAATTGATTGTGAGGGTGGGGGGATGGAGGTTTGGACATAAGGGCCAAAAATGGATTTGGAATATGAGTGATGGGGATATTTAAGTTTAGAGTTGGATGAAGGAATTTGGGATTTGGAAGGAGTTGAAGGTGTACCAACATCTTGAGATATTCTTTCTTCAATGGGATATTTAGTATTTGCAACACAAGATGTGAGTCCAGGTGTATGGGGTTCATGTATGGATGGGATAGGTGTGATGGGAGTTGTTGGAGGATTAGGATCATGAGAGGGATTAGGGGAGATGATAGGATTGTGGGATGGATTAGGAGAGAAAATAAGATCTTGAGATGGCTAAGGATCATGACATGGAGATGATAGGATACTTTAATCTTGGCTTTGGAGAGGATTAGGTGGAAGAGTAGAATGGATAATGGGATCTTGAGAGGGAAGAAGATCATATGTAATGTAATGGAGGGGATGGAATCATGAGATGGAGTGATTTGATCTTGACATGGAGGGGAATCAGTATATGGGAGAGAAGTAATATCTTCATGAAGTGGAGGATAAGTGGATGTTAAGGCTCGAGATGGAAGGGGGTCATTGGATGGGGTAGAGGGGATGGGTTCATGAGATGGAGGGGACTCATTAATGGATGGGATAATAGGGATGTCTTGATCTTGATTAGGAATTGGATCATGAAGTTGATTAAGAGGGATAAATGGGTATTGAGATGGATTAGGAGCATGGAATAAAGAGATGCTAAGATCTAGAGGAGGAGAAGAATCCATAGTAGAATGCTTTGGAACAAGGTCTTGACATGTTTGGACTTGAGATAGTGATGGGATGGAGGAAGTGGAATCTTCAACTTGAGTGGATGGAGGTAGGAAGGACTCATGAGACTTAGAAGATTTAGGTGTGTCTTGACTTGGAGGAAATGATGGTGAGTGAGTGCATGGCTTGTGGAGATTGGGTAGCTTGATTTAGAGGTGGGGCTCTATACTTCATTGTTATCTCACCATTCCATGCAAAGAAAAGAATGGTTTTATATGAGAGATGAGGATGATGGATTTGGGTAAATGTGGGAGGATGAGATGGATTTCCCTTGTCAAAGGTAGAGGAAGGAGAAGAAATGTGAGATGTATTGGGATTGGATATGGCATGTTGAGGTGGAATAGATGGGGATATTGGATTGTCTCAGTAAGTGGGAGTTGGATTATTTTGGTGAGTGTGTGAGTTGGATGAAGGTGAGATTGGATTTTTGTGAAGCCAATCTTTATCCATGATGTTGGAATGGAGGTTTAGATTTGGATTAGAAGAATATGTGGATGAAGATTTGAATTAGGAGTAGATGAAGTGAGATATTTGAAATATGAACTTAGGACTAAGAGAAAGTTTGGACTTTGTTTTTTATTTGAGAGGGCAGGGCCTCAAGGACTTTGATTTGTTTTGATTGGATTTGATTAATTGTGAGGGCAGGGCCTCAAGGATTTGACTAATTTGATTTGGATTAAGGATTTGATTGATTGTGATGACAGGGCCTCAAGGATTAGATTGATTGTATTTGGATTAAGGATTTGAAGGATTTGAATGGTGCAAACAAAGGATTGATTTGGATGATGATCTTATTCTACTTGGAGATGAACTTATGATCCCAAGAAAAATAGGATAGGATTAATGGAATTAATTACTTGAGACAGATTGATGTTCTCAAAGCAATAATTTGATTAGATGTGTTTGAGAATGATGAGGGTCTATGTAACACTTTTGATTAAAATATTTCAACCTACGATTGATTAAGAAATGAAAGATGAGATTTGATTTGACTAGTCTTGATTATGCTTGGATATGGGTCAATCAAGAAAAGATTTTATTAAAGTCCAAACGATGATTTTGCTCCTAAGTTCAAAGTGGAAGATTTTATGAGAATGTGGATTAGAAGATGATGTGGATATAAATTGGAATTTAGAATGAAAGGAATTTAGAAGATAAATGTGGGATATTGGAAGACAAAGGAATGGATAAATGGGTGATTGATTTAGATGAAGAGGATAAATAGATTGAATTAGGATTTGATTGGAATGAAGTTGACAAGGGGATTAAATTAGAAAGGTAATGATGCAATTAGATTAGAAGGAAAATGAAAGATGAAACTAGATTAAGAAAGTAGATGTGATTTATGAAGGATTACCAAGATGAAGATTATGACTTTAATTGAATGATTAGGAAGAGGATAAAGATGACTTAGAGGGATGATTAAATTAGAAGAATGATAAAGTTGACTTAGAAGAAGTGATTAGGATGATTAGAAGAAGAGATTAGGATGATTAGAATAGAATAGGAATGAATTGTAATAATTGATTAGGATGATTAGGAATAGAATAGGAGTGACTTGGAAGAGTTGATTAGCATGATTAGGAATAGAATAGGAGTGACTTGGAAGAATTGATTAGGATGATGGGAATGATTAAGAAGGAAGATGATTAAGATGATTAAGAGATGAAGAGAAAGGATGATTAGGACATGGAGTAATGTTTAAGGATGTAGAGGAATGATTTGGATGATTGAATTGGAATTAAGAAAATGACTAAGGGTGTTATGGAGGATCAGGAGATAATGACTAGGATGATTAGAATAGAGGAATGAATAGGATGATTAGGGGAGATTGGAGGAATGATTTAAAAGGATTAAGAAGTTGATTAGGATAAGAAGTATGAAGAAGGTGATGAAGTTGATAGATGGAAGAAGTGATGTGGAAATGATGTGGAAAGCTTGACTAAAGACAACTAACTTAACAAAATGTTTTTGTTGTTTTTGAAATTATTTTGATTTTTTGAGTTTTTGAGTTTTGTAATTTTTTTGGGTTTCCAAACTTTATAATTTTTTTTGGATTTTAAAGTTTTTTGATGTTTTTGGATTTTTGAAAGTTTAAGTTTTTTTGGATTTTTGAAATTTTATGATTGTTTTTGGATTTTTTATTTTAAAATGCAAAGCAAACAAATGAAATTATAGACAAGCACAATTGCTAAGGCTTAATTTAGATGGTGTGTCCCCTTTTTGGCTGCAAATGGGGAAGGTTTTAAATATTCAAGCACATCAAACACACCAACAATCTTATTGAGGCTTCAACTAGGATATACAAGCTCAACTACGGGATGTTCTTGATATACGCAAGGTACATGAGACCCAAATCCATAGATGAAAGAGAATAATGCCACACAGCCGAGAGGAGACAGTAACCCAAATCTCCACCTTCACTTCCCAAAGGTATAAAGTTCTTTGGGGCTTAGCCAAGAGTGACAAGATTCTACTTCTAAGAGAGGTGTCTTTGGATTCACCTCTCGCTATTTATTCTCCGTCGGAACATGGGAGTTGAGGTCATCCCTTGAGGTGATAAAATCCCCAAGCAGGCCTCCTAAAAAGAAAACAAGACCACATATTTCTTGTGCACTCAAGATCACCTGAAGGAACAAGAGGAGAGAATATGTACGTGACCATGGGGTTTAAAAGACACTTGTTCTTTTTTATTCCAAACCCAAATGTGAAGGTTAGTTTTAAGCACAAAATTGAAACTGTGTGAAAAACACTTCAAAAAGAATGTCTAAGGCTAAAAATTATTGAAAAATCAGATTCCTTACGTTTTCCTAACAAATTTTATAAAAAAATCACTAAAAAATGCTTTCATATGCAAGAGTTATGATCATTTTAAGATTACAATCCAAGGCTGACTTTGAACACATGAACTTGATGCTCAATGAGTAATTTGATAAAATAGTTTTTAGATCTAGATAGAGGATTGAATCAGCTTTCCGATGCCTTTTAAATCGTCCAAAACGGAGCTTGTAGGTGGAAGTTATAAGCATTTTCATGAAGTAGCTCTTTCATGGGTTGCAAGGATGAAAGAGGCTTAAATTAAGCCCCTTGAAGTTTAGCCCCTGGGCCCCACGTGGCCACAGGCTGGAGGCAAAGGGGCTGAAAGTTTTAGAAGAGCCCCTGGTCACCCATATGACCAGGGGCTTAATTCCTGCAAAAATAAAAACAAAATTAAGCACTCATTTCAAAAATTGACAATTTGAAATAATAAAGATAGATTGCAATTTTTATTATTAAAAAAAAAATTTAAAAAAAATAAAATGGGCGTGTTTTATTTTTATTTTTTGGGGGGTTTTAATATTTTATTATTTTATTTTTTTTATTTTTATTTTTTTTTTTGGGGGGGGGGTTTGTGAATACACAGTCCCATGGGCATTGTGCTATCCACAGTCCCACGTGGGTTGTGGTAGCACAGTCTCGTGGGGGTTGTGATAGCACAATCCCGCAAGGGTTGTGTTATCACAGTCCCGATGGAACTTTGTTTTTTTTAATTTTTTATTTAAAATTTTAATTTTTTTTATTTTATGATATTTTTTATTTATATATTTTTTGGTTTGATTTTTTTTAATATATATTTTATTAAATATATATGTAGAGACATATATGTTTATATATATATATATATATATATATATATATATATATATATATATATATATATATATATATATATATATATATATATATATATATATATATATATATATATATATATATATATATATATATATATATATATATATATATATATATATATATATATATATATATATATATATTAATAATATATATAAATAAAGTGTTTTGATGTGTATATACTTTTAAATATATATTATTATATATATGAATATACATATGTGATTATATATATATTTTATATATATCAATAATATATATATATATATATATATATATATATATATATATATATATATATATATATATATATATATATAAAGATAACATAAAATATAACAAACCAGATTTCTATGTATTATATTTTTTTTACAACAAACATAGATTTGTAAAAAAATAAAAAAATGTTGAGTATATATACAATGTATATATTCCTATAATTTGAAAAGAATATAAATGATGAAAGTATACAGAGCGATAGGTTAAAACTCTTCTCTTGGGTGCTTCAAGCACATTGGTGAGTTTGTTAACTTGATTTGAGGCTTTTCGTAGAAGTTGATCTTCGAAGCTCCTTCAACCTACAAGCTCAAAAACTCACAAAACACTCAAAACACATTAGAATATTAGTAATGACCCGTGAAGTGGGTCCCACTAGGCATGCAAAAATGTATTACATAAAAATGTAATAAAAGAATAAACTTAAATAAACTAAGCTTATCCTAACATATTCATACAAACCTCAAAACATGTAAGTAAACATGCATATATGAAGAAATGAAGTAATAAACAAGATTAAACTACTCAACATAAATGCAAACCTCCCAAATGACTAGATGTTGTTGATTTGTTGAAGATGGGTATGTGGTTGCTCACAAAATCCTGCAGCATGACAATGTGTAAAGAAGACTTGTTGAATGAGGAGAAAAGATCTCAATTTGTAGGAATTTGAGGGAAATGGATGGTTGAGATTGAAAGTTGGATGAAGGGCTAGGATTATTCAGGATCAATGAGGTGGCCATGAGGTGGAGGCCAAGTAGCTATCATGTAGATAACATGTGGATTAGGGTTTAAGCATTCAAAGGGGGAAAGATTCTCACACATGTGTGAGAAACCTTTGAAAGTGACATGTCCATGACAAAGTGTTAGAAGGTGTAAGAGGTTGTAAGGGAAAATGTAGACACCTAAAATTGTCCTAACAATTACCCTTATTCTAGCCAATTAAATAGATATTTATTATTTATTTAATAATTAACCTTATTCTACCTTTAATTAAATAAAATCACATTTATTTAATTACAATCCTCTTTATCCCCTACCCCTAATTAAATAAATTTACATTTATTTAATTTTATCCTATCTCATTTTTCCTCATCCTAATCCTCCACTTAATTAAGTAAATGACCTAGTTTATTTAATTAATCCCCTCTTATCCCACTTGGAATTAAATATTTCATTTAATTCTATTTGAGCACATGGCTCCTAACTTTAACCCTCACCTAACCTCACTTCCCCGGACCCTAACCTAACCCATCCTCTTAACCCAAGTCAACCCACTTTCCCACTAATTAATCTTAATCTTCTACCTAATCAATCCCTAATTGTTTGCACAACCTTAATCTAAATATTAAGGAATCCTAACCCAAACCCCAAGTCACATGTGACTCTTACACACTTGTCTCCCACATGTCATTGACATGTCACTTTCCAAATCTTGGTTCTCTCTTCTTCTTCCACCTTTTGACCCATGTCATTGACATGTCATTTTCCAAAGTTGCTCATACATGTGTGAGCAACCTTGGTTCTCCTATCCTCTTACATCTCTTGACCTTTGTCATTGATTCATCACTTTCTCAAGTTGGTCACACATGTGTGAGAAACTTTGGCTCTCTTACACCCTCTTACACCTTCTTACACTTTGTGATGGACATGTCACTTTCAAAGGTTTCTCACAAAATGTGTGAAATGTTTCCCCCCTTGAATGGTAGAACACTAATCCACATGTTATCTACATGGAATCTACTTGGCCTCCACCTCATGGCCACCTCATTGATCCTGAATAATCCTAGCCCTTCATCCAAATTTCAATCTCAACCATCCATTCCCTCAAATTCCTATAAATTGAGAGCTTTTCTCCTCATTCAACAAGCCTTCTTTACACATTGTCATGCTGCAGGATTTTGTGAGCACTCACATACCCATCTTCAACAAATCAACAACATCTAGTCATTTGGGAGGTTTGCATTTATGTTGAGTAATTTAATCTTTTTTATTACTTCATTTCTTCATATATGCATATTTACTTCCATATTTTGAGGTTTGCATGAATATATTAGGATAAGCTTAGTTTATTTAAGTTTATTCTTTTATTACATTTTTATGCAATACAATAACCAAGGAATGATGGAGGATGAAAGGATGGAGAGATGTTTGGCTATAAAATAAATGGATGGAAATGATGGATTGGATAGGAGATAGATGGAATGACCAGATAGGTAAGGGTAGGATATGGAAGAGTATAGGATGGGGGGTATAGAGATGGAGATCCAAGAACTATGTGGAAAAGGAGTTACATGCCCACACTAGAAGGAGGAGAATCAAGGATGGAAAGATGGAGGATAAAAATGTATAGTATGGAAAGATGGCGTGTAAGGGACACATGAAGAAGATGAAGACTTGTGCATTATCCAAAGCATGCATGGATATTTTCTTTATATTTTAGTACCTCTGGTTTTCTATGAAGGAAAAGGTATGAGAGTGGAAGGTGGATGGATAAGGGACATGATATGGAGGGGTGTGGATTGGATAGGATAATGGATAATGGGTGGAGGAAATGGATGGAATTAGATAATAGATAATGGATGGAGAAAATGTATAGGATAATCAAGATCAAGGACATGGGAAGGCGTATGGACCCAAGGAGTATTATGAATGATGGATTAAGGGAATGAAAATGACAAAGACTACGAGATGGAGGATAGGGATGTCAATATCAAATATGTGAAAATGGATGGAATTATGCAGGAAAATGGATGGATAAGGAGTGAGGGTTCTGGAAGGTACATATAGATAGTGGGATGCATAGGATAGTCAAGATCAAAGATGGGAAAGGAAATGATAATGAACTTAGATAGGAAAATGCATGGTGGATAGGGAATGTGGAAGATATTTATGGTATCATAGTATGGATGGAGCTTGCCCCCAAGTATAGAGTTCCAGGGGAGGTGGATACATGAATGGAAAAGATATGATATGTGTGTGAAGTAGATGATAGGGAAGATGTTATGGATGGATAGTGACAAAGAATTATCCCCAAGTATGAAGAAAAAATAGAGGGAGGGATTACACATGGTGCATGTTTGCCAGGTTTTCATCATGGTACTTGTCCAAGGGGCCTGATTACCAATTTCACCATTGGATGATTTTTTTTTATTTTTTTTTTGGAGGAGTTTGAGCCTAATGCTCTTTGGATAATGTTCCTTTAGAAAGATATGTTATGATTGGCCAAGGACGCTGAAAGGTAAGCTCAAAAATATTGATAATGGTGATGGTAGGGGAAAGATATGGAGGTTAAGGTAGATGATGGCTAAGTATTTATGTGTAAGATGGTATAAGAGTATTGGGAGGATAGGGAGTAGATATAGGAGTTGGATATTGGATAGGGTATTGAAAGGTTTGTGTGGGAGTAGGTGGAAATGATGGAAAGATCAACATAGACACACACTTTGAAGGGGTAGTGGGCAGGTAAAGGGAGAATGAATTGGATAGTGTGAGGTGATGGAAATAGATGGAGGAGAGAATGGAAGATATTAATAAAAATATAACAATATAGTTAATTAATAAAAATCAACTATAATGTTAAGGGAAAAATTAATAAAAATTAATATTAGTGCGAAGGATAATTTTAGGTGTCTACACACACCTAACAGTGTGGATTGTAATCTTTAACAGGTTGGCTCTTAACCGGACATACTTCAGAAGAGTATTTTCTTAGTGGGTGACAATTCCACAGTGGTTTTTCCCAAAGCTAGGTTTACACATTAAATACTGGTGTTAAATGTGTTGAATGAGTTATGTGAATGATTTAATGATTGTTAAAGTTTATTTACTATTGGAAACTAAGATAGAAAAGACTACAAAGAGGGAAAGATTATAGAAGAATATCAAACAAAGATTAAGTTACAACTCAGAGGGAGTACAGAACAAAAATGACAAAAAAATGTTGTCATCATTAATTGCATAATGAAGATTGTTATTGTGTTGCCATCAATGCCAAAGAGGGAGATTGTTACTATGACTGATAGTAATATTGGAGATTGATTAACTGATGGTGATGATGATGAAGATTGACCAAGATCAAAGGAATACAAGATAGTAGAAAGGTTAGATCATTTATTATCTTGTCATTGATGCCAAGCAATTGATATCTAACTTATGTTGTGTTGCCATATCATTTAGAGTATGATATAAGTTGAGTAAAATTAAGGAGAAGAAGAAGTGGAATGATGAGAAGATGATGAACTTAATTGGGTAGCAGATATAGATCAGACAATGGTAAGGTTATGTTGATATAATTTTTTTCTATCTAACATTTGATTATATCAAGTCAGTAAAGTATGGTAAAGAAGATTAGTCAAGTCGGTAAGAAAAAAAAATTTGGCTACCAAGCAGGAAAAAGTATTTCAGTAAAAGTAAAGGAAAGTTTTGGTAAAGTGAGAGGAAGTCAAGACACTGCGCAAGGAATAGAAATTAAATATAAGGTTGATAATGATATTTAATGTTTTTCTATGATGAGTTGGAAGATTATAATGATGAGGAAAGTTAGTTGAAAGATCTATGGATAGGAAAATTCAAGATGATGATCTATAGCTTAGATCTAAATAGAAAAAAGAGAAGGAACAAGTTTCAAGAAAGTTCAAGTTCCAAGATGATGAGAAAATATGTTACCGAGATCCAAATTCAATGAATAATTTTTTGAAATGAATTGGATGGTTGAGATTGATCAAAGGAAAATGTAATAGAGGATATTAAGTGGAAAAATAAGGCCTATATAAAGGATGATGTTGTATATACAAATGGATAGAAAATTGAAGAGTTGAAGAGTCACCGACTGATGTAGTGAAGAAGGAAAAGATAGATTCTGAGTGGAAAAGTAGAATTTGATGAAGTGTTGAAGCCAGTGGATAGTGAATATTTGAAGTGAGGATAAAGAGAGCATAAAGGATATGATTATGCAAAGGATAATTGCAAATCTATAGCTCAATTTTTTTATTGTTTCTTATTAACATTTGTAACAGAGAAATCTCTTAACCGAGTGGACTTAATAGTCTTATTGTAAAATCTTTGAAAAAGGTAACATTCTAAAGAGTGTTTGAATCCCTCTAACTAGGCCACTCCTAACAGGGTGAAGAACCTAACAGATCTAAGGTAAATCCCTTGATCGGGTCACACCTAATAGTGTGTATTGTAATCTTTAACCAGATTTTCACTTAACCGAGTGTACTTCAGAAGAGTATTTTCTTAGTGGGTGACAATTCCCATAGTGGTTTTTCCCAAAGCTGGGTTTCTACGTTAAATATTGGTGTTAAATATGTTGAATGATTTATGTGAATGCTATTGTGATTGATAAAGTTTATTTACTATTATCAGTAAATAGTGAACTGTGTTTAACTGAGTTAATCATAGAAAAGTTTTAAGGTACAGATAATCAAGGATTATTTATTCACCCTCCCTCTCCATAATCCAACAACCATATGTATGTTTATGCGCACATGGGAGTAGTGATAAGCACATATCACACTGTAGTACCAATCTTTTAGAGGAAATTGAAGCTACTCAAATAATATACAGAGGATTTTACAAAGTCATCTACATAATTCATTTCTTGATGTTTAGAGGTGTTATCACCAATTCACCTAGAAGTCATCTGCATGCCAATCTTGTGAATTCCCTCTAAGATATAGGAAAAAATCACTATTTATGAATAAAAAACTCTCTTTGGAGCAGCATATTATCTTACAATCCTCCACTAAGTCATTTAGCTTCTTCAACATCTCCATCAATGTAAAATAATTCATCCATTACTTTGAAATTAAGGCCACACAAGATGATGAAGAGCTCTTTGGTTTGTCTTTGCAACCCTAACCCTACTAGACAAGAACAAATATTAAAGTTACTTCTAATATTTTATGTTATAATTAATGTTGAGTGCAACCATCACAACTCCATTTGATGCAAGAGCATCTAGGGTGTAAGAGAAATCTTGCATCACCCAAAAATATTGTTTAGTTTTCAATAAGGGATATCTTTGGAAAGGGTTACTATTTTTAGTAGTTTATTCATTTGAGCATTGATTAAGGTCTGATACATAAATGGGTTGAGGTTGAGTATTCAAGAAGGTTTGATAATGGTAATAATTTTTATCATTGAAACCGCATATCAATTTTATTTGAAGGTAGAAGGAAAGCTAAATAAGAAGTTTGAGAGCAGAAAAACTGGAAGATTTCATGGTGAAAATCCAAGTGGACAACCTTATGGAGGCCAAAATGAAGATCAAAAGAAAAATGGTGACTCTAGTAGCAATCAGAATCAAATGGAAAATAGCTCCTATCATCCATATAATCAAAATAACAGAGATCGAAGAGGAAGAGGAAGAGGAAGAGGGAAAGGACTAGGAAGAGGAGGTTTTTGTGAGACATGTTTCTATTATGGAGAGGAAGGACATAGAGATTATGAGTGTCTTTAGCATCAAGGGAGAAAAAATAGAAGACCAGATGGTAGTGCACGAGTTGTGCTTATAGATGAAGATGCTAAGTCATCACATTCTGAGGATGTTGAAAGAGGATAGGTAACCTTGTTAAATGATGAGAAGGAACCTAAGAAAAGGAAGAATTTGTTTTTCACAAGGTATAAGTGTAATGGTAAGGTATTCAATATTATTATTGATAATGATAGTACTAATAAACTTTTTTTCAAAGAAAATGGTTGATAAATTGATGTTAGAGAGAAAGGAGCATCTAAATCCCTACCAAGTTTCTAAGTTGTAGAAGGATCACAAGGCTTTGGTCAATGAACAATGTCTGGTAAAAAATCAAAATTGGAAACTATCATGATGAGGTATTATGTGATATAATGCATATGGATGCTTGTCATATGTTGATAGGGAGACCATGAGAATTTGATCGATGTGCAGCATATGATGGATATGAAAATACCTATTCATTGACAAAGGATGGAGTTTGAAACATGCTAAATCCATTGAAGGAAATAGATGGAAAGGTATGTAGTAATGCCATAATATATTTATTTGATGGAAGGAAGTTTCTAGAAGGCATGAAGCATGAAAATATATTTTTTTGTTCAATTCCAAGAGTTGATAAAGAGGAAGTAGAGGATGTACCTATGGAAGTCACAAATTTGTTAGATGAGTTTCATGATACTATATATTAGATAATGTACTTGGTGGATTTCCACCAATAAGGAAGATTAGTCATCAAATGGACTTGATTCCTAGATCCATTTTTATAGATAAGATAGCCCATAGATGACTCCAGTAGAGATTGAAGAATTAAATAGACAAGTGCATGAGTTGTTGTAGAAGGGGTTGATTCAAGAGAGTTTGAGCCCATGTGTTGTACCAGCAATACTAGCACCAAATAAAAATAGAGAATGGAGGATATGTACATATTCTCAAGCTATCAATAAGATTACTATCAAGTATAGATTTCCCTTACCGAGGATGGATGACATTGTGGATTGCTTGAGAGGAGCTGAGTACTTCACAAAGATAGATATGAAGAGTGGATATCACCAAATCAAGATTAGAGAAGGAGATGAATGGAAGAAAACCTTCAATACAAAGGAGGGATTTTAAGAGTGTTTAGTCATGCCTTTTGGGCTAACCAATGCACCAAGAACATTCATGTGGCTCATGAATAAGGTATGGAAAGAATTTATGTGTAAGTTTGTTATTATTTACTTGGATGATATTTTGATCTTCAGTAAGACAATGGAGGAGTATATAATGCATATTCATGGGGTCTTTGAGAAGTTAAGGGAATAAAAGTTGTCGATTAACTTGAAGAAGTATATTTTTCTGAAGGAGTTAGTGTACATGGGATTTGTTGTCTTGATAGATGGTCTTAAAATGGAACCAAAGAAAGTGAAGGCTATACTTGAATGGCCTAATCCAAAGAGTGCTACTAAGGTAAGATATTTTCATGGTTTAGCTATATTTCATAGAAATTCTATCATAAATTTCAGTAGTATCTGTGGACCCTTGACTAAAACTATTAGAGGGGATAGAAAAGAGTTTAAGTGGACTGGAGGAGCAAAAAAAAGTTTTTATTTGTTGAATATAAAAGTTACAAAGAATCCTATTTTGGTACTTTTAACACCTAATCTTGCAAACTAAAATTTAACAGGCAAGTAGTTCAATACTCAAATATTTTATGCTCTTGTGTCCTGAGTTATTATAAACCCTAATATTTACCACGCACTTACATAAATATGAGAATATTTAGGATAAAATATTTTTTTGATGAATAGAGGCCTTTTATATTAATAAATATAAAAGTACATAATTCACAAAAAAGGGGTCGGGGGAAGAAATCACCCCGCAAGTCACTCAGCAGCTAGGCTAGAATCATACAACTATTCATCAAAAAAGCATAAAAAAAGAGAAGCCCTCAAGCTAAAAGAGCAATAGTAGAAGAGGGAGGAGGATCTCTATCATCAAGATTGCTCCAAACATTAGGCCTAGGAGTCTGATCAGGAATGGCCCAGCCATCCTCGGGATCATCTTTTTTCAGTTCCCCTTCCTCCCGCCTAGGCGAAATTGAAAGTGTCAGGTGAGGGAACTTGTCTTGATTAGCAAGAACAAAGGCTGAGGGCCGAGCAATAGCAGCAGTACTAGAAAAAAGCATAGGAGGCCAGCTAGAATCTGCATCCCTCCGAGGAGGAGGAGAGGTAGAGCAGCGACACCATTGGTGTGGAGTCCTGGAGTGTTTGGAAGAGGAACTTTGGCTACGACGACGGCCCCTGGGTGGTGTGCAGTCAGCCGAGAGAGAATCTGGAGGGACCTGAGCCACAGTACAAGGGGTATTGCCCCAATACTGAGAAACTCCTATAAATGGGTGACCTCTAAGGCCACCTTATCTTCTTGCACCTAAATCTGCATCATGACATTATTACAAATACATGCCTTAGCATAAAGAGAGACATGAATATCCAGAGAACTATGAGAAAAAAGAACAGTATTTCATTCTTTCCATAAAGTAAATAATATCTCCATCCTGAAAGCATGCCATATCTGGGTGTACTGGGGAGGCATTCTGGCGAAATCACCAAGAAGCGCCATGTGCCTTGAAAAAGGTTCAGGCCTAAAAGGAGAAAAGAGGTCGTGAATCCAGACCCAATAATTTTGGGCACGGCGACAAAACTAGAAATTATGCATGAGCATCTCAGAATGACCACAAAATATGCATTTAGGATCAGGAACACCCAAATGCCTAAGTCTAGCTCCCAAAGGCAAGCCCTAGTACAAAAAACACCAGGAAAAGTGAGCAATCTTAGGCTTAGTGACAGAATCCCAAATGGTCTGAAAATGCTAGCTCCAACTCTTCTGAAAAGAAGAGATATGTCATCATTGGTTGACAAAATCAATCATGGGAAAATGGGGCACAAGCCAAGAATACCCAAGTTTGGGCTTGTCACTGGTGAAGGGCGTAGCAGGGTACCATTTTCAATCCTTCCACCAAGGTCTAATAGATTGAATTCCCAACTTGAGCAGGAGATGAGGTGGGATGGCTGAAACCAACAAGTCAAAAGTCTGATGATCTGGGCGAATGAGCCAGAATTGAACCTGGAGATCATCCCAAGAATAGAGATTCATGGTGGCTCTAGAGAAAATATCTTTGGGGGTTTGAATTCCATGTTTTTGAAACCACAAAGCACTAACCCCTTGAACTCTGGCAAGAGGAATCCCTTGTTGAGAAAATAAAGGGGACCACCAAATGTTTTGTTGGTTGAAAGAAAGACCATCCCATAAACCATTACTAGCCCAATGGAGCCAGGGTTTGATAGACTCCTAGGCTCTCCAAATACTTTTGGTGACAAAATTACCTTAGATTTGAATAGGTTCCTTCATAACCAGATGGGTTTGAAATCCAATCCCCTTCTAGGTAGGCTTGTGAAGAGGGTATCCTGAGGAAATGCAGTGTCAAAAAATTTCCCATTCCTCATTGCCTATGAGACACCACACAACCCATTTGGCACTAAGGGCATGACCTTTTTTCTGAGTATCAAGTAAACCAAGCCCGCCTAAGACCTTAGAAAGGCAACAAAAATCCCAGGCAACTCTGTGAAAACCCTGATGGTCAATACTAGAAGCCCAAAGGAAATCACACAGTAATTTCTCAAGCTTCTTTTAGGAGGCTTTGGAAGGAGCCCAACAAGAGGAGTAGTACACATGCATGGCCGCTAGGACCTTGGAGCAAATCTGGAACTTTCATGCGAGAGAGAGCAGCTTCATGATCCAGTAAGTACACTTTTTTTCAATTTTGGCAAGAACTGCATTCCATAGATCCGTAGGGTGGACTTGAATAGCAAAGGGAATGCCAAGAAAGTAGAAAATTTCCCCATGCTAGATCCTGGTCCAACCAAACTGATAAAACTAGGGGGGCTCAGGAAGAGCCGACTGTCTGTAGCAAAGGGTTTTATGCCATTGAATGGTTGAACTAGAGGCTAGACAAAAGGTGTCTAAACACTGCAAGGCTGCCTTGATATTCTCTTCATCCTCTTCTAGAGTGAGGAAGGAATCATCGGCAAAATGGCCATTGACTAGCTATTGAGATGAATCCAGAAAGTAGATGCCCTGAACATTTCCCATAGAAATGGAGTGAGAAAGCAGGTAGCCGAAACCCTCAGCAGCAAGAACATACAAGGCTGGGGCCAGAGGGAAACCTTGTCGAATGGATCAAAAGAGCCCAAAGGTAGAGGACTGGTGGCCATTGATGGTAATGCAGGCAGAGGCATCATTGAAGAGCATCTGCACAGATTGAAGAAATCTGGGTCCAAAACCCATAGCATGAAGCATAGCAAGGATAAAAGGCCATTCAATGCAATCATAAGCTTTATCAAAATCAATCTTAAGAAAGAGGGATTTATGATGATACTTACGAGCCCATTCCATACCTTCTCAAATTGAAATGATATTGTCAAGAATAAATCTTGACTTAATAAATCATGTTTGCTCAGGCCTAATAATCTGCGGAAGCATGTGATGGAGTTTGAGAGCCACCGCCTTGGCAATGATCTCGTAGGAGACATTGAGCAAGGTAATAGGCTGCCAGTTGCAGATGTCCTCCGGATCCCCAGACTTTGGAATAAACTTGATATTTCCCTGGTTAATAATACCCCCAAGAGAGTGGGTATGATATGCTTCCAGTTAAACCTAGTGAAGATTAGGACCAATGGCATCCCAAAGGGCTTTGTAAAACTCGAAAGGGAAGACATCACATCCAGGGGCTTTATCATCAGCCATGGTAAACACAGCTTCATGAAGATTATGCAAGGAAAGCAATTGATCACAAAAGACACGCTGAGCAGGGAGACACACTGCAGAACAACCACGGTGCACTCGTCAAGAGCTTGCTCGCTAGCAAGAGAGTATCCCTCAGAAGCAATGACTTGTTCATAATGGTGAAAAAAGGCTCACAAAACATCAAGAAGCTCAGTGAGGAGTTTGAAGCCTTCTCTGATTCTGGTTATGCCTACACTGGTATGACGAGGATGGAGGGAAGCAAAAAACTCTTTAGAAGCTTGGTCTCCAACTTTTAACCAGTGGAGACAAGCTTTGATCTGGGCTCCTCTGGCAGCATAGTTGTCAGTAACTTATTTCTGATGATGTAACTTGGCAAGGTTAAATTGCAAATCCTGAAAGAAAGGGTCCTGGGCTAAGGCCTTGGTGGCAACACGTAAGGCTTTGGTGTTGACATCATAGGATCTACGGTGACACTTGGCCAGCTATCTGCCATAAATATGCAAAAAATGAGTTGTACACCTGATGGTGTCACTCCACCATTGAATCCAACCTATCGACTGAGTGGGCCTAGGCTCAAGGTTCCAAACCCGATGAATGTGGGCCACAGTGGACAAATGGTGAAGGATAGAAGTATTAAAGAAAAATTTCATGGTGGGAGGACTAGCCTTAGCTGTCTGCCAAACAATATTAAATTGGATGGGGAAATGATCTGACAAGGTCACATCAACAAGAGGAGTGACCGGTAAAATTTGATTTTCAGAAAAAGAGAAAAAAGATTGTGCCGAGATCATAGCATGATCAAGCCTTTTATGAATTATGTCAGAGGAGGCCCTGTAATTAGACCAAGTGTGTCAGACCCCATCAGGATGGTGGTGACCAACATTGGGATTGAAAAGCCCTAATTTATTATGCATGTAGTACCAAGCTTCTCTTTCCCTAGCTGTCCATCGAAAAGGCAAGAGTCCATCCTTGTTAGATGCCATCTCCACCATATTAAAATCACCATAAACAAGCTAGGTAGTAGGTGGCAGAGAATCCACAAGCCAATGCCAAAGGTGAGATCTCTCAATAGCATCATTGAGAGCATAAACATTAGCTATGCCAAAAGAATGATTCTCAATAATGAAAGTGGCCCAAACAACTCTCTATATGGGGTCAGAACCATGACTAACCAAAAAGGAATGCCAACGAGGAGAAAGGAGAGTAGCTACTCCACCTCGACCAGCCTCATGATGAGAACAAAGAGCAAGGCTTGTGGGCCAAATAACTTTACAAGTAGCATCAAGCATGAAACTAGAGATCTTAACTTCCTAGAGGCATAAAACATCTAGATGACTAATATGACGATGCAAATCCCTGACAAAAAATTTTTTGGGTAGATCTGTCAACCCACGAACATTCCATGAGATGTACTTCATGGAATAACAGTATCGTCCATTCCATCACCTTCCCCAAGGGCATCAAAACTATTAGATAAATAACCTGGGGCAAAAGCAGACCCATAAAACTCCATGGATATATTACGTCATTTTTCTCGCATGCCTTCAAACCCAGACTCAGCACACCTAGGAGGGTTGCAAGAGTGGCGGAAGGAGATAGAAGAAGCAATCTATGTGGCCGCTTGAGGCACTCGAGCTAGAGGAATGGTAACATGGGATTCAATGACTCCTTTCCTCTGTGAAGCAGGGTTTGAAACCTCGATAGCTGGAGTTTTCGAAGAAACCACACTAGTCAAAGGTGGCGGATGGGAAGCCAAAGCTGAAGTAGGCTACTTGCTTGGCTTTTTATGATGGCCGACTGTGACCCATTCATCTTTCTAACCCTCTTCTTTTTTTCCAGCTTTAGCCAGCTAAGAGCCAAAATCCTTGGGAGGAGAATTGGTACGAGGCACTGCAAGAGGGCAGTCCTTAATCTTGTGCTCCACAGATGGACAACGATAACAAGTGTTGGGAAGATTGAGATAAAGCACCTTCTAGGTGAAGGTGGTCTCGCCAACTTGAATCTCAATAGTCTCTTTGAGGTCCCTAGAAAGGTTGACCTCAATGCAGAGTCTCTTTTGAGGCTGAGGATTAAGAAAACGATCATGCTCACTACATATAACCCTACCTAGCTTTTGCGCTATGGCATGCATGAATGGCCAACAAGGTACGGGAAGACCAGGAAACTCTACCTACACGTGGAATTTTAGCTTCTTGTCATCAGAGACACAGAAGCCATCTGCAGAGCCTCACCAGGATAAAATATTTTGATTATAAATAGATTTTCTCAAATAGCATAGTTCTAGAATTTACTTATATTTTAATGCTATGTTGAAAATTTAAAATTATAAAATATTTTTTCTTGCTTAAATACCCTAAAAGATGAAATAGGGTTTTAATAATATTTTATTTAAATAGTTTGGCAAATTTTCTATAAAATGTCATCAAAGTGAATCAAAATAAAATGTTTTAATAAAAGGGGTGATTTAAAGTAAAAGATTCCTTTTTGAGAAAAAAGAGTGGCGAGAGGGAGTTGAACACTCGACCTTTCAAGCCTACCCTCTTTTCCTATTTACCTACCCATTCCCTCCCTAACCAGTTAGTCTAATGTTATTCCTTGAGGTTTTGGGGTGGAATTAATTTATTTCACTTTTCATGTGCAGGTAAGAAAATCAAAGCAATTTTCACACATGGAGTATATCTTACCCAAAATATTTTTAATTTGCAATATGATTTTATTTTTGCATAAAGACATTATTTTCAAAATCATTACCAAGAAAAAAAAAGAGTGGGGGGAGGAAGTTGAACACTCAACCTCTCGACCCACCCCTTTTTATATCCTAACTACCCATCCTACCCTAACCAATCGTTATATTGTATTCCTTGGGAATATGGGTAAAAGAGAAAAGATATATTTAGAACATTTTCTACCCTATAGTTATTTTGGAAATCAATTATTAGGGTAAATAAGTGTAGTTGAGTTTCTTTTCTCTTATTATTATTTTTTAATTGTATATTTCACCTTGTATGCTTGTTGAAAATATTTACTACGATGATTTATGCATATGCTTCTTTCACTATGCTTTTAATTTAATTTATAAAGATGCATAATTAATTAGGGTTTTTATTTTAAAATGTAAAATTCTTAAGGTGCCCTAAATATATCTTAAAAGAATACATAAATATACTTTGATTAATGTGTTCTTAAAATCTTGATTCATTAAGGTGTTTTTTCAATATTCCTACTCTATGTTAATGTTTGAAAATAATATAAAAACATTTGTGAGGGAATAAGTTTTTATGTTCTAAAAATATTTATTTTTAGAAAAGGAAATAATAGGTTCTACTTAATGTATGTTTTTTTAAAGGTAATTAATTTGCCCTAAAAATCAAGATATATTTATATTTCCATAGAATGAAATTGTAAAGGCATATTTTTATGTTAAAATATATCCTTTTTACCTTGGTTATTTTGGAAAATATTTATTAGGGAAAATTGCATAATTTTAGGGTTACTTTACCCTATAGTAGAAATTATTGACTATGTGGACATATTTTTTAGGGCTAAGTTTCCTTCATATTTGGTTATAATGTTTTTGGTTTATAATGTAGCATTGATTTATAAAGTGCGTTATGACCAATTTTTATTTCTACGGAATATATATCCAAATAATTAAATTGCTTTTGTTAATAGAATCAAATTTGGATATATATTAAATAATGCTTTTACCCTAATGTTAAAATTGACTCATTTGTTAAAAGGAAAATAATGTGGAAAAGGCATTAAATTATTCTCATGATAAAAGTATAAATTACCCTAGTTGCTAAATAAAATGTCTTATTAGGGTAATTTATTCCTTAAAATAATATTATCATGTTGATTAATTCAAATGATAAAATATGTTGTAAAGGATTATTTCAGAAAACCCTAATAAAGACTAAGGTTAGATATCTAATTAATTTACCTTATGTGCAGGAAGTCTTCACATCAAATAATGTTTCAAAGAATATTATTTTACGGGATGAAGGAACAGAGATATTTTAAACAGGGGAATCACTAAAGACCTTATAAATTAAATATATTAACCTTCAAAATGGTTAATATTTTACATTGTAATTATACTTTCGGTTGCAATTAGTGATTAGGTTTTTGTCTTGAACCAATACCTCAATCCAAAGCTTGTTTGCATCCGTTCAAAAACATATTAATACGGATACCAAGACTGAGGTAAAGGGGAGGGTCATTAGATTAGAAAATATTTTTTAAACTCTTGAGAAGGATTCAACTCATAACTGCAACTATGAACCTTTATGTACCATCTTTTCAACATCTATAAAGATAAGTTCCATTTCTTTTATTTGTGGTTATAAGTTATTTATATGCTTTTGATTACTCTTTCAGATATTCTATTAAATAGAGTGTTTCACTGTGTTAAATTCCATAAGTGTTATAATTCAAAATCATTATACAATTTGAATATCAGTAGAAAGGTCTGTGTAAGTCTTTCTTTTGTTTCTATTAGTCTCTTAAATAGAGCTAAATTCGATAGAACTAGTTGTACAATCTGATTTGAATTATACTTTAAGAGGAAGCCTCTGAAATGATGGTCTTGTCTTATTAAGGCAAGTTTTTAAAACCATCTCTGATCATACATAGGATTGAAAGTTTTCTGACTCTATAGCCAAGTTTTAGAAGGCACTGATCTGATCATTAATTGGAAACTGTTATATTAGTTCATTTGTAGTTTGTAGATTATTAAAACATTATTTCAAAAGCATTACTTTTCTGTCCTTAGTATAATCCATTTTAGTCAAGTTTTATAAAGTAGCGATTATCAGGAGATTTGTTGCTTTCCTCAAAGGATCATTCACCACCTTTAGAGGAACTTTGTTTTGTGTACTCAGTTGTGTGACACAGAGAATTTGATAGTTCAAAGTGAATTTAGGCCTACCAATCTTGGCTTGATTAAGCCAAAATTGCAGAGGTATCAATTTGTACCTGTCAATTGGCCAAATCTGATCCATCATTTTTGGGCACCAACAGGTTCTTCTAAATTTTAATAAGGTATTTCAAGTAGACTGTGATGCTAGTGACAATGTCATTGGAGTTGTTTTGAGTCAGAAAGGTAAACCCATTGCTTAATTTAGTGAGAAGTTGAATGATGCCAAAAGAAAATATTTTGTTTATGATCAGGAGTTTTATTCTATAGTTAAGACATTGAGGAAGTGAAGACATTACCTTTCTCCTAAAGAGTTTTTTTTGTTTACTGGTCATCAAGTTTTATAGTATTTGAATAGCCAAGGGAAGTTAAATTAGAGGCATTTGAAATAGGTTGAGTTTTTTTAGACTTACTAAAGAATTTTAAGAACAAGCATGGAAAGTTTAATAGGGTTACATATGGCCTAAGAGGGAGGAAGAATTTTCTAACAATGATTTAGATCAAATTTTTTGGCTTCAAAGAACTCAAGAGTTTGTATCTCGAGGATTCTAATTTTGGTGAGGCCTAGAGAGCTTGCACAAAAATTATTACTCTAGACAAGATCAGATGGTTGGATTTTATAATCCAAGATAGAATTTTATTAAAAGGGAGAAAATTGTGCATTCCAAAGAGTTCCATGAGGGAGAACCTAATTAGAGAGAAGCATAGTGGAGGATTGGTTGGACACTTTGGTTGAGATAAAAATATTGATCTAGCTAGTGAACATTATTATTGGTCAAAATTGTAACAAGATTTTAAGAAGTTTGTGCAAAGTTGTAGAATATGTCAGATGGAAAAGGTAACTAGGTAGAATACAAGGTTATATCAACCATTACTCATACCAAAAAGGCCCTAGGAGGATATTAGTATCAACTTTGTTCTTGGTTTATCAAGGAGTCAGAGAGAGCATGATTCTATTTTTTGTGGTTGTAGACAGGTTCTTGAAGATAACACAATTCATTCCTTGCAAAAAGACTAATGAATTTGTTCATGTGGCATAACTATTTTTTATAGAAGTGGTGAGACTAAATGGTCTACCCAAAAGCATAGTTTTAGATTGAGACACTAAGTTTGTTGGGTACTTTTGGAGAACATTATGGAAGAATATAAAGATATATTTAAATTTTATCTTAGCACACCATCCATAGACTTATGGATAGATAGAAGTGGTGAATGGGATTTTGGGGAATCTATTGAGGTGTTTAGCTAGAGATAAACCCAAGGGGTGGGATCTAATTTTATCACAGGCAAAATTTGCAATCAATAATTCTGTCAATAGGAGCATTAGTAAATCACTATTTTAGATTGTATATGGAAGTAGTCTTAGAAATACTTTAGAATTAAGGAAGTTGGATGAAGGAGAGATGAGTAGTTCCAAAGATAAATACTTTTCAGAACACTTGAATAATTTGCATGAAGAGGTGAGAAAGCACATTAATAAAAGGAATATTTAGTACAAGACTAAGGCAAATCAGAAAAGGAGACATATGGAATTTAATATTAGAGATGAAGTTATGGTTTATTTGAGAAAGGAGAGGTTTCCAATGGGAACATACAAGTTGAAGATGAATAAATTTGGACTATGCAAAATCTTGAGGAAGCATGATTCAAGAAATGCTTATGAAGTAGAGTTGACCAGTGAACTCAATATTTCACCAATATTTAATATTCCAGATTTGATAGAGTATCATGAAGGAAGTATTGAAGATGAGATAATAGAAGCTCAATGGAAGATTATAGCACCTACTTCAGCTAAAAAGGATATAGAAAACATCTTGGATAGTCGTGTTGACAAAAAAAGAAATAAGAAATATGAAGAGTATCTGGTCAAATGTAAGGGATGACCTATTGAAGATTCATCATAGCTATCAAAGGAAGAGGTTAAATTCCTTGGTCTTCCTCTAAACACTTGAGATGTGACAAGGTCACTTCTCAAATCACCCCAAGTGTCTGATGTAGGAGCATCCAAGGTGTAAGAGCAATCTTGCATCACCCAAAAAATCTTGTCTAGTTTTCAATAAGGACTATCTTTGGATAGGGTTACTATTTTTAGTAGGTTGTTTATTTGATCATAGATTATTCCAATTGCTTTCCTAGAGGTTCATTTTGGATATATTAGCATGTTGGTAAAGCTTTAAGGCAAGATTAAGTCTAGTTGTGAAGTTAATTTTTCTATTTTTGTAGGATGGTACAAAAACATCAAACTCAATTTTGAATGCTTTAGAGGCTCCGAAAAGGGGTCAAAATTTTATTAGCTAGAACTTTGCAAGCTTGTGGCGTAAATCTCTTCATTCCATTTCTGAAATGGGGTTATAGTTTCTAATCGACTCAACAGATCACAAGTTATGATTTTTAGAAGTTGTGCCTTCCAGACTCCAGTTTCAATAGAGAGAGAGAGAGAGAGAGAGAGAGAGAGAGAGAGATCTTTTAAGGCATGAAATTGAACCATTGGGTGCCAAAATGGGAAAATTTCACTTTCTAGAATATTCTAAGGCGGTTAATTATGCTACTTAAATTGGGCTAAATGGGGATTTTAGTGTTCAGTTCTAGAAGTGTAGATTGTGTCTCTGTCTTGTAGATTATTGTAATGAAAATTCCCATGTGGTTGTAGCATGTTTTTTTCTGAATATTATGTCATTTCATTGAGGATAATAGAAAGCAAGTGTTTATGTTCTTGTTAATAATTTGATCTTATAATTTTTTTTGTTTATTTCCTTGTTATGTTGTGTGTGTTTGGTTAAATAAGGGGACTACCCTTCATCAAGTGGTGTCAGAGCATAATTTCCTGAGTGTGTAGACATATCCTTGAATGTGAGGTAGTTTTCACCAAGGCTATGGTTGTAAGTTTGAGAGATAAGTACAGAATATGCCTCCATAAAGGAATCATAGTTGAAGAATCGCAAGTGTGACAGAAGAGGGTTTTTTAGCCCTCTAAAGGCAAGTGCAAGAACTGCAAGAGGATCTACGTAGAGGAACCAATATTAAGGTAATAGATGTAAGTGAGGATGGATCTGAAGAAGAAGGAAATTTTGAAGAAGAGAAAGAAATGGCCATGGATCCTGATGAAGCTAGGTTGTTTAAGGTCATTTTCAAGATTGGAAAGAGACCTAAGATTTAAGTTTCTACATTTTGTAAATCTTAATCTAGAATATTTGATTGACTAGATTAATGATATAGATGATTAATTTGATCTTAAGGAAATAGAAGATCTGATTCGCAAAGACCAAGTTGCAAAAAGGGCATGCTAAAATTTGGTTGAAAGAGGTTCAACTAGAGATGAAGAAAAGAGGGAAGGATAATATAACAAGGTGGGATTAGATGGTGGAAAAATTAAAGGGACAATTCATTCCTATTGACTATGCACTTGATTTGCTGAAGAAAATTCAAGGGTTGAAGCAAGCAGGAAAATTTGTCTAGGAGTGTACATAAGAGTTGTATTAGGTTATTATCTAAAAGGTTCATTCTGAAGCTAACAAGGAGAAGGTTTCCTGTTACATAAATGGGTTGAGGTCGAGTATTCAAGAAAATTTGATAAAGGTAAGAATGTATACCATTGAATATGCATAGAAATTTTGTTTGAAGGTAGAAGAAAAGATAAATAATAAGTTTGAGAGTAGGCAAACTGGAAGAGATCTTGGTAGAAATCCTAGTGGATGACCTTATGGATGCCGAAATGAAGATTAGAATAAAAATGGTGACTCTAGTAGTAGTCAGAATCAAAGGGGAAATAACTCCTATCATCCTTGTGATAAAATAAAAAATATTAGAGAGGAAGAGGACCAGGAAGAGGAGGTTTTTGTGGGACATGTTTCTATTGTAGAGAGGAAGTACATAGAGCATATGAGTTTCCTCGTATCAAGGGAAAAACAAATAGAAGACCAGATGGTAGTACACAAGTTGAACATATAGATGAAGATGAAAATTCATCACATTATGAGGATGTTGAAAGAGGAGAGATCCTTGTCACCATAAGAGCCTTGATAAATGATGAGAAGGAACCTGAGAAAAGGAAGAATTTGTTTTGCACAAGGTGTAAGTGTAATGGTGAAGTAAGCAATATCATTGTTAATAGTAGAAGTATTGATAACCTTGTTATAGAGGAAATGGTTGATAATTTGAAGTTAGAGAGAAGAAAGCATCTGAGTCCCTATCAAATTTATTGGTTAAAAAAGGATGCCAAGCCTTTGGTCAATGAACAATGTCTGGTAAAGTTCAAAATTGGAAACTATCATGATGAGGTATTATGTGATATTATGCATATGGATGCTTGTCATCTATTTTTAGGGAGACCATGGCAATTTGATCAACATGCATTACATGATGGGTATGCAAATACCTATTCATTGACAAATGATGAAGTCCAACACAAGCTGAAGTCATTGAAGGAAATAGAGGGAAAGGTATGTAGTAAATCCAGAATATGGTCAATTGATGGAAGGAAGTTTCAAGAAGGCATGAAGCATGAACATATGAGTTTTTATTTAATTCCAAAAGTTGATAAAGAGGAAGTAGAGGATGTACCAATGGAATTTGTATATTTTTTGGATGAGTTCAAGGATATTGTATCGAATAATGTACCCGATGGATTGCCACCAATAATAAATATTAGTCATCAAATGGACTTGATTCCTAGAGCAAGTTTGTCGAATAAGGAAGCCCATAAGATGACTCCAAAAAAGAGTGAAGAATTGAATAGGAAAGGATAGGAATTTTTACAAAAGGGGTTGATTTGAAATATTTTTAACCTATGTTGTGTACTAGTAGTACTAGTAGTACCAAATAAAAATGGAGAACAGACAAGTATAGATTTCCCTTACCAAGGATGGATTACATTTTGGATTGCTTGATTGGAGATGAGTACTTCAAAAAGATAGATATGAAGAGTGTATATCACCAAGTCTTTATTATAGATGAAGATGAATGGAAGACAACCTTCAATAAAAAGGAGGTCTTGTATGAGTGGTTAGTCGTGATTTTTGGGCTAACCAATGCACCAAGCACATTCATGTGGCTCATGAACTAGGTATTCGAAGAATTTATGAGTAAGTTTGGTATTTCTTACTTGGATTATATTTTGATCTTCATTAATTCATTGGAGGAGCATATAATACATATTCGTAGGGTCTTTGAAAAGTTAAGGGAAGAAATGTTGTTGATTAATTTGATGAAGTGCAATTTGTGGAGTTAGTGTACTTGGGATTTGTTGTCTCAAAGAAATGGTCTTAAAATGGATCCAGAGAAAGTGAAGGCTAACCATGAATGGACTACTCCAAAGAGAGTGCTATTGAGGTAAAATATTTTTTGGCTAGTTTTTATAGAAAGTTTATCATAAATTTCAGTAGTATTTGTGGACCCTTGACTGAAACTATGAGAGGGGATAGAAAAGAGTTTACGTGGACTGCAGGAGCAGGAAAAAAAATTGATTTTTTGAAGAGAAAAGTTACAAAGGAGCCTATTTTGGCACTTCTAGATTTTAATAAGGTATTTTAAGTAGATTGTGATGCTAGTGGCAATACCATTACTGGAGTTTTTTCAGTTAGGAAGGTAAAACCATTGCTTACTTTAGTGATAAGTTGAATGATGCCAAAATAAACTATTATGTTTATGATCAGGAGTTTTATGCTATAGTTTTGCATTGAGGAGGTGGAGACATTACCTTTTTCCTAAAGAGTTTTTTTTTTACTGATCATCAAGCTTTACAGTATTTGAATATCCAAGGGAAGTTGAATTAGGGGCATTTGAAATGGTTTGAATTTTTGTAGAGTTACACTTTTGTTTTGAAGCATAGCAGTGGAAAGTATAATAGGGTTCCAAATGCCCTGAGCAAGAGGCACAATTTTCTGACAGAGATGCAGATCGAATTTTTTGGGTTCAAAGTACTCAAGAGTTTGTATCCTAAAGATTCTAATTTTGGTGAGGCTTGGAGAGCTTGCACAAAATGTGTAACTCTAGAAAGGACCATATAGTTTGATTTTATAATCCAAGATGAAATGTTATTAAAAGGGAATCAATTGTGCATTCCAAAGACTTCCATGAGATAGAACCTAATCAAAGAGAAGCATAGTGGATGATTGGTTGAACACTTTGGTCAAGATAAAAATATTGATCTGGTTAGTTAGAATTATTATTGGCCAAAATTATAACAAGACGTTAAGAATTTTTTGCACATTTATTGAATATGTCAGATGTAAAAAGGAACCGATAGCATACGGGGTTATATCAATCATTATTTGTACTAGTAAGACCATTGGAGGATATTATTATGGACTTTGTTCTTGGTTTATTAAGGACTTAGAAAGGGCATGTTTTCATTTTTGTGGTTATAGACAAGTTCTCAAAGATGGAAAAATTCATTCCTTGCAGAAAGACTAATGATGTTGTTAGTGTGCAAAAATTATTTTTCAAAGTGTTTGTCTATGGCGATTGGTCAGGGAAGTACTGTACACTTTCCATTTATCCTCGTTGGGGTTTGGAGTCATGCTAGGCCTTGAGTGAGGGTTTGGGGGCGACAACCCCCAAGGAAAAAAAAATTGGGGCTATTTTTTGGCTATTTCTAGGCCCACATGTTGTAACTGATTCTAACCCTAAAAAGGCAAAAAAAAATTGTATAAAAATGGCTTAGGGTTAAGGATTTTATTATGTATGTTTTAGTAGCTTCTTGTAGCGGTATTGAGTTGTAAGGGATTGCAGATTGTAGTCAAGTTGTAATCACTGGATAATAAGAATATTGGACTTGTTGTTGGTGGACGTAGCCCAGGGATTAGGTAAACCACATTAAATATGTGTCTTGTGTTCTCTTCTGTGTGGTTTATTATTTTTTGATATTGATTATATTTGCATGTAACTGTTATTTCTATCTTTTTAATCCTAACAAGTGGTATTAGAGCGAGGTTTTTTTTCCAGTTATCCTCTATAGGAAGGTCGCATAGTTTAGTGGGAGTCTCATAGTTGAGTGGGAGCGATGGCAGATGAGGGTAAGCTGAAGGTTGAGAATTTTAATGGGCATAAATTTTAGTTATGGAAAATGCAAATGGAGGACTATCTCTATCGGAAGGAATTTATGGCGGCCATTGGAAGGAAAATCTAAGAAACCGTCAACAATGACTAATGAGGACTGTGATATTCTTGACAAAAAGGCACTTGGAAGTATTCGATTATGCTTGGCACAATCAGTGGCTTTTAAGATTACAAAAGTGAAGACAACTGAAGAGTTGATGGAAACCCTAGCAAAGTTGTATGAAAAGCCCTCCGCTTCAAACAAGGTATTTCTCATGAAGCATTTGTTTAATATGAAGATGGAAGAAGGTGGATCTATTGCTAATCATTTGAATGAGTTTAATACGGTTACCAGTAAATTATCTTTTGTAAACCTTATTTTTTATGAAGAAATTAGGGCTCTCTTGATTTTGTGTTCTTTTCCTGAAAGTTGGAATGGCTTGGTAATGGGTGTTAGTAACTTTGTTTCTAGTTCTAATACCCTCAAATTTGATGATGTTATCGGTGTGATTTTGAGTGAGGAAACTGGTAGGAAAATCTCAGGTGGATCTACAACCGAAAGTGTGTCTTGAATGCACAAAGAAGAGGCAAAATGAATGAGAGGAAACAATCCTGGAGGTCATGGGAAATCAATAGGAAAAGAAAAAGGAAGGAGGTCTCAATCTAAAGTACCAAATTATTGTTGGTACTGTGGAAAACTAGGTCATAATAAGAAAGACTGTTGGTCTCAGAAGAATAAAGAAGGAGACAAGAAAGAAGGTAACAAGGAGGAAAATGTGGTGAGTAATAAATCCAAAGAGGATGTTTTTCTTCTTTCTTTAGAAAGTGTTGATGATTCATGGGTTTTAGATTCGGGGGCTTCATTTCATGCCACACCCCATAGAGGTTATTTTCTTGATCATGTCTAAGGGAATTTTGGGCTAGTTTATTTGGGAGATAATGAACCTTGTCAGATTGTTGGAAAGGGGAAAATTAAGATTAAGTTGAAGAATGAGAATCATTGGCTACTACAAGAGGTAAGACATGTTCCAAGGATGAGTAGGAATTTAATTTCAGTAGGGAAATTGGGTGATGAGGGTTACACAACTACTTTTAATGATATAAATTGGAAGGTTTTAAAAGGTTCCTTAGTAGTAGAAAAAGGTGCGAAAGTAGGAACCTTATTTTTTGTACAGGTCCTACTATTCCTTCTACTTTAATTGTTTCAGAGAAAAATGAATGTTCAAGAACAATTGTTGCAGTTGAGCAGGAAGAACATCAAATAGTTGTTGTAGATTCTGACATAGCACTATGACAAAAAAACTTGGGCACATGAGTGAAAAATGTATGAAATTACTTCAGTCAAAGAAAGTTTTACCAAGTCTGCAATGTGTTAATATGGATTTATGTGAAATTTGTGTGTATGGAAAACAAAAGAGAGCTAATTTTGTGAAGAGTGGGAAGGAAAATAAAAATGAGAAATTAGATTTTGTGCATACAGATGTATGGGGACTAGCTCAGGTATCTTCCCTTGGTGGATCTCTGTATTATGTTACATTTATAGATGATGCAACAAGAAAAGTATGGATTTATTTCCTTAGACAAAAAATTGATGTATTTCAAACTTTTAAGAAATGAAAATTCTTGGTTGAGAATGAGATTGGTAAAAGGCTAAATTGTCTTAGATCTGATAATGGTGGTGAGTATTACAGCACATAATTTGAAGATTATTGTTCTTCTAATGGTATTCGTAGGTAGAAAATTGTACCAAGGACTCCATAAGAAAATGGAGTGGCTGAACGCATGAACATAACAATAATGGAGTGTGCAAGGAGTATGAGGTTTCATCCTGGGCTGTCCTTAAACATGTGGGTGGAGGATTTTAATATATCTATATATTTAATCAATAAAGGTCCATCTACTCCTTTGGGTTGTGGTATTCCAAAGGAAGCATGGACTGGTAAGAAGGTGAGTTATTCTTTTTTCAAAACCTTTAGTTGTAAAGCATTTGCACATATATATTCTGAAAATAGAACCAAGCTGGAAGATAAATATAAGAAATGTGTATTTGTTGGATATGAAATTTTTTAATTTGGTTATAGGCTTTGGGATTTTGAAAATCATAAAATTGTAAGAAGCGGGGATGTCATATTCAATGAGGAAGTGTTGTACAAAGATCTGTTGTAGCAGCATGAGAATAAATAAAATGATTATGTAGTATTGGATGATACTCCAAAGGATGATGTTCTAGTAGTTCCTTATGCTCTGAAATAACAACAATAACAAATACCACAAACCCCAGTGAATGTTAGATAGTCAACAAGGCTAAGTAGACCTCCAGAAAGATTTTCTCCTTCTTTGTATTCTATTTTATTAACAGATGTTGGTGAACCAGAATGTTATGATGAAGTTGTGCAGGTGGATACAAACTTTCAGTGGGAGTCTGCAATGATAGACAAAATGGACTCCTTGTAGAAAAATCAAACTTGGGATTTATGTAAGTTACCTGCAGGTAAAAGGGCTTTACATAATAAATGGGTTTATAGGCTAAAAGAAGAGGATGGAGGTAAGAAAGGATTTAAATTCAGGTTAGTTGTAAAAGGATTTGCATAGAAAAAGGGCATTGATTTTGATGAGATAATTTATCCTGTTTTTAAAATGACTTCTATTCGTAATGTTTTAGGTATTTTGCCTGGTGAAGATTTGCATTTAGAAAAGCTTGATGTTAAAATAGTTTTTCTTCATGGTGATTTGGATGAAGAAATATATATGGAACAACCACAGGGATTTGAGGTCAAAGGTAAGGATCACTTAGTGTGCAGATTGAAGAAAATTTTATATGGCTTAGAGCAAGCACCTTGGCAATAGTATCTTAAATTTGATAGTTTTATGCATAAGCATGGATATACTAGGTGTCATTCAGACCATTGTATTTATTTTAAGAGGTTGGATGATGATAGCTACATTATTTTATGTTTATATGTTAATGATATGCTTGTAGCTGGGTCGACTAACATAGATCACATTAAGGGATTTAAACAACAATTAGCACACTCATTTTCTATGAAGGATTTGGGGCAGAAAAACAAATCCTTGGTATGAAAATATGCAAAGATAGGAAGCATAGAAAATTGACTCTATCTCAGACTGCTTATATTGAGAAGGTGTTGCAACGTTTCTCTATGGAGAATGCCAAATCTGTCAACACACCTTTTCCTAGCCATTTGAAATTTACTAAGGAGATGTGTCCAAAGACACAAGAAGAGGAGACTAAAATGTACAAGGTACCTTATGATTCAGTTGTAGTAAGTTTAATGTATGCTATGGTATGTACTCGGACAGATATTGCACATGCAGTGGGAGTTGTTAGAAGGTATATGATGTTAGAGTAGTCATATTATAGCTAATAATTAATTTATTTAATTATTAGTCTATTATTCTCTACACTTAAGTTAGACTTAGGCATCTCATTATTCTTTAGGGTTTTGGTATCCTTTTATAAGGATTCCCTCTTTGTATTTTATTAATTCACTTATTGGATCATAATAGAGATTGCTCTTTGCATGTCCATAAGATGTCTCTGGCTTTTTGGCCTTCATGATTTTTCTTGCTTCTGTGCTTTGCTTCTTCCATGTGACAGGGTTATGCATGCAGGTGTTCTTGGGAGATTAGTATTTCACCTAATCTAACATGGTATCAGAGCCATCTTGCTGCTCGCTGTTCGTGTTTTGTTGAAGTGTTTCAGAAGCAGGAGGTTTTCAAGGGTTTCAGGAGTTTTTTTTGTGGATCTGGGGGGGAGCCAAAATTTGGCTCACCTTGGGCAAAAATGGACACCACCATTGTGTCCGGAAGGCTCAAGAACCCCTAAATCCATATAAAACTTGTCCATTTTGGACACAGTGGCATTTGAGGCAAAAAAATTTTGCATACCAGGGCCGTACGGCCCTGGCACGCACTCCGAGGTGGGTACAGTCGGCGATTTTTAAAAAAAATATTTAAAAAAACATAATGTTTTGGGCGGCCGCCCAGCGGCCACCAGCGCACCGCCAAGCGGCCACCACAGAGCCGCGGCCCAGCTCCGCCGCCCGCTGCCCGCCGGCCCAGCTCCGCTCGCCCGTGGCCCCGCCACCCTCCGCCGCCCGCGCCCGCGCCCTCCGCTTCGCCGGCCCGCCCACCGCCGGCACCAACGCCGCCTCCCGGCCCCACTCCGCTCTGCCCTGCCGGCCCTAGCGGTGGTCACATGGGTGACCGGGAGCCTCCTGGTTTAGCCCCCTGCGAGCGCCATATGCCCAGGGGCTCTGTTTTTCCAGCCCCAGGGGCTTAAAACTTTTTTTTGGTGCTTTTTTGGGGGTACTTGGCCTTTTTTGCCATATCTTCTTCATCTGGAGGCATTTTTGGGAGTTTTTTATATCATCGAAAAGCTCTTTCCGAGACGAACGCAATTATGGAGGTTTCTTTTCAATTTTTTTGCCTCGGTTTTTGTACCATGCCTTCGAAGGCAGAACTACTTTTTTGCCTTCTTGGAGCACCTGATGCTTTTTTTGGCATAACTTGCTCATACGGAGGAGTTAGTGGGCGAACGAGACATCATCGGAAAGATGATTCCGAGACGGTCGTTTTATACGAAAATCTTTTTTTCAGATTCTTCTTCCATTTTTCGCACCAGGCTGTTGAATTCAGAAGTTTTCTTTTTCAGGTGCCTGCCAGAGCACCTGTCACTGTTTTTGCTGTAACTTGAGCATACGATGGCATTTTTTGCCAAACGAGATATCGACGGAAAGCTAGTTTCGAGACCGTTCTGTTTTTTTCAGTTTGGTTGTTTGATTTTGCCGTTTGCAGGGGTTTTCTGCCAGTCAAAGTCACGGGTACTTTTTGCATTCCGGACACTATATCTCTCATATTCGGGCTCAGTTTTCAGCAAACTTGGTATTTTCGGAAAGCTTGTTCAGTGTAATTTTCAGTTTCAGAGGTCTTATTTCCAGATTCTATACCAAGTTCTTCCTCCATTGAGTTTCGCTTTTCTGCACTCAGATGGACTACTTGTCTTTTACAGGTCCACGGATCTCCATTCTTGGGATGACTTCTGCTTCTGTTCTCACTGTTCTTCTTTCCTTCTTCTTTTGAGTATTGTATATATCTCCACTGTTGCATTTTTTTCTGTAAACGCACTGAGATAAAGTGCCTGCTTTTGCATATCTGGGATCTTGAACACTATGTGTTTGTTTGTACTCGCACTCAGTTATAAAGTGCCATGGGGGGTTATGATGTTTTGCCTTTTGTGCTCATCCACCTTTGTCAAGTGAGTGTACCTTCCACGACATTAGCCCATGCTGTGTGTCCAGAAGATCTATTCTTCTTCTTCGACACCGCCCTTTATCCTGTGCGTGTACTTCTGTTGCACTGTTGGTGTTCCTGATTCTTCTTCTTGCAGATGTTTCTGGCATTGCATTTCAGTGTTCCTGTCACCCCTCTCTCTGTTCAGCATTATGGGGGGGTTCACCTGTTGGCTCTATTGCTTCCTTGGTTCGATTGAGTGATCTACGTATTCAATTTTTGTTCCTATGTACTAGGCGGATGCAGTGGCTAGGCACCTATGCATTTCGGTGAGATGGATCATCTACTATATAGACACTCATTCATTCTTTTTTTGGAGGTCACCTCTTTGATTGATCAGCTCTTCAAACTTTGTCTTCTCTACCTGGTCATGCACTATTTTAGTGGGGGTTCCAACAGTATTCTTCTGACAGTGTTTGCAGCTTCATGCTTCGGAGATGCTTCATGCTCTTTCTTGTTCCTTTCTTTGGGACATTCCCTAGATTGGAGGCTTTGTTTCCTTCATCTAGTTTATTTTATTGTACTTGGGTACCTGATCAGGCCTTGTTGCCGGGACCCATAGCTCTTTCATGCATTTTTGTTTTCATGCTTCTTTTAGTCCTTAGTTGTTTAGCTTCTCCCTAAGTTACACTTAAGGGGGGGTGTTAGAGTAGTCATATTATAGCTAATAATTAATTTATTTAATTATTAGTCTATTATTCTCTACACTTAAGTTAGACTTAGGCATCTCATTATTCTTTAGGGTTTTGGTATCCTTTTATAAGGATTCCCTCTTTGTATTTTATTAATTCACTTATTGGATCATAATAGAGATTGCTCTTTGCATGTCCATAAGATGTCTCTGGCTTTTTGGCCTCCATGATTTTTCTTGCTTCTGTGCTTTGCTTCTTCCATGTGACAGGGTTATGCATGCAGGTGTTCTTGGGAGATTAGTATTTCACCTAATCTAACATATGAGTCATCCTGGAATTGACCATTGGAATGCAGTCAAATAGATTCTCAAATATTTGAAAGGAACATTCAGTAAGTGTTTACATTTTTGGGGCTCTACTACTAATTTACAAGGCTATGTTGACTCGGATTTGGCAGGGGATCTTGATACCAAGTGTACTACAGGATATGTATTTATTATTTGTGGGACAGCAGTGAGTTGGATTTCTCGGTTAAGAAGGTGAACTCTTTATCCACTACCAACGCAGAGTATGTTGTTGCTACAGAGGTAGCCAAGGAGATGATATGGCTTCAATTCTTCATGGAGGGATTGGGACACCCATAGATGGGAAATTATTTATTTACAAATATCTAGAGTGGCATTCATCTTTCCAAGAATCATGCTCTTCATTCAAAGATAAAACACATACATTTGTGGTACCATTTCTTCGGTCAGTTTTGGATGATGGACAGTTAAAGTTGGAAAAGATACATACATATGATAATCCAGGAGATATATTTACAAAGGTAGTAACAAGGGAGAAGTTGAACTCCTCTTCAGCTTTGTTTGGTCTTCTAGACTGAACAAAATGAAGGAACAACTGAGTCTAGGGTGGTTCAATCCAGTGGGAGCCTCATGTGGTAGCATTATTGCTATAGGATTAGTCCCCAAGTGGGAGATTTTTGTTTAGCGTGGAGCCTGACCAGTCACCAAGTGGGAGATTGTTAGTCTATGGTGATTGATCATGGAAGTATTGTACACTTTCCATTTATCCTCACCAGGGTTTGGGGTCAGGATGGGCCCCAAGTGGGGGTTTGGGGGTGACAACCCCCGAGGAAAAAAAATTGGAGCTATTTTTTGGCTATTTCTAGACCAACATGTTGTAACTAATTCTAACCCTAAAGCGGCAAAAAAAAGCTTGTATAAAAATGGCTTAGGGTTATGGATTTCATTATGTACGTTTTTAGTAGCTTCTTGCAGTGATATTGAGCTTTAAGGGATTGCAGATTGTAATCAGGTTGTAATTACATAATAATAAGAATATTGGACTCATTTTTGGTGGATGTAGCCCAACAATTAGGTGAACCACGTTAAATCTTTGTGTCTTGTGTTCTCTTTTGTGTGGTTTATTATTTTATGATATTGGTTATATTTGAATGTAATTTTTATTTATGTCTTGTTAATCCTAACACAAAGAAGTGAGACTACATAGTCTATCCAAAAGCATAGTTTCAAATCAAGACACTAATTTTGTTGGGTACTTTTGGAGAACACGGTGGATGAATCTAAAGTCATATTTGAAGTTTAGCTCATCATATCATTCACATAGTAACATACATATGGTAGTGGTGAATAGGAGTTTGGGGAATCTATTGAAGTGTTTAGTTGGAGATAAACCCAAGGGGTAGGATCTGATTTTACCACGGGCATAATTTGCAAATAATAATTGTTAATAGGAGCACTGGTAAATCATCATTCTAGATTGTATATGGAAGTAGTCCTAGAAATTCTTTAGAATTAAGGAAGTTGGAAAAAGGAGTGACAAGTAGTGCCAAAGCTGAAGACTTTGTAGAACACTTGAAGAATTTGCATGAGGAGGTGAGAAAGCACAATAATAAAAGGAATATTCAGTACAAGGCTAAGACTAATCAGAAAAGGAAACATAAGGAATTTCAGATTGGAGATGAAGTTATGGTTCATTTGAGAAAGGACAAATTTCCAGTGGGAACATACAAAAAGTTGAAGTTGAAGAAATTTGGACCATGCAAAATTTTGAAGAAGCGTGATTCGAGAAATTCTTATGAAGTAGAGTTGGCAAGTGAACTCAATATTTCACCAATATTTAATATTTTAGATTTGATAGAGTATCATGAAGGAATTATTAAAGATGAGATAGCAAGAGCACAATGGAATATTCTAGAACCTACTTCAGCTACAGAGGAGATATAAGACATCTTAGATAGTCATGTTGGTAGAAGCACAAGAAACAAGAAATATGAAGAGTATCTAGTCAAATGTAAGGGATGACCTATTGTAGATTCATCATGGATATAAAAGGAAGAGGTTGACCAACTTTGTTTGCCTCTAAATATCTTAGATGTGACAAGGTCACTTCTCAAATTACTCTCGGTGTCTAATGCAAGAGCATCCAAGGTGTAAGAGAAATCTTGCATCACCCAAAAACATTTTCTAGGTTTCAATAAGGACCATCTTTGGACAAGGTTACTATTTTTTGTAGGTTGTTCGTTTGAGTACAAATTGTTCCAATTGCTTCCCTAGAGGTTGATTTTGGATATATTAGTCTTTTGGTAAAATTTCATGGAAAAATTAAGTTTGGTTGTGAAGATGTTGATTTTTCTATTTTGGTGGGGTGGTACAAAAACTTTGAACTCAGTTTTGAAGGATTTAGAGGCTAAGGGGTCAAACTGTTATTGTCTAGCAATTTTCTAGCTCGGGGCATAGAGCCCTTTGTGTCATTTTTAAAATGGGGTTATAATAGCCAATCAACTCAACTGTTCACAAGTTGTGAGTTTTGGAAGTTGTGCCTTCAAGACTCTAGTTTCAATACAAAGAGAGAGAGAGAGAGAGAGAGAGAGAGAGAGAGAGAGAGATCACTTAAGGAGGGAAATTACCGATGGGCACCAAAATAGGAAAATTTCACTTTCTACAATATTTTAAGGTGGTTAATTGTACTACTTAAATAGGGATAAAGGGGAATTTTAGGGTTCAGTTCGAGAAGTGTAGATTGTGGCTCTGTCTTGCGGATTATTGTAATGAAAAATGCCCATGTGGTTGTAGCATTTTTTTATTTTTATTTTGAATATTGTAATGTCATTTCATTGAGGATAATAGAAAGAAAGTGTTATTGTTCTTGTATTTTTTTATGTTTATTTCCCTGTTGTGTTGTGTGTGTTTGGTTAAATAAGGGGAGTACCCTTCATCACTATTTGAACATTTAATATTAAACCCATGAAGGTGCGAGTAGATGTCATGCAGAAGATATAAATAAGATTAACTTTGTTAATATTTCATTCCCCCATCGTAGGTTCACAAGGGCCTTGGGAACATAAGAAAATATCTTGCATTCTTGCAAGCTACAAACATGTGTTCTTGACAAATATTTTAAAACTAGCAATCATACCTTGGTCTATAATGGGTACACCAAAGATATATTGGAGATTAATAATGGAAAATGAATAAAGAGGAGGGGTAGATAGAGAATAATGGATGACATTACTCTTCATGAATAAATCTATCTATACCTCTCCAACTCTCTCTATAACTCTATCTACCTCTCTATAACTCTATTTACCTCTCTCTCTCTCTCTCTCTCTCTCTCTCTCTCTCTCTCTCTCTCTCTAGCTCTAGCTCCATCTCTCTATGTTTTTCTATCCTTATCTCTCTAGCTCTATCTACCTCTCTCTATCTCTTTCTATCACTCTCTATCCATCTCTATCTCTCTATATCTCTATCTATTTATGGCATTCCCTCCCTCCTCTCTCATTCACTCCATCTCTCCTACTCTATTTTTCTCTCTAACTCTCCTATCTCTCCTCTCTCCATATGTCTCTATCTATATCACTCCCTCTCTCTCTCATTCACTCCATCTCTACTACTATGTATATGTATCTTTGCTTCTCTCTATATCTCCCTTGCACTCATTTATATCCATGTCTTTCACTACATCTATCTCCCTATAGTTATATATCTCTATATAAATTTCTTATCATTTATTTTGTAGATATTGATGTGATCCAATGGAAACACTAATATCAAACTTCATTACTACCAGCATAGCATTGATTTTTTAAATATAAACTTGGCTCATTTGACTACAAATATATTTTTTTGTGTTTGTCTTTCTAACCTTGAAATTATTAGTTATAGTTACCTAATTTGAATTAAAAATTATTTGACGAAAAATATTTATAATAATTATTAAATTATTTATTAATAAGAGAAGAGAGATCTTAATAATTTGTGCATATTAACTATCAAAGAGGGCTCTCATGAATGTCTTCCTCTCCGGCTCTCGTGGTGGCTAGGGTTTCGACCCAGACTGCTTCCCGCGCTTATACTCAGCCTCCTCCTGTCGATGGGTCTCAGGGTTGCAGGGATGGTTCTTCTTCGGAGGTCTTTCAAGTGGCTCAAGCTTCTGTTGTTATTGGCGCATCGGATGACAACGTCTCTCCCGCTAAGGCTTCTCTTGTTGCTCCCCCTTCTCCTTTGGGGAAGCCTGTTGTCCCCTTGAAGCCTATTGGCTCTTTGAATTCATGCGGCCCTGCAGCTCTAGGTCCTACAGGGAGTGCCGAGGTCCCCTTGCAGCCTATGCTTGCCGCACTTGCCAAGGATCTGCCCCTCTCCTCTGGTAAGGTTCATTTTCCCATGGTAGTTGGGGATGTTGGATCTCTTGGTGCTAATATCCCTCCTCTGTCTACTGCCACTCCTGGATGCTCTTCTCAGCCCAAGCCAGTTGCCTCTCGGATACCTATTGTCGGGATCAGAGGTGTTGCCCCTCTTTGTGTCTCTAACCCTCTCATCATCCCTCTGGATGATGAGGTTGTGAAAGATATTGATGTTGCTTCTTCTGTATTCACGGATCATGGTCTCATATGCAGGTTCAAGGGATTTTGGCCAAGTCTCCCGGATCTGCATGCTTGGATTACCCACCAATGGGAACCCATTATATCAAAAATAGTTCACATATTTCCTCTTGTGAGGGGATTTTTCATAACAAAGTTTGAGAATCTAGCTGACAGGAAACTGATCCTTTGTGATCACTTTTTCAGCTGGGATACTAGGTTTATGCTCATGGTGAAGCCTTGGCACCCTGACTTTGATGCTTCTATAGAGACTTTCTCAAAGGTTCGCACTTGGGTGAGGCTTCCCAACCTCCCTCTTCACTTTTGGGTTGATTCTTTGTTCGAGGCTATGGGGGAGGCTCTTGGAGACTTTCTGATGGCTGATGAAGAATCTGATGATATCTTTCATTCCACTTATGCAAGGATTCTGGTTGATTTGGATTACTCCAAGGGTCTTCCGGAAAAGATAAAGCTACAACATCCTAAAGGATCTTGGATCCAATCCTTGGATTATGAAGGTATCCCCTTCAGATGCAGGAGATGTTTTAAAACTGGTCACTTAGCGGACCAATGTGGATTGGAAAAGGTTAAAAAACTTGCTTCTTGGTGGAAGGGATCCTCCTCCCAGCACTACTCTGTTTTGAAGGCCTTGACTTCTTGAAGCTTTTCTCAGGTTGTTTCTTCTCCTCTTGAGACTTCTGAGGCCCCTGTGCCTCTTGATCCCGCCTTTGTCTCTCCCCCGAGAGAAGCATCCCTCCCTGGACCTCAGCTTTGTTCAAATTCAGCTGCTCAGGTCTCTGTTGGTTGTGAGGCGCCTGTCCCTACTATTGATCATGCTTCGTAGGATCATGCTAGGACGCTTGCTTTAGACTCATCCCTCGTCTTAGCTTCTTTGGATTCTTGTGGCCCTATCCTGGGACAATCTCTTGATGCCTCATTTTTAGGTGCCACGATACTTGACTCGATATCTTGGCAGGATTTAGCTAAGAATGTAGAAGATGGGTGGACTTTTGTTAAAGGAAAAAAAAGATCTAAACATCTGCCCTCTTTCGACATGTCCCTCTGTTCCCAGAAGGGGAAGAAATGATCTTTCTCTCCGGTTGGCAAGCTCTTTGCTGACCACTGGTAGTTTCAGGGCTACTGATTAAAACTGAAATATCCTTCATGCAGCGGCTTCTCTAGTTAGGGTCCCAGTTTTCTTTTTCTGGTACCATTTTTTCTTCAAGTTGTGGGAGCCTGTTGCAAAACCCTCGCTGTGGTTATGATCTGATCCTTTTCTGAGTGTTGTTTTGAAAATCTTTTTTGACCAATATGTACAGGGTTTCGGGGCCCTTTCAAAACCTGTTTTACTTAATCAAAAACTATCAAAGAGCATGAGAGACAATTAAGAAATATAAGAGAGAGACTGAACCTAACAATGAAAAACATAGAGATAAAAACGGAGAGAAATATATAAGGAAATTTCTATATATCTTGTTATCTCTTTTTATATGAAATATGTAATATTTGTATCTATTTATTATCTAACTTTCAAATAAATTATTTAATTTTTAATATTAATTTAAACAACTTTTATATCATATTGATGTTTAATAATTTATAATTAAATTTTTTATAATAAATATAAAAATAATACAATATTATTTACAAATACAATTAAATAACAACAAAAAAGAAGTATATATATAGTTATATTATTTTGTAACGAAAATGTATTTCATGTTTACATTGTATAAAATCTAAAAATTAATTATAATCGACATAAATTAACCAAATGATTAAAAAATAGAAAATAAGGCATTCCCCTGGGCTTGCTTGGCTCCATGTCGGTCAATACTGTGATATACTGTCTCATGGCACTACCCCTTGTTTTGATGCAGAGTTACATTGATTTACACGTTAATGCAGACTATTTAGTAGCATTTCAAAGCATCGGATGGAAATGGGTGAAATATCTTGTGGTAATGGGATCTCTGAAAGGAATTTCCACTATATTATTGCTGAGCACAGTTAAACATGGAAGATGTTAAACACATATTGCTCGAACCCACATGATTCTGCCCTGATTTGGCCTAGTGGACGAAAAGAGGCAAAGGAAGCCCTGGATTATGAGCCATTTGTTTGGATGTGCAGGAGGCAAAGGAAGCCCTGCCCTACGCTCACTTCTCCATAGAAAGAAGAAGAATAACAGTGAGCCAACAGTTAGGAGCAGCTGCTTGAATGTAACCCATTGTGCACCTAGAACAAAAAAACATTAAGTGGATCGTCACCTTAATCTGATTTCTGACATCTCTGCATTTTGACAAAAACATGGTGAGTGGCATCCGGGACTACCCTAGAAAATAAATCAAATAATCACTTAGAGCTATGAGCACTAAAACACATACTGACTTCTCATATGTACACATGATCATGAAACAGACATAACAACATTAGGGTTGTGAGATACTGATTTTCAAAGTTGGCCCTTTCATTCATTTCACAATTGGACATGTCAAAATACATGTAAACCCTGTCAAGAATGTGCTATGAAAAATACTAAATTTCACTCTGAGAGTCTAGCACTTGGCCTACGAGTTCGTTTAAGTACAATGAGCACCTGTGCAAAAGGATTTTGCCCAATTCCATTTTGGGTGCTAAATTTCAGTGGTCAAAGCTGACCATTTTGAAGCTTTCTGAAATTGTAGATGTAAAATACAGTAAACTACATCTACTTTTGACCTTTTAAAAATAGAAAATCAAGCCTTGAGACTTTAAAAATGAAGACAAAAGTACATTCTCATGCGAAAAATCCAAGGAACTGACTCATTTGTCATGGTAATCAACCAACTTCAAGATATTAACATTCAAAGTTGGCCTCCCAAAGAATTTATCACTATGCACATTGAAAAACAAAATAAATTCCATTTACTTTTAGCTTGGAGAAAAAGTTGAACATGGTCACTAGGGTCTCAAAACGAACAAGGGGTTCACTGATATGTTTTTAATATAGGGGAGTGATCATTCTATCATAACAATCAACTGTAGGCCTCCAAAGTGGGCTACTGTGATTAATTTGAGAATAAGCAAAATGCAAATCCTTGTCAAACCTTCAATCTAGGTGCTTGAAAAAATTAATTAAAATGACTCTAGGGGGCTATAGCTTGACAAACATAGTTACTTATAAGCAATTGACATGACCCCAAAGGTATTATGTATGAAAATCACTAGACACCAAGTTATTCAATTTCAAACTGGGTCACTTAGGAAAGTTTTCACAATAGTCCTTCAAAATTTGAAGTTGCCAATAGGACCCACAAATGAAAGTTATACAATCTACCTGTAAATGGATAGGTATACATCACCTTCCAATAGAAAGTTAAGAATTTGTTCTGATTAAGTAAAAACAGGATTTGAAAGGTCCCGAAACCTTAAACAAAAGCATCAAAAGATAGGGCATTGAAAGACCATAATACAATTGTGGTGCCCCACCAATCAAACCAAAGGAACAAACCATAGTTCCTATCAGTTGGAATGAAAAACATCCAAACTAGCCACAACAAAGGGCGATCAAGATTTACATTTTTGCCCATCCTTATGTGAATGTAAAATCATATCAAAAGGAGTGGAAGATTTTAATTTCTTTCCCTTAACTGTTTTCCATCCATCCTCCACCTTTTCAGTAGCCTTCTGTCAAGCCAAAGAAGAGCTAGAAGAGCCCACTAAAGGGTAGGTCATATCATAAACTACTGAAGGGACAGGAATAGCACCATGACCAGAGACAACATCAACGATTTGGTTAGGGATAGCAGTAGCAACACTAGAAGGGACAACATTAACAGTCTAAACCAAAGTCGCATTAGAGACAACATTAGTAGCTTCAAAGACAGCATCAAAAGCATCAGAGGCAACTTCAGAAGCTCCAGCCAAAGCATGATCAATTTGAGGAGGGCAAGCAACCGAACCCTCATCCTTAGAGACTTTGTGAACCGTATAATGGTGATCAGAAGCCCCCAACCACCAAGAAGGCGGTTTCTTCGATTTAACCTTATCGAATAAACACCGCGCAACAAGATGGTCAGTCTTGTGGCATATCCTACATCTAAACAGAATACCGTCATAATCTAGATTTTGAGTCCAAGAGCCCAAAGAAGAATCCAAGGTTATCTTCTCAGGAAGACCCTTGGAAACATCAACCTCCACAAGAATACAAGCATATGTTGTCTTAAAAATTTTAGAGGAGTCTGAATCCACCATTAAGAATTTGTTACCAATAGTTGCCATGAGATGTTACCTTGGTGAATTCTATCACATCGCATGGAAATACATGGTGAGTAACTTTAGGATACAATATGCATTCCCTGTACCACACAACACAATAATTGAAAGGTCTTAAACTAGGATGAACAACATTATTAAGTCCTCCAAATATCTTAAGGGTACACTATTCCAAAATCCATAGATGAAAGGGGTAATGTAAAATAATAGGAAGGAGATGGTAACCCACTCTCCACCTTCACTTCAACAAGGTATAAAGTTCTTGGGGAGTCAACCAAGATTGAAAAGTATATAGGTTTAAGAGGTATCTTTCTATTCAACCCTTTCTATTTATACTTTTTGAAAACACAAGAGTTGAGGTCATCTCCTAAGATGATGAAACCCCTAGGCAAACCTCATAAAAGGAATGATCCAAGTGTTTTTGGCCATCCAAGTCCACATGAAGCAAAAGGGGGGAACATACGCAAATAGGTTTGAGTCCTACCAAACATGCCAAAATAAGGATGATAAAATAGTAAAAAGATGCAAAAAGATAAAATGAATTAAACACACAAGTTAGCTTGTCATTTGCCTTCTCATCTCACTGATAGAGAAAAAATAGCTCATCGACTTTGTGCATTTGATTTGCTTTCTTAAATGAGTGATGGAGGATAGAACGTGATTGCTCATAGAAACAATGTGGTGTTGAGATTAGAATTGATAAAATCAAATGACATAAGATATGATAATGGAAGACTAGTTAGCAAATAGGGTATGTAGTTAGGATATGAAACAATGGTTAAATGGAAGGGAGGGCCTCCAATTTATGGATTTTACATGAGAAAAATCCAAGGCCAAGGTGAAATTTCTAATGGATGGTTAGGATTTTTATGAAAGTGAGGGCATTAATTAAGGGGTTAGCCTTGTGACAAGTATCACAACATAGAGGCATAAGAATAGAATTTGACATAAGTTTAAGAGCATGTTAAAGCTAGGATCATGTAAGAGACAAGTGAGAAAGGTAGGATCAAGTTGACAAAGATTGAGGGCATGTCAACTCCAATTCCCACCCATCTATTGTGCTCAATAGATTCAATCAAAGTGGGAAAATGAGACTTAAATGCCCTATCAATAATATGATGTAAATAAGAATAAAAAAATTGTCATGTGCAGGATGGATGAGGGTCTAATGATAACCCCTAGCCAATAACTATAATTATAGCCCCCTTGACCCAAACTTGTTCCATATAGAATTAAAGGGGGCATTACCACAAACTATAATTGTAGTTGAATTCCCAAGTGATAAGGGTCATTATTCCCTAGGAGATAGATAGAAAATGAAATAATTCATTTAACAAATTCACTTAAAACATTTGTAACTAAAATAATGATGAATGCTAAGATACTTATGTCAATATAAAAATTTCTACCAAAACCCTTTCAATCAAACTATATGACTTCCATCTACACACAAAAGAACATCTCAAAAATAATCTATAGTTCAATTTTCCTTATTGCCAATTTTTTAATAGTTTTATTTTTCAAATTATTTTTTAATCACCAATTTCTATTGTCATCATATTAACTTTTTTCTAAATCATGCTAACAATTTCTCATACTAATTTATGAAAAAAATAACTAATTTTGAGAAATAAAACCATTGAAAATTGACATCATAATTTGATTTACTTTTGATCAATAACTATATGAAATTTTTCTATACTTTGAATTAATTAAGCCGATAGGCTTTTTTATGTGGGCATCGCCCAAACGAAATTGTCTAATACGGAAAACAAATTCTGATCGATAAAACAAATTTCGATCAGTCATTACATTTTCTGTCAATTAGCAACAAGCGGTGGAGGCTTAACAAACCACTCCCTCATTTAACGCCAATGTGAGGAGTGGGGGAGTAAATTCTTAGTCGTGCATGTATGAGAGTCTCTGAGGAGCATCAATTGCATTCAGAGGTTGTTCACCTTCGGAAAATGTTTGACTTGAACATCGATCTCAATGTTTTAATGGGGCGAAAGACATCACCATTCTCGACAGGAAACATACAAACCATGTTCTGGAGGCATTCCCACCAATAAAGCTTTCCCTCCTTTCGTATTCTTTTTTCCACAGGCATTTTGTTTTCCCCATATGAAATGTTCGATGGCATTTTGTGTGGATGCTATACAAAATGGTAGTTTGTTGATTTCTGTCACAAGAGTGTAGTATGTGTTTAATTTATTCAATTCATTCGATTGCGGAGTTGGGTTGGTGAGCACGGCGACTCTATCTTGGCTTAATCCTATTATGAAAGTGGGCTACAGGTGGGCATTGGAGCTTAAGGATGTGCCTCTTTTAGCCCAAAAGATAGAGGGGTAAAAGCACAATAAGTTGTCACCCTTTTACAAAGGAAGAGGCTAACAACACAAAAATTGAAAAATTTCAAGGGCATAAAAGTCACATTTCTGTTGAGAATTTGAAGATGATGTAAACTGATGAAATGTGTAAAATAGGATGAATTTTATGCCTATAATTTTTAAAAATTAATTTGAGCAAAAATTAATATGTGTTTTTAATTTTTTAGGTCTATTTTTCATATCCTGAAAATACTACAAATAAGGGAGTTCACTTTGAGTCAAATCATTATAAGTAAAACAATTTTTTTTTCCCTCCAATTTCAGAATATGTTTTAGATGACATGTATATCTAGTGCAAGAAAAAAGAAAAAAAAAATTTCGATCTATAGTTTACCCGTTATAAGTATTGAAAGTTGACCTTACCTGAAATCAACAGTTTTTGTTTCCCGTCACTTTTACCCTATCAAAACTATACCAAAGACCAAATAAATAATATATTCTTGAAGAGGACTCTCTCCTCTAGTGCCGTATATAATTTCAAAAAAATTCTGAATTGATTTAGTATTTTTCTATATTTTCCGAATCAACATCTTCTCAAAGTTTAATATACCTACATGTAGTTTTTAGCAAATTTGTTTAACATTTTGTAGATGAAACAATATAAAATTTATGTCTAGAATCGTACTTCCGAGATCTAGAAAAGGGTACTTTTAGTTTTTTAACATTTTCTATTTTGATCTAAGAAAGGAACAACAGAAGTGCAAAATTCTAGTTTTTTTGTGTTTTTGGTGGTTTGGCAAAATTCTAGTCCTACTCGGCCAAGTACCACTCGGCCCAGGCCAATGGGCCACATAGACACCATTCGATGCCATGTGGCACCTACGTGTACTCGGCCATGTTAGACTCAGTCGAGTCTAACTCGACCGAGTGAATTGAGTTAGCCCAAAAGGTGACACTCGATTGTGCTTTTACCCAGAGCAGCGAGCACGTACAAAGACTTAACAAAGAATTGGGGGAGATTGAAGGCGGCCAAGCCCGAGGAGCATTCGTCGCTAGCAAAGGCCATTGGCATGTCCTTCTAGAGGGAGGCCATGCGGAATGGGGTGTTTGCGGGGGTAAATGCGGTGGTGTCCTACATGGGTCCCTTCTTGATAAGCTATTTTGTGGATTATTTGGGCGGAAAGGAAGTGTTTCTGCACGAAGGTTACATTTTGGCCTCTGTATTCTTTGGGGCCAAAGTGGTGGAGATCTTGACGACGAGGCAATGGTACCTGGGAGTGGAAATTTTGAGAATGCACGTCCACACGGCTCTGACTGGGCAAGTGTTCAAAAAGGGCATGTGCCTATCAAGCGTGGCAAGGCAAAGGCATAGCAGCGGCGAAATCATCAATTACATGGCCTTGGATGTGCAGCAAATCGGTGATTTTACAAGAGTTTTTTATGTTTTGGGGTTTGTTAATATTCTCATAATTCATTTTCTATGTTTTAATCATATGAACCATTGTTTGGGTTTGTTGGTACTCTCACAAGTAATTTTCCATGGGTTTATTGGTACTCTCATATTCTTATCACCATCGTTTTTGGATTGACATCCACTTGTCTTGAGTTTTATTTCATTCATGGAATGTTGAGAGTTTTTAATTTAATAAATATAGTGACTTGGATGTTGGAAGAGTTGTTTGCATTTATAATTTCTTATAGAGCATAGTAATTCGGAAGTGATATTTACAAATGAGCAATATATGCTTTTTGCAATGTTTTTCAAATAATTTAGTGCATTTTGTGATATTTAGAAAAGATTTTCCAAGCATGGCATGTTTGTTATCAAACAGTGAACAATTTACATATGCTTTTTGATTTTGAACTCGTTAGGGTTAGGGCAGAAATGTAAATCCATGCTTATTATGATGCCCAAGTTCAAAGCTCAACTGTTGAGAAATTCATTGTGTGAGAAACTAGTCCAACATCAAATCTAGCTATGGATTTCAAAAGAGCAAAAACCTATTATGTTTATATTAATTTGTTAAAAAACTCATTATGCCACTTTCAAATGTATCGGATATATATTTTATAAAATTTATTTTTTATTTTATTTTAAATTAGAAAGAAGTTAGCTATATAAATGGTCAAATTTATGTGTGTATGTTTTTTCAATTTACAAATTGTTTACCATTTTCTACTTCCATGAAGTGATAGGGTAAATATAAACTATTATTCCTTGTAAAAATATATACAATTTAATGAAAAAGTTTACAATATATCTATAATATTAAGTTTATTACAAGTTTGAAAAATTCATGCCAACATACTTTAATGTAATATTTATTTAATAATATAAATTAATAATATGATTTCATGTAGTTTTTATTTTTAATATTACTTTACATTGAAAAAATACATTTAAATTTTGACATTCTTAGTTCAATTTGATTTTATTTTTACTATTAAAGTTTCTTTATTATAAGACAATTAAAATTAAAAATCATTTATTTATATACAAATATTTAATATGGTTAATACACTTGATTTTCACTTCCTTCAATCTTTAATATTAACTATGGGCGTGACCATTGCACCTCTTCTAGATGCAAGTGCTAGTTTAAAGATTTTATCCATTCTTGAATTAATAATGAATAAAAATGATAAACATATTAATATAAAAACTTGCACCATATTCAGCGAAAGCCAAATTAAATCAATAACTTGAATTATAAAGATATAAAATTTTATTTACTATATTAATGACTCAGCTCCTCCATAATAACCTAAAGATAGAATTTGATATAATAATCAACCATTATTTACAAAGCATATTGTCGGTGTCTTTTTTCTCTTCACACCCACACCAACATCCTTGTCTGAAGAGACGTATCATTATAGCCATCATGTGCCACCTGGCTTCCAGCCATACAAAGTAATGTTACCTGGTTGGCAACTGTGCAACTACTTCTCGCAAACGGTTTTATGAAGACACTAAAGCCCATCGGTTTACGGCCATCGCAAAAAGTATTATACTAATTCACCCCTGGTTTTCAAATTCACAGGAAAAATACCCACCGGTTTCACCTCCTCTTCACTGTTGCCCTTCCTACAAATAGAATTTAACCTCCCACTTCCCTCCCAGCTCCAACTACTGTGCATTAATCTCATACTAAATAATCTTCTAGATCTGCTACAATTGTGCCTTCTGTTGCATCGCAGACGATTGGCGGGTGTGAGAATGGATCTTGCAACTGACGTCTTTATTCCGGAGGACTACGTTAGAAGCCGCCATGTAAGAAAAGTAACCGCCAAGAAGCAACATGTAAACACTTCCACAAAAGTTTCAGCTCACAGCACTGTCTCGTTTGAACAGAAGAATGAGAATTCCAATGGGATGGACAGCGGCTTCAACAAAGAAGAAATTATTTTCACTTGTTTAACTCCATAGCCATCCCTTTCTTATTCACTTTGTTTTCCCTGTATAGCGTACAGTGATCTCGGATTCATCTGAGTCGATACGAATATTTTTGTAGTTAGGGCGTTAAGTTAAAAAGATTCAAGCATAGAAGCCTCTAAATATTGGATTTGTGTTCATTCAACCAAAGGACACGCTCGCATATCATGCCTCGAATTTCATTGACTGTAATGGAGGCATACATTTCAGATCTGTAATGTCATACTTTATGTTGTTCAGTGTCATAAATATATTTATGAAAAGCATATGAAATATGATTAGGAAAAGCATATATTTATGAAATATGTTTACTGTAATGGAGGCATGCATTTCAGATCTGTAATGTCATACATTATGTTGTCAGACGAAAATGCTCAGTCATTAATATATTTAGAAAAGCATATGATTAGGAATTTTGAAAGAAAAATCTTGCACGCTCAAATTCTGAAGCCTCGAGCTATTGAAATCGACAACTGAGTGCCATAATTATGGAGGACATTTTCGTCTGAAACACAAGATGTAGCATGCCGCGCACAATGCATTTGAATTCAAAGCACACATGACGATCATAAACTTTGGACAATCGCAAGGGTTTAGAAAAGATTTCCAAAGGAAAGTGGTGGTTTGAAAACACACCGTAGGGATTTCAAAGGGGGGAAAAGATCTAAGCCCTCTCGCCTCTAATGCGGCGAGCGAGCTGAATATCTTTGGGCATAATAGTAACCCTCTTTGCATGGATAGCGCAGAGATTGGTATCTTCGAACAATCCAACCAAATAAGCTTCAGACGCCTCCTGCAGAGCGGCTACGGCCGAGCTTTGAAAGCGCAGGTCGGTCTTAAAGTCCTGTGCAATCTCCCTTACCAGGCGTTGGAAGGGCAGCTTCCTGATGAGCAGCTCAGTGCTCTTCTGGTATTTGCGGATCTCACGAAGGGCAACAGTGCCAGGCCTGAAGCGATGGGGTTTCTTGACTCCTCCTGTTGCCGGCGCGCTCTTTCTCGCCGCCTTCGTTGCCAGTTGCTTTCGAGGAGCCTTTCCTCCTGTCGATTTCCTTGCCGTCTGTTTTGTTCGCGCCATCTCTCTCAATCACGATCGCACTGCCTAAATTCAAATGAGACTGCAAATCAAATTTGTAGAAACAGTACAGAATGGATTAGTTAGATTACCCGCCTGGTGTTTATAAATGTGCACACAACGAATCCCTTCGTTTTCAAATTAGTGTGTTTGTGTTTGAGGAGGGAAGACATCCCAACCCTCCGATCCTCCTCCATTATCAAGGGCTACCGATGCTTATTCTCCTTATGATCCGGATCTATGATTCCAACGAATAAGAAAACATCTTTCCGATTCAAGCGGGGCTCTTGGATTAAATTATCTTCTTGTAATGTAGTGAGGTTAGCAGTTTGCCGTTGCATAATAGAAAATTATTTAAGAAGTAAAATTGATCGTATGAAAATAAATTGAACTTTATTCAAGTAAAAAAAAGTAAGTTTAAATTTTAAGTTTTATATTAAAAATTGTAATTAAAATTAAATTATAGAAAGCAAAAAATAAAATTCAATTGTGATTAAAAAATAAATATTTATATTTGTTATTGATATTTATTGAAGAGATGGAGACGTTGCAGGCACGTGCAAATCCTAGGGTCTCAGAGGCGCTGAAATTGAGTGTTGGGGTTGCTCATAGTGGCTTGCGTGGTAATGGAGGCATTTTCCTTGGTAAGCAGGGTGCATGTGTAACAAATACACATTTCACGAAAGAGAAAGGAGATACAACTTTCGCAAAAGAGAAAGGGCAAGTTTTAGGTGTCGGCGAAGCTGGGGCTTCTAGCCAGTTGAAACAGAACAGGGTTGAGAATGAAGATCCCAATCAGAGAACGACAAGCATGTTGGGGAAAAATCCATGAGTGATAGGAGAGAGAGGAAGGTGTTGAACAAGTCTTCACAGGGGCAAATGGCAGAACAACCAAAGATGGTTGAACAATCAATGAAGGGAAAGGAGAAAAATAGAGGTGGGGATGGCGTTCAAGTGGGGGGGAACGTTCATGTTGAGCCTTGATTTTACACAAAGTAACAATAGGGAAATCTGATGCAAATCCCTCTCTTGAAAGAGTAACGGCATTGCTCCCAAGGTTCTATATGGTTGTGGTTTAACCGCTTAGGTAGCCCAATAGAAGATAAATGGGTATGTTCACGAGGAAACCTTTGCTGGTTTGGTTCCAAACTTAGGCTAAAAAAGGTAGATCTATAACACTTTTTATATTTTTGTAATTTTTGATGTATGCAAGTTCTATCAATGCAATTTAATTCTAAAATCTATGATGATTTCCTTAACCAATTTTCAAAGAAAAGTCAAAAGATCAAGTAGCAAGAATTATAAGCAATTTGTTGAAAATGAAATCTAAAAGACATAAACCATCATCAAATCAATATTGTCAATTAAATAATGAAAAGGTGGAAAAGCCACAAAGCATGAATTAGATAAACTCACAATTTCATGTTTAGCAAGTTCAATCTTTTGAAGAAATTTTACCCAAATGCAAGATATTTCAAAACCCATCAAATCATGAAGCCACCAAATGTGTGCATATGCGAAACAAGTTTATCTTTAAGTACAGTGGAATAAATATTTCAAATCATTCGTCACAGCAAGATGAGAAGATAAAAGTAAACTCCAAAAAATCGATCGCAAATACCTTCACAATAAAACACAATTGGGTCTCTGAAATAAATGAACAAGCATACACCTATTCATAAATTTTGCATAGATAGCGGAATGATCACACCATAAATGAAGCACCAACTGCATATAGCTTTATTGCATAAATTCTTTGATCCTCATTACATCAGTCTAAAGAGTTTATATAGACTTTTATAATTGCAAAATATCAACCTGTAACTAGAGTTTCAGCCATACAAAACTGGCGCGATAAAATAAAAACTCTAGATTAACTAGCATAAAATATTCCCAATCTATTAGTCATAATGTTAAAATAATTCTTCATTATTTTACATGCCCAAAACATGCAAATACAAGCCACAAATGTGACCAAATTTTGAGGGATGAACTATTGTTCCATAATTTTTTTACTGAAAGTGCCCACATTTTGGATCTTCACTTCGTTATTCATGCCTAAAATGCATGGCATAAACTACTGATCTGGCTGATAACTGGTGGAGAAAAACTTGAGAGGCCAAAGAAACCCATAACACAGATCATCGTAACCTCCAATATATATTTACGCAACCTAATATTAATGTGTGTAAATGTAGATGGATGGAATTCCAATGTGAGTATGATTTCAAGGTTAGATACATATAGGGGAAATAAAATATTATAGTCAATGTTCTAATTAGGCAGAGGCATAAGTTGTCAGAACTTCCTCTTAGAATAGACTTGAGGAGTCAGATCTTACAATCTCTTTCTTTTGACACTTTGTATCATGAGGTTAAGGCAGAGTTACAATTAAGTAGGGCCTTAGAGGGATGATTCTATAGATATTCCTTGGAGTCAGATGGGTTATTGCGGCAACAGGGCCTTAGAGGGATGATTCTATAGATATTCCTTGGAGTCAAATGGGTTGTTGCGGCAACAAGGCCTTAGAGGGATGATTTCTCGGTTAGAGCTACAATGTTATCTATTTATGATATATTACCCTATTAAGAGTATTAACCTTGTTAAGAGTCTAAGGACCAATTAAGTCTACCTTGCTAAAGGATTTTACAATTCTAATCTAAGAGTCGCGCCCTATTAAAAGATTTACAATATAAGATATGTTAGGATCTACTCGGTTAAGAGCTTTTTACAATTCTGATTACACACTTAATTAACTTACATTTAAACTTGTCTGTAAAACTTGCATCAACTTATGCTTATCAGACTCAATATGTTCAATAATAATTTACCTCATATTGTACTTCTCTCACAATATCAATTATGTACTTGATAGATTCAAATCTGAATCACATTCACACTCTATTCTTATTGCTCTATTATTCAGTGGCTTCTCTTCTCATCACCTTCAAAATTATCTTTGAATGATCATCACCTACTTTCTACAATTTCTCCTTCGCACATCTACTGATCTTCACATACTGATCCATTTATACTCAGTTCTAGAAGCGGTGTAAATAATCTAGAATCTTCTCCTTAAGAGGTGCTAGCATTGGTTATTTCTCCAATGCATATGTCACATTTAATTCTTATTGACGAATATCACCTTGTAATCATACACAATCATTATATTTAAATCTCCAATGTTTCAACAAACAATTTCCTCAGTATTTGTAAATTGTTTTCTTCTCGGTGTCTAGATTCAATGTATTTGTAGATTCTTCTTGTGTCGGCATGTGTTGCTTGGTAATATGTTTTTTTTGCTCGTTAACATGTGTATTCTCTTGGTTCAATAGATGTTATAACTCGGTACTTCTTGGTGCTTAGTGTGTCTTTCTTAGTTTCTGCTCCTTATTCCTTTACTGAAATTACCTTTTCCTTTACTTCCCTTTACCAACTGGCATATATGCTTTACCGACTTGACTATCCTTCTTTACTTAATGACTTTGACAATCAATATGACTTAATCATAACTTCTGAAAATAAAATAACTCTATAGGTGTATCAATCTCCCCCTTTGGCATTATTTTGGTATCTTTGTTAAAAACTTCAAAGCCATCAAAAATTTGTCCTTAGCAAAATTTACCATGTATGCACTTCTTGGTAAAAATCCTTATATCTCCATTACTTATCTTTACTTATTAATCCCCCTATAGTAATAACCTATGTATACATGTCTATCCATACTATATATCTCCTTTTACGACTATACAATATTATCTTTTTACCATAACACTCTATATCCCCCCTTTTTAACAAAAATGCCAAAAATAATGACTTATTGTTTATCTGGTGGAGGGATCTGGTCAAAAATAGTTTTTATACCTCTCTTGTGCATCTTTCAATGATACCTTCCATGAATCCTTTATTGTTTGTCACAACACAAATTTTTCTCCAATATCAACTGCTAGACTTATCATGTTGTCCATAGCACTTACATCATGTGTGTTTACTAAGTCTTCAGATTTATGAGCTTGCTTCTGTAGTGACTCTATCTATGGTATCAAAAATGTTTGCAGCTCCATGAGTTCCATTTTAATTTTATTCTCCTCTTTCCTCAACTCATGTTGCACTCCCATTAGGTTCTTAAGCCTTTGATAATATACCTTGAATGTATAAGGCTCAGTTGTTACCTTTTCTAGTTGCTCTGTCGGCTCCTTTTGCACATTTTCATCTTTTACTTTTATGTCCTTTAGGAAATTGGAAATCAAACAAATTTTCTAAAATTATGAAAGAATATCTTGCAATTCTTTTTCTAACTCGATAACCAGTTCAGAAAGTGTTCTTGTCAGGTGCTACCAATTAAAGTAATTCTTTAATTATTTTATCTTCCATCTTCTTCCTATGTACTTGCAATAAATATTCACTCGCCTCATTACTTGGTTGATGAATTTGAATCACTAGTTCACCCAATTGGCTTTATATACTGTCTTTCTCATTTATGTCAACCTCGAGTACAATATCTTGAAGAATTTCTTTAACATTTTCAAGTACATATATTTTTTGTTTCTTAGCAAGTAACTTGTCTTGTGTTGATTTCCTTTTGAGTAAATCACCAAATTCTGATAATTCCTTGGGGCTCATGGTGGAGATGTCAACTTTCAATATAACAATAGGTTGGCTCAAATCAACCTTCTCCTTCTCATGTTTCCTCTTCTTTAACTTTTTCATTTCTGGAGATGCCTTCTTTGCATCAAATGTTGCAGTAGTAGTATCTTCAGTTTTCTCATCTTTTTCTTCTTTTTGTTTTCCTGCCTTCTTCTCCTCTTGTTTCTTTTCCTCCTTTTCTTCATAAGTCTCTTATTTATTTTTTTCTTTATCCTTTTCTTTCTCCTTGGACTTCTCCTTCTCTAGTTCTGTAGTCTCGGTAGGGATAACCGACTCTTGATTCTGATCTTTGGTAGACTCGGTCTCTGTAGTGGCCTCGATATCCTTCGGTGCAGTATCCTTTTATGGTTCAGTGGGGTCTTCAACATCAGTTGGAATATCATGTGTAGCCTCTGAGATAACCTCTTCAATCTTACAAAAATTTAGTATGTGTTCTTGTATCATCTTAAAATGGAAGCACTTCCATGTTAAGAACACTTAGCCCTTCGAGTAAGTGGTTTGGGGTCATGTTGAGCGCCTTGAATGGGTCCCTGGCTTGGATCTAGATTTTTCCCCTATTCTGCCTTATTTTCCACTTCTTCAAGTGACATAATTCTAGCATCCTGATTTGAAATTATGAGATTCTTGACTTTTGGGTCAATGTCGACCTTTTGGGTCAAAGTGGACCTTTTGAGTCAATGTCAACCTTTTGGGTCAAATTCAACCTTTTGGGTCAAAGTAAACCTTTTTGGTCAAATTCGACCTTGACCTTGACCTAAGGTCCAAATTTCAAAGTTCCATGATTTCTGGATGTCGGGTTTCAGAAAGAATTATTTTCCCGCCTCCAAGTCGGCTATTTTGATCTCTGAAACGGTAAACTCTTAAATTGCATTTAATCTAGGTCCATTTCTAGGGGTATGGGCCCAATGAGAATTTATTTCTCATATGTGGCCCCTCTAGAAGTTTGTGCCCTAGATCATTGTAAAAGGAGGCCTTCCTCTCTCATTTTCTCAATCAATCCATCAATCATCAAGCAATCTCTCATCCTCATAATCTCTCAAGCAAGAAAAAAATCAAGCAAGCAAGAAGGAGAAGGAAATCATTCAAGCATTCATTCATCTATTAGGAATGGGAACACTGAGAGGGGGGGGGGGGGATGAATCAATGTTCACTATATTTTAACTTTTTACTTTAATCTTTATGTTGAACATAAATGTTTAAGAACTGAATTAAAGATTCACATAAACATGAAACATGAAATTAACACATGACACCAATATGGTTACGGAGAAACCCAAATAGGTAAAAATCCTAGTGGGACTTGATACCCACTAATAATCTGAACTAGTGTTTTGTGATCCTTGGTAGAAGATCCTTTACCTTGTTAGGAGTAGCTTTACAATACTTTAAGTACAATAGACCTTGTTAAGGGTCAGACCCTATGAGGAGTCTTTTACAATGATCCATGTTAGGGGAGTGGACTCACTGTCCTAGAGCTTACTGCTCAAATGGTGAAGGCTACGACCTTCTGATTCAGATACACACTATATCTACAGGTGAACTATTCACTATGACACTGCTTGTCAGATCAGTTCCTTTGGTGTGTTGATGCTTTGACCTCTAGCAAATCTCTAATACATCTTATGCTGACTTCACATACCTTTTCTTTACTTAACACAACTCTATTTCTACTTCCATACCGAATACAATGGGCACACCTTATATTTATGCGCTTATACAAACAAAACAATTAGGTCGGCCCTATAACTAATTACAAACAATGCTTCCAAATGAATTGGCTTAAGCGTGCTTACAATTATACATATAAACATGTCAGAAACTTAAATACAATAGGCACATAGCCTTTACAATATTATATTATAATCGCAAATCAAAAACTAACTGTCGGCTCCATGCTCTGTTCGCTGCTGGCACACATTGGCTGTGCAACTTCAACTGTCTGTAACTTTCACATCTTTGCATATCTACTTATGCGCTCATAGACTAAGCATAAGTATAGTCTAACAAGCTTAACTTCCAAAGCGCATACCATAATTCATCTATACACACGTGCAATGATGTTATGAGCTACAAGAACTTTGTACACTGTCCAGTCTTCAACACTTAACTAAATTTTGATCTTTACACTAAGTGCGTTGACTCCAAACTGCTATATGACTTTGTTTCCATAATGACAACACTATATCTAGTCATATACTTTAGTATAGAAAAATTTCCAACATCATCTTCAAGCATTCAAGAATTCAAGATTCGATTCATCAAGAAGATCCATTGTTAGCCATTGAAGGATTCAATCTCTATGGAGCCCTCTTGTTGAAGATTTCTCCATCCATGTCCATCCAAGCCTCTTCCTATTCCAAGATCCATTCAAGATTGGTGTTTAAGATCTGAAGACAATTGATTTGAGACATCCTACATCCAATTCTACATTCATTTGGAGCATCCATACTTGTGGATTCAAGGATTCAAATCCTCCACAAGGGTTTTCAACATAAGCAAGGTGAATTGTTCCATTTACTTTGTTTACTACAACAATTTCAATTCAATTTCAAGGTTAATTCTTAAATTGGAGTTTGACTAAGGCAAACTCCTCCCCCAACAAATAAAACCATTTTTCTTGCAGGTACAGGTGCAGGACGATGAATTATAGTGTAGATCTGGATACCCTTTTCGTCAAACTTTCAAGATCCGTGAACAGAATTTCCATCGGAGTTGTGCAGGTCAAGGTCAACTTTGGGTCAAGGTTGACTTTGTCTACCTAAGTCAATGACGACCTTGCTCAAAAAAGAAAAAGATTTATGGGTTTTGTAGATCTCACAGTTTCAATTTAAGATCACAAAAATTAACAGTTTCTGAGACAGTTTGATAGGGTTTTAAGCCAATTCTTTTTCAGAGGTAAGTACCTTTATTTCTTCATTTCAACATTTGCCTTCTACGTTTACTTTCCATATCATTAAAATTTAATGTATGAGTAAAATATCAATTTTGGGGTCTCTTTTATGTGCAAACCATTGTTCTAGGACCCCATCCATATTTTATATGATATAGTTCTATAATAGGATCTACATCCATTAACTTTGCTTTTGTTGAATCACCAACATTCAATTCTTCAGTATCCTTGGCCTCGGTTTCCATTATATTATCATCATCAACAATACCCTTAGTTGGGTCTTTATCTATTATGTCTTCAATGATGACCTCTTCTTTATCTATTGACAAATCAATGGGATATAACTTCCCTTGGGGCTCCTTGATTTTTATCGGTAGCTCAAGAAAGAATATATTTCTCCATAAATCATCTATTTTTTTTAACTTTTTCAAGTTTACCATCCATTATCCTTAGTGCTCTTCTTTTGACTAAAAATATTTTTGAATATTTTTCTAGTGCTTCATTGGTTCCTCTTGTTGATAGTTCAAGTACTATAATAGCTAGGGATCTTTCCCTCATTTGTTTTTTAGATGCCATTGCATATTTCCATCTTGCATATATTTTTTGATAAAGTTCATTTGGTACTTGGTTGGCCAATTCAACCAGAGTAGTTATAAATTTGTACAAAGTGAACATAATAGCTTCTTCAATCTTTTTTTTATCTTCTTCATTCCTAGATTCATACTTAGCATGTTTCAATCCAAACAGACTTCCATACTTCTTAAGTTTTCCAAGAAAATCATCTATGTTTTTAGGATTGTAAGGTTTATTCTGCACAACTTTGTATTTTCTCAAATCATCTGACTCTATTTTGCTATCTTCTTGAAGCTTGAGCTTTCTCCTTAGTCTACCTGAAGTCTTATTTTCTCTTATGTAAGTTTTAGGCTTTTTTAGCTCTACCTCTGGTTTCTTCTTGGCTCTCGATGTAGAGGAAGACCTTGTCTATGGTCTTGTACCAATTGGGCTAGGGGTATCCTTCTTCATTCTTAATTTCTTCCCTTTGATCTCCAAAGGACTAGCTTTATCTTCTTCAATAGAAAATCCCAAATTTTATGACAGACTACTAATCATTATGCTAGTTTTCCTTAATGCCTTAGGTATCAATATACCTGGTTTGATTTTATTCTTTACTTCTTCATAAGTTCCATAACGATTGGCTCTTATGTCAACTAGTTTCTCTAATAAACCTTCAATTTGTATTGATACAACATCAATATCCATTTCATAACCTATAGGTGGTAACCAGATGGTTCTTGGCTCCACTTCCCTCACTATACAAGTGTCAGTATCTACTTCAAAATGTATAGTGTCCTTGTATTTTTCCACTAACTGAGGTGGAACTTTAAATCTTTTATTCATTTTAGCTTAAAATTTTGAAAAATAATCATGTCAAAGTTATCTCCTAAACTTTGAATAAAATCATTTATTTGGTAAATTATCAGTTTGTCCACATTCCACACTAAATCACCGATTGAAGGAAAAAGTTTTGAAAGTAGAAAAATATGCATACCAGTAGTGAACCGAACTTAAAAGTATTTGTCTTTTCCTTCCTGATTGTATTCATGTTATCCTCAAATTGTTTCAACAAGATCTCACATAGATCTACCTTCATGTCTTTCTTCATAATCTTGTAAGCAATATCAACAGCTCCATAAGGTACATTGTCTACCTGAGATGAATGGAAGATTTGGTAGGATATTATATTGCACATGAATCGTTACTCAGGATCATCAACAATAGATAACTTCAAACCTCTTCCATCCCATTTAGCTTGAGTAAGCTTACAAAGTTTGTTCTTATCTATTTTCTTGTGATCTCTCAATCTATCATCGATTGGATAACCTGTTACTATATGTAGTACATCTTTTGTGATTTTAATAGGTGCATCGAGCCACATGAACTAATCATGTACCTGGTTTGTACTAGAAAAAGTACCTTCATAGGGTTAGTATTGTAAATAAATAAATAAAATAACTAAATTAGCACAAAGAATAACCTATTTTAACAAATAAAGAACAATTAAGCACTCTATGGATCTCTATTTAGGGATACTAATGCAAATCTCTTAGCAAGCTTCCATTAGTGATAGTCCTAAAATGAGAATGAATGATAAACAAAGCTAATAGTTTAATTCCAAATTAAAATTAAGCCTAGTTAACTCTAAATTTGTCTTTCTAGCTCTAAATTGTAAGAGGTTTGATGCTATTCTCATATTTGTGGATGATTAATGAGTGAAATATGCCTTGCTTTTATAGATTTTGGCAAGGGTAGGGGGTGTAGTTGAGTTGATCAAGGTTAGGTGAGAGTTGAGCCCATGGTTCCACCTTTGGAGACCATTTAAATATTTTGTCCTCAAAGCTTGGGACAAGAAGACAAAATGAGTGGACAAGATGCATTCTCCAAGTGACTGATTGAGATTCAATTTAGGCTTGATCCGTGTGAGCTTGGTCCTCAATTCCTATTGGTTGAGGAATTTTCCTCCCATTTGGTGGTTGAGAGAAAATAGGAATTAATTAATTGATTGAATTTATTTAATTTGTTTAGCCATGTGTACTCCTTAAATGGGTTGATTTGATTTAATTTGAACTATACTATTAATTAGATTAATTGTACACTTTATTGATTAATCATGATTTATTAGGTTTAAATTGATTTAATGGCTTTTGATTTTTAATTAAAATTGGATTAAGGTTCAATTGCAATTTATCTTTGATTTTGACTTGATTTAATTTAATTAAATTTAATTGTATTGATTTTTTCCTTGATTTATCACTTAAATGATCTTGTCCAATTTTCGGTGATTACAAATGCCCCTCTTTGAGTTGACATGCAAAGCGTGTCGATTCAAAGAATGCCCTGATTCGTTGATGTAAAGTCATGATTTTGTTGATGGTCAGTTTCGATGTTCGGTATAAGATGTAGATTCTGATGAAGTTTGATTGATTTGACATCCTGATGGTTGATTCGATAGTAGGTTGTCTGATATGGTTCCTGATTTGACCTGATTTGATGTTTTGATGCCCCACTGATGAATTCAAAAAATTTCACATTCAATGATTTGAAACAAGTTCTCTAATTTGAAATGATGATGTGATTGCATGCCCCCTCGGGAAATAAATCAAAATTATTGTGGCTGATTTGGTTGAGATTGGGAAATTTTGATTTATTTCCCGATATAGAAATTTGAAAATGCCCCGATCATGAGAGAATTTGATGAGAAAAGATTTGATTGATAAGATGTTGTTGATGCTCCAGATAAGTTGATGATGGTTTGGTATCATTTGATGTTAGTTAGAATTACTTGGTTGATGTTGATGTCAATCTAATAGGATAAGTTGATGGGTTGATATTTTGCTCTCAAGATCTAGAGAGACAAAACAATGATTTTTCTTCCTCACGATATAGAGTTAGGAGATTTGATGCGCTCAAGATGAGCAAATGGATGATAGGATAACTTTATTGATGCTAGATGATCAATTGGATGATTTGACTGATTGATATTTGATACATGATATGATTAGATGTTTTGATGATATGGATTTGATTGGATGTTCTCATGATGAAAAATTAAGGATTGGTAGAAGAGAAGGGTCATTCATTGGTGCAGGTGCAGGTATAGATATCAGTGATGGATAGAGTTAGGTTGCCCCTAGTTGATCAACATGATTGATTATTAATGATTTCCTTGATGGAGCATGAATCATTTGATGGATCAGACATTTCCTTTTTTATGACATTGATCAGGACTTTGAGTATATGGATGGACCTTTGATGATGTATATTTCCTTGATTTATTCTTCTATAGACATTGATGATGCACCATTGATGATATCATTGATCATTTGATGTATCTTGATTTGGTCTTTTGATGATGATAACTCTACCCCCTTTAGATTTCCTTACATATATTGAGAAAAAGGGTTAACCCATGCAAGATAACATGTAATTAATCTATATGGATGCAACTAGCTATCACTATTCAAAATTTGGATGCTTATTTTCATCATCAAGCTTTTGGAACATGAAATTGGTACAACCCTCACTGGTTTAACCATGATGATATGAATACCTCCTTCCTCATATTTTAATAATTGCAAGTAAACAATCAAAGAATTGATCCCTTTCATATACAAATGTCCTCGATGATTCTTTGATGATCATGTCATTAGACAGATTCGCATACTGATATGAATCAACCTGACAAGCACTAAAGAAGAAATCAAGAAAATATCATGTCTTTATTATTGCTCATCTAGTCAACCATCATTGGTTTGCTAAAAAGACATGATTTCACCAATCAAGTAATCACTTTGAACATTTTTGCTTTTGTTTGTAGATCCATATTTCAAAAACTTCATCCACTTTGATCCTTAGTTATGTTTAAACCTTTTAGATTTTGATCTGATTTCTTATTTGAAGATTTGAAGATTTTTTTATTTGATTAAGCTTTTTAGATTTAGATTTGATTTGTCAAATGTTTTTGTTTAGATCAAGTATTTGAATGTTTTAAATGTAATATTAATCAATAAGTTCAAGTGTAGCAATTTTTCAATTTTGATGCAATGATTTTGAGCCAACTTGTGTCTATTTGGATAAGCTTATTGAATTTGGATTGGTGCCCCTAGTTTGATTTAGCAAAGATCATGCTTTGTTGGGCAGTGCAACTTTTGAGTGCTTACTTAAGATTTGCAATTTTTAGATTTTGATTTTATTTTTTTGGCTTTTTAAAAGATTTTTGATGTTTTTGGATTTTTAAATATTTTTGATGTTTTTGAATTTTAGAGATTTTTTATGTTTTTTGGATTTTAGATTTTTTTTTTGGATTATTTGAGGAACATTTCACTTTTTTTAAAGATTTTTAGAGATTACTAATTCTCAAACAAGATCACATTGAATTTGTCCCCAATGTCTAGCAAGGCATAGGACATGAAAGATGGATTTTCAAACTAATGATTCACCAATGAATAGGCAATGATGCATGGAGCAAGTGTGTTACCCATAGGACCATCTCCTCAAGATTATCCAAGCTAGGGAAAAATAATATTTTAATATAGGCCAATGATGTGGTGTTGGATATCATATGGAATAATGACCTGGTGTCATGACAATGGTCTGAAGGAGTGGACATATCAAGAGAATTTTTATAACATTTTTTTTATTTCTTTTATTTTTCAATTGGATCAAGATTAAGGGATCAATGTGGATAGGATCACACAATCATGATAAAGGGGTGGTGAATGCTATGAGTGAATGGTTTGGGATTATGGGAAGGCTTCTTAGAAATAATGAAGGCAACTTTAGGATACGCAAGATCATGATAAGGTAGCGTGAACACAACAAGTGAATAGGCTGATGGATAGGATAACTCATGTCAAGATACTTAATGCTCATGGATATGTTCAACCTTGTCAAGATCAAAGGCGAAAGATGTAATATGGATGCAAGTGAGATAAATGGTAGAAAGATGGAGGATATGATGGATGAAACTTTCCCCCAAGTGTAGAGTGCAAGAGAGAAGAATTATGCATGACGCCTGTTTGCCAGGTTTTCATCATGGTACTTGTCCAAGATGCCACCAAAAGTGGATTTCACCATAGGATGGATTTCTTTTCCTTTTTTCTTTTTTTTGGAGGGACTCAAGCCTCATGCTCTTTGGATACTCCTTGAAAGGTATGATATGATGGGCCAAGGCCACTGAAAGGTATGCTCAAAGATGTTGATAGGGTGATGGAAATGTGATATGATGGATAAGCTGGTAAAGGGTGGCTAAAGATTTATGTGATGGATTGGATAAGGGAAATGGAAGGATAATGAATAAGAGGATAATAAGTTTTTCCATGTGTGGATGTGAAAAAGGGAATGGAAGGATACTGAATGGGAGGATAAGAAGTATTATCAAGATCAAAATCGATACACTCCTTGAAGGGTAATGGAATAATGGAGGGAAAATGGGTGAGATAGCTTGAGAATTTGATGTAAGAGAGGATATGGATCTTGGGATACAAGGACTAAAAATGGATGGATGAGATGGAATGTGTTTGGGAGAATGTGGAGTGGAAGCCTTTGGGAGCTTAAATGTCAACTTTGATTTCTCTTTCATGTGTAAGTCCTTCAAAAGTGACTTGGGAATCCACACTTTCTTTGATTTTTCTTTCCTTTTGGATGCTTTAGAATGCATTTATTCAATGAGGGATTTAGGAACCCACATTTTCTTTGATTTTTCTTTTTGCTTGATGGACCTTTTTGGTCTCTTGAATATTTCTTTTTTTTCTTTCATTCACATGTCGATTAGATGGGACATAATGCTCTTCATACATAAGTGGATTCTTGGATTTCTAATTTTTATGTTGTGCATTCAAATTTCTTTCAAAAGACTTGGGATTGGTGGATGAATAAGGTTTATATGGATGGGTGTTTAGTTTCTCAAGTATGTATGTCTTTGTTGATCTTGATATATGGTAAGGTAAGGGGATGGTGTGATAGGGATGGTAGGAAAGGTTGATGGAGGGATATAAGGGCCCAATATGGATTTGGAGGATGTATAAGGTTTCAAGTTTGTGATATAGGGACCAAGGATGGATTTGGAGGATGTATAAGGTTTCAAGTTTTGGATATAGGGACCAAGGATGGATTTGGAGGATGTATAAGGAATATGCTTATGCACAAATGGAGGTAAATGGGATGTGGGAGGGATATCAACATCTTTATTTTGAGCTACATGGCCAAGGCTTTTTTCTTTTGGATTTATCTTTGTCCCAATAGGCTTATATGTAGCTTTGATAGGAGTGACTTTGATAAGAGCAGTTGAATCTTGAGATAGATATGGAGGCTTTTGAAAAGTGGATGTTGGGGTACTTTGATCTTGAAAAGGATCTTTTGATAGCCTAGGAAGAATACTTTTATTTTGATTTTCAATAAGTTCATTAGAGATGGAAGGAATACCTTGATATTGCTTAGGAGATGGGTATGATATAGGAGGTGAAGGAATATGGGGTGTTTGAGATGGAAGGATATCTTCTTGAAATAAATGGAAGGGTATGAAGGATTCATCATGGGATTCTTGGGATATAGGACTTTGGTCAAATGTAGGATGAGGGATATTATCTTGATCTTGATCCTTCATAAGACTTGTTTCTTTGCACTTTTGATTAGTCTCTTGACATGGAGCCACTTCGAAGGACAATGTAGGAGTTTGGATCCACACGAGGGATTCTTGAAGGGATGATGGATGTTCATTTGAAATAGGTACAATAGGAATTGTAGCACATGAAGGCTTGGAGTCTATAACCTTTGAAGCATGAAAGAAGTTTGTAGCAAGATGTAGGTTAGCTTGGATCTCTTTTAGAGGTAGCCCTTGAGGGTATACATAGTCATTATGAAAACTGTTTGGATCTTTGTTTGATGGAGGAATATTGGATAGATTTGCTTCTATATGAAATGGAGGAATGGTAGAATAGGTGAAAGCTATAAGAGGACCACTACTAGACATGTGTTCATAAGTTTGATCTTTCTTGAGAAAAGTATCTTCATTAGACGATTCATTATGATTTTTAATTTCATTTATGTCATCATCAATAAGATTTTGGATTTTATGCTTCAAATCCATGCAATCTGAAGTTTCATGTCCATTATATCTATGATATGCACAATAGTTACTCAAAAAGATAAAACCACATGAATTGATTTGAGGCAACGTGATGAGATCATTTTCAAGGAGTTTTTCCAAAGTTGATTCGTATAAAATTCCCAAAGGAGTAAATGATCTATCCCAAGGCTATTTGGATGTATTTGTGTTTCTCAAAGAGTTGTCATATGATGAATATTGTTGAGATGGGACTAATTCCTCTTGATTTCCTTGATCAAAGATGAGATTCTCTTGATATTTTGAAATAGGTTCTTCATCAAATATTGGTTTATCATTAGGATATTTTTGATCAAATATAGGGTTTTCATGATATTCTTTTTGATCAAATTTTGAATTATCAAAGATATGGTGTTCATGATGTTTTTCTTGATCATAAAGGTAAGGAAACAATGTTCTTAATGAGAATTGGTTGGATAATGTTTCCATTTCTTTTTCCATTTCTTGAATTCTTGTGAATAGAATATTCTTTTGAATCTTTATTACATTAATTGATTTTTGGATCTTAATGGATGTTTTCTTTTTGTAATCAAAGACCTTCAAGTACAACACAATAATTTTATCAATTATCACAAGAAATTCTTCCAAGCAATCTACCTAAGGTCAAATTTGGCTTTTAAATGGCTCTAATGAGGTAGGATTGCTAATTTATCAAGGTATTTAATCAAGATTCAATTCAAAATGGACATTAAGTTTTCATCCTCCAAAATTAGGAGGATTCCCACCACCGGTATGTCAGAGTTTTGTGCAATCCCAAAGGACTACTCGAGGAAGTTCAAAAATTTAACACCCTTTTGTCACACACCCCATTAAGGATGCATGCATTTCATTATATAGTGGGTTGGATTATTGTGGCAAAGGAAATTGTATCCCACTTTGGGTTATCCCTCTCACCGACATCATTAAGGAAAATCTTGGGAGGCAAGCCCACTATAGATCTAGCATGTTCATTTTGAAAGCAATAAAATGGAATAAAGAGATAGATTTTGGGAGTTTGATGTACCAAAAGGTGAAGAGCACATCTCTATCTATTTCTCAATTCCCAAACACTTTTAACAATGTTCAATTTACCAAACCCACTAAATAATGGGAATTGAGTATTTCTACTCTTTGATTAAGTGCTTGATTTATCCTTTATGCTGGTTTACTTACCTTCAATCGAAGCTAGCTAAGCTAGGGGCATTTTTGATGAATTTTCCATTTTTATGCTCACCTATTGGCGATCGTTCCTTTCCATTCACTTCTCCTCCAACAAGTTAGTCAACACAACCAACCAAAATGAAGAAAACAAGAATAACTTTGAATTTAAGCCTTATTTATCAAATTTTGACAAAAAATGACTAAGGCAAGTAAATCCAATTTAATGATATGAACTTCAATTTATAAGCTTCTACAACTTTCAAGTATTGTTCATATACCTCATTTTCTTGCTGATAATCCTCCAAAACTAGCTTGATGTGTGCAATATTCTCCTCCTTAATCCATTTTGTCAAACCTTTCCCTTCATGATTAAATCTAGTTTCTAGTTTTTTTATTCTTTTATGACCAGTCATCCTGCAGACACAAAGAAATCATTTTTCGCAAGTTAAATTCTGTCAATTTTCAATTTAATTAAATGCACTACAAAATCTATTGAAAGCGCTATTGAAATGCTTAAATGTGCTACAGATCGGATTAAAAGTGCTACATAAATATTTAAACACGTTGAAACAGATATTAAAAGTGCTAATAAACTTAGCAAAGGCGTTAAAAAATCTTAAAAGCACTGGTGAATTATTCAAACGCATTGGCGAGTCAAGGCAAAAGCACTGAAAGAAATAAGACAAATAACATAAGGAATCAAAAGCATTGAAACTACTTGTAAAGGTGCAAAACTTTGTCATAGAAGCCCTGTTTCAGACCTCAAAAGTGCTGGAGAAATTGGTAAAAGCGTTGGATAAAGTATCAAAAGTGCTGTTTAATCTGCAAAACATAGAGTAAAACAAGATTTGCAAAAAAAAATTTACTTCTTTGAATTTATAAATTTATGAGGCCTAATGCCCCACGGTGGGCACCATTTTGTGTACTAGAAAAAGTACCTTCATAGGGTTAGTATTGCAAATAAATGAATAAAATAACTAAATTACCACAAAGAATAACCTATTTTAACAAATAAAGAACAATTAAGCACTTTATGGATCTCTATTTAGGGATGCTAATGCAAATCTCTCAGCAAGCTTCCATTAGTGACAGTCCTAAAATGAGAATGAATGATAAACAAAGCTAATATTTCAATTCCAAATTGAAATTAAGCCTAGTTAACTCTAAATTTGCCTTTCTAGCTCTAAATTACAAGAGGTTTGATGCTATTCTCATATTTGTGGATGATTAATGAGTGAATTATGCCTTGCTTTTATAGATTTTGGCAAGGGTAGGGGGTGTAGTTGACTTGATCAAGGTTAGGTGAGAGTTGAGTCCATGGTTACACCTTTGGAGACCATTTCAATATTTTGTCCTCAAATCTTGGGACAAGAAGACAAAATGAGTGGACAAGATGCATTCTCCAAGTGAGTGATTGAGATTCAATTTAGGCTTGATCCATGTGAACTTGGTCCTCAATTCCTATTGGTTGATGAATTTTACTCCCATTTGGTGGTTCAAAGAAAATAGGAATTAATTAATTAAATTTATTTAATTTGTTTAGCCATGTGTACCCCTTAAATGGGTTGATTTGATTTAATTTGAACTATACAATTAATTAGATTAATTGTACACTTTATTGATTAATCATGATTTATTAGGTTTAAATTAATTTAATGGCTTTTGATTTTCAATTAAATTTGGATTAAGGTTCAATTGCAATTTATCTTTGATTTTGACTTGATTTAATTTAATTGTATTGATTTTTGCCTTGATTTCTCACTTAAATGATCTTGTCCAATTTTCGGTGATTACACTCGGCTCAAAAAAATCCTCATCCATTCCTGCTTGAATACAATCAGAACATGCATGGCATTAACCAAATCCTTGGTCTCCAAATGCATATGTTCATCCTTTAACTTCCTGTTTACACATAGATTCTGGTAGGATGAATCAATCTTTTCTTGGAAAATTTCCTCTATCTTGCAATGTATGAAGGCACAAATGTCTTCAATCAATATTAATCTTGGTGGGATCAAAGAAAGGACTCCATATTTATCAGTTTCAGCTACTACGGCTGGTGGTAGCTTATACTTCAGGTTGACAGGGTCAATCTTCTCCACAACACCAAGATTTTGTACTTTAGGTGCCATTGTTTCATAAATTAATCTCTTTACTGGTAGGGTTTAGATTTGAATAAAGACTTGGTTTTATTAACAAAGCTCAGAAAAACACTAGTACTTACTTGAATGCTTTTGACAATGCTTAGATCTACTCAATTGATCATTTGGATGCTCTTGATAGTCTCATATCTACAAAGTACTTCAAATGCTCTAAAAAATGTAAGGTGGAAATGAAATGACAAGGGGTCTATTTATAGTTTTTCCTTGATTAGTATTTCCAACGACAATAATATTAGCATTAAATTCTCTTTACCAACTCACTTTTCACTGATTACCAAATACACTTTCTTTTCACCGAATGGAACAAAATAGCATATACTCTTACCGATCAAAATATGAATTATCAACTTCACAACATATATCCAAATGCATCTAAATATGCTAATATGGATCTTTGCACAATTTTTAGGAACTGATTTAAGATAGAATTTAGTTATCAGCTCCTACACATACCTTTTACTGATTAGGTGAAGATAGGTGCACTCGATCCAAAAGATGAGGTGCCATCTATTATTTTGAGTTTAGTTCCATCATCTTGAGACTTTCTTCTCCATGTTATATTCATCTGATCTCTTATCTCATCAACATTAACTTGAGATTTTTCACTCGATTGTTCCTCAGTACCTACAATATTTGGCTAGGTGACTGACCATGTGACAATGAAAACAAGCCATTCCATAATTTCTCTATGATCTTCTATTGTCCTTCTATGCATCAACATGCAATTTTCTTCTATGTGTCCAAATATCCAACATGTTGTACATGTAATTCTTGTATTTTAGTCCCATGGTATAGTTGATCCTTGTCGGTTGCTTGTTGTATTTTGTCAGTTAGGGGCCCATTTCTCATTCTTCCTTTGTGATGTATATTCTTTATAATTGTGACCATATTTGTTGCAATTATTGTAGTAACCATCATATCTTGACTTCCTTGAATTGTTAGCAATCCTTGATCTACACTCAAATTCCTTGTGACCATACATATTACAATTATAACAATAACCAATAAACTTATCTGCCTCTGTGTTTCAACTGTAGGCGCCGAGTCCTGAGGACCTGTCACTGATGCATTAGTGGGCTCTGCCACCTTGACTTATTTTGAGGGTACTTGAGCTGTGGGTGCAATAGGTGGATACATGTGCATGTTCATAAAGACCTTCTCAAAGGCTTTATCTATTTCCTTGGCAACTAACTCAAAGTTTTTATCCATTATATTCAATGTTCTTGTCTTGGTCCTGAGGTGAGGCTTCACTAGATCTAACAATAATTTTTTCTCTTCTAGCTCGCATACTGGAAGGGTTTCATCTAAAATATTTTCTCTTATCCTTAGATCTTCTTCAATAGCCTATCTCTTTTGGAACTCTAAGATATTCCATACATTATTAGGAATCATAGTCTTCAATTCTAAGATCATCTTCTTAAACTTTAACATATGTTTGACAATCATTCCATGTATCTCTGATTTGTCAATGTCACTGTATTTCTCATAGAAATTTCCTACTTGATCAATTATGCCTTCATTAATAATTATTGTGCTTAACACACTTAGACTAGGTTTGAAACTTACTTTAGGAGGTGCTTGTGTGTTCCTTCTGTTTCTTGTTACTCTTGAGGATGGATGACCAATGCTAATCTCTTTCTTCCTCTTAGGCATTGCCTTATACTTAGGAGGAGCAGTAAGGTCAATGGTTTCCTTGGGCGTTGTCATGCCCCTATCTGCTTCTGGCTTGGTTTTCTTTTATTCTGCATCTTTATTTAGTTCTTCTAGGATGGATTTATGTCTTGGTTCGGATTTGATATGTTCAGACTCTTTTGGTTAGAAGTAGATTATAACTTTGTTCTAACTTCGATTTATATCTTAGACAGATTAGGGATATTTAGTTGGCTATTAATTGTTAATTTTGGTTAGACTATGACATTGGATTTAATTCAATATCTGCAGACACTGTCTTTCTGAATTATCAATTTCTCTGTTGACTTTGGTACTTGGAAATTTGTGTTACTTGGAAGAAGGATGAGGAATTCTTATTCTACAATTAAGTTTTCATTTATGAGGATTTCGATGTTATATTGGTCTGTTATTGTGAAGGAAAATATGGTTAATTTTATGTTTAATGCTAGTGTATAAATGATTTTATTATGTTAGCATTTATTGTTTAGTGAAAATTGAAATTTAAATGAATATTAATAAGTCTTTTATGTTAGAATGAGTTAGTGGGAAGATATGTGTTAAAATGGAAGGGGGATTAATAATATCCTAACATTCTTGTATTATGGTTAGCAAGTTAAGATTAGTGAATTGATTAACATTGGTTATGGCTTTGAGATTCTCCCTATGGTGTCGTGAACTTGGATTAATATGTCTATGTTATAATATGTTCACTGTGCCAAGTTATTTGTTTTTTTTGTTATGTTCGAATGTGTAGTGGGAGATTGGTTGTTTTATGCACATGTGAATTTGCTTTGAGCATGAGTAGTGGGAGTTCTCGATAAGTATGTGTACTACTGAGACAGCTGTCGCTGTGTTTAGTGAAGGTGGCAGTGAAAGATAAGTTTAGACTTTAATGCAGCTATGACATGTTTATGGGAATTGAATGACTTCAGTTTGCTGTCGGTCATTTGCTTTGGCAAGGTTTTATTTCTCTGTTGTGGTAAAGGGTTTGATGCTTGGAAAGGTTGCGGAAATGGAGTCATTCTATTCAGATTGGAGAAGAATATGGTTGTTTATTGGTGCATTATTAATGGGATTCTCCATTTTTCATTTCACGATTCTATTTCTGGTTTTTGAGCTATATTTTGGAGGCACTATTCAGTTTTTGGTGCTTATGAAACGAGCTCTGTCACGGGGTGCTCGGTTTCGTTGCTTGGTTCTTGGTCTTTTTCAATGGGTTTAGCTTTGCTGAGCAAGGAGTTGGTTTTGGTGTAGCTCACCAGTTGGGAGCGAGGTCTTTGGCTTCAACTTCGAGTTCAGAACACCCCCACTCTGTTATTAAGGCAGGGGCATTCTCTAACTCAACTCTTGCTTCCTTTATGAATCTAGTTATAAAAATTCATTTAAATGGTTTATATTCTGGTTATGCAATGTGATTAAATTGTTATTGTGTACTCTAGAAATGTCTTTCAAAATATGTGTGGTTTTGCACATTGCAGTGTTATGTTCACTATTTGAAAGTTGGTATTTGGGTTGTGTGTTTTGGATCAGTTGATTAGAAAATGGATTTTGAGTTTGTCAAAATGGTGATACTGTTTTATAGGAGTGTGGAAGCGTAAGGTTTCCTAAGTTTGGGGGTTTTTGTGTGTTTCACTGTTTCATGTCAGTTGTCGTGACCTTAAGTAGTGGGAATGATGATGTATTGTGTAAGAAAGTAGTAATGGAGAGGGAAGACTGTGAAGCTGTAGCCTCTCTACTACCAGTTCTTTTACCAAAATTTGGGAATGTTATGTTGTGAACAAGATTAGTTGTTCTGGTGTTGATATTGGTCTTGTCGCCAGGTATTTGGGTTTGAGTATTCTGGTTATATGGCATTCTCTAATTGGTATAGTTATCAGGTTCTGTGGTTCCTAGGTTAGAATGGGTGTTACCTTGATGAGAAGTTTCTTGGCAATATTGGAACATTAAGTGAATTCATATTTAGTGCCTGATTTCTTATTATTTAGTTGACAGTTTATTTAGTAACATAGCTAATGTTCGTTGTGATACCACTGTTAGAATGTTGTAGATGACTTTCTTGTCTTGTCAAGCATTGGTATAGGGAAGTTTTGTTAAGTCATGGTTAGGGATTCTATAGAATGCTTCTCTTTGTCTAGTAGCTTGTAGTATTGGGCTCGAGAAATGGAGATTCGGTTACCACAAGGTTTTGCAGAGGATGGTCATTGTAAGATATATGTATCGGTCTCTGGTGTTGGTGGTTGATATGAATGTTCTTAGTTCTGTGTTCTAGATGGAGGTAATTAGGTTTCAGTTACTATTACTGCAGCTATTGTTTAGGAGGACTACTGGGTCTGTTGGTAAGTTCTATTAGGTATCAAGTTCTTTTGGATGTTCATGCTATAGTAGGAAAAAGAACATGGTTTGTTTCTTGGTGCTATGATATTCTCAGTTGATATGAGGTTTATTATGGAAATCTCTGTTGTCACATTATTCTTTCGTAGATTCAATTTTGACTTTGGTCTGAAGGCTTTTTGATGGCTACTGTGGTAGAATACTTGTTTATGGAATTTTGGAGTGGTATTAGTATCTGATACTTTTTATTTAGGTTGGAATATTTGATTTCATGTTTTCTGATTGTATTACAACTTTGATGTACTGCTTTGAACTTTGTATTTATATAAGGGTACATAAATAAATAAATAAATATATATATATATATTTATATACTTATAGGAACGTATATGTATATATGTATATACACGTACCATGAGTGTATATACATATGTGTATATATGTGTGTGAGCCTATAAGTATGTGCATACATATATATATATATTTGTAGGAATGTATATGTATATATGTATATACACGTATCGTGAGTGTATATACATATGTACATATACGTGTTTATGCCTACAAGTATGTACACAAGTGACTTGGTAACAGAGATAACATAATTGATCAAGTGTATTTTTATACGGGCGGTAATTATGTAGTTAAGGTGTAATTCTACATTATTCTTTGGTATTAAAGTTGGTTGTTAACTTTCTATGGATTCACAAATAACTCTGTTAGTTAGAATGTGACAAAAGAATGGAATTGAATCTTAGGTATTTTTGTTGACAATAGAATTGGATGTTTCCATTTTTTTGTTATTAAAATTGCAATTAGATATTAGGAATTGGATATTAATTTTGTTTAAGTTTCTAGGAATAGCATTGGAAATTTTGCTTAAGTTATTCTTTGAGTGATGAAAGAAGATGCTTGTTGTGGTTGTTTCTGGAAAGTGGTTTCATGGATGTATGTGGAAATGTTAAATGGTTGTTTCAGTATTATGGATTCAATTGTTAAGTAAACAGTATTAGTTGAATTGGTTATTCAGATTTTTACTATGGTTAGCTATTTTGGTAGTATGAAGTGTTTTAAGATAATGCAAGTGCAATCCTTAGTATGGGAAACTGACTTTTGTCTAGAGCCTGAAGGCGAAAGAATATCTGTCAATTAATTACTAAGTGATAATTTAATAATTCATGGGCTATGGGTTTCATTTAAAAAGATAAAATATGTTGCCCTGATTACTTGCACATGTTGGTGAAGTAAGGGAATGGTTTTACCTTATTGCTTGGAAAGAATAAGGCTGGCATAATGAATTCTTCGAGTTTCCTATTGGTTACTGATCGTTGATTCTTATGTAGATACCCAAAGCTAGTGGATCATCACCTTGTCATTTTCTTTGTGAGTTTATTTCTGTTGATTAGAAATGAAATGCTTCTTGTAATGATGAAATATGTCTATTTTTATATGCATGGATCAGATTATTTTGTTAAGGTTTTTAACCTGTTTGATGCAGATGCTTGGAGGTGTTACATTATCTTAGTTCTTTTGACTAAGCCTTGTTTGTTGTGGATGTTTTATATTTTGGTGTTTTCAAGTTTCTAGATGAGGAAAAACTATGTTTTTGGGGGAATGGTTGACTTTTGTAAAGATTTATGGGAAACAGATTATTACCTAGTTACTGGTTATCAGAACAGTGCTTAGGATATCTAGGATCAATTAGATGTATTCTGGAACTTTTAGTATGTTTGTATTAAATGTTGAGTATAATGATATACTCTTATGTAATTGATTACCTTGGATATTTAAATAACTGATTATGTCCGTTGATTTGTAATTTGGTTCTATGTTGTACCTTGTTAAATAAAAAAAAATTGTTTGTGTTGTTCAGGTTTATTTCATTGGTTCTCTTGTGGTTGTTTATTTTTTTATTTGGTTAGTAGTATGGGGTGTTACAGGCATAGAAGGAGTAATAATAGTTTTACCCTTCTGAACATCAGATTTTTCTATCTTCACCTTATTCAACTTAGGATCATCTAATTCAATCTTTTTTGTTGCTGCACTCTCAATTTACAAAGCAATCTTTTGTTCCCTTGCTTTGTCTAGGTATGCTTGAGACACTCCATGAATTCTCAAGATCTCTGAGGTGACTTTGGAAACCTTTCTTTTAGTTGCTGCACTGTTCAAGACTGCATCAACTTCTCTTGTTTTCTCTACATAGGCTCCCCATCTTGGCTCATTAGGGTCTTTAGGAGATGAAAGTAATACTTGTGCATATGCTTCTAGAATAGGCTATTCCACTTCATATCCTAGTGGATGAATCCACTTTGTTCTTGGTTCAACTACCTCCATGCATGTTGTGTCAGTCTCAACCATGAAGCAAATAGTATCCTTCTATTTCTCAACAATGTCCTCTGGTATCCTGTACCTCATCTGCATTTTAACCCTAAATGTCTTCAACTCTAGTGTCATGTAGTCCTTCAAAGTGCTCTCAGTACATGCCTTGAGAGATATCTGTGGCATTGTGTGAATGGATTTGTCTAGATACAAATCAGATACCTTTCCAACAGTATAGAAGTACATGTATATGATCAAAGACCCAAATATGAATATCTTGGTCTTATCATGCTTGATTACCTTAATGTTATCAATTAGTTGTGCGTGCAAGATCTCACACAGATTGAACTTTCCATTTTCCTTCACTAGTCTTATGGCTGCAAGAATTGTGGCCGCAGACACACTGTTTACCCTGCTGGTGTTTTGGAACCTATATCCTAGTATCATGGAAATCAATTTGATGTCATCTTGCTCAATAGGCTCGATAGTCATACTGCGCCTATCACTTCTTAATTTTCAAGTCTGTTCAAAAATCTTCCTCACATCTTTTCTCATTGGAAGGACAATGCTTGTCCTTGAGAGGCCTATCATCTCATGAATTAGGTCACCAGTAATTCTGACCAACACTTCACCTATCCAAAATAGGTCATCATGAATCCTTCTTAGTAGAATCTTGATCCATTCTAATTCATAGAACTCATACGCCATAGCATACTCCACTATAGGGTGATTGTTCCACCACACATACCCATCCATGAAGGTTTTGTCTGGTTTCATCATTGTTTCCATGTGCACTCTCAATCTATCCAATCCTACTGGTTCTTTTTTAAAGTGAATGTATGCCCTAATGTCCTCGACATGCATAACGCCCATAGGCATGCGGGAGAATGCCCCTTCTAGGTCATCAAGTGTTGATTTAAATGGATGCCTCTTAAACACATATCTTTTCTTCTCCATAACATCAAATACTATAGGAGTAGCCATCACTTACTTGGATATCACTTTCCAAATGATCTTGAAGACTTCTTGAATCAGTGCGATGAACTAGGGTTTCCACAACCGATCAAATGCACAAAAAATCACTTGATGAATCAAACTGCAATCCTTCTTAATCAAATGCTAGGGCTCTTCTGCTCTCCAATTGCTCTCAATTTGAAAGCAATGAGATATCTTCAAAATTTTATGTACTTTAAAGTGGAAAATCTACCATTAATGCTTGCCGCGTAAACCAGGCTATCACTTGAAATTTTCTATCTTCCATTCTACAAACAATCAGCTAGTGCTCTTTTGCACATAGGTTCTGCTGGTCTACAAAAGCTTAAGTCTAAAGGTGCATACTCTAAGAGTGAGTATACCAGCTGCGCAAGGGGCTAGAGCTAGATTAGCTCCCCCTATGACCCTGAGGGCCATTCATCTAGATGTAGAGGGTGCGTCCACTATGGATGCATCCAATACATACTCACCAACCTTGTCCTTCTTTGCTTATGACCAAATCAAGCTCACATCCTCTGAAGCTTTCACAAAATTGACTTCTCCTTCGGGATCCAAAACTAATTTTTCGATCTTTCCTGACCTTGCGTCCTTGATCTGCAAAACTTTGAGATGTGTCTAGCCTTGTTACAAGAGTGAAAAATGACTGGAGGCCTTATATTCCTTGGTGCATTGACATGAGTCACCATCTTACATTGTCTAGCTGAGTGACCATTATAGTTACATATCTGACATGTAACATTCTGAGAACTTCTTACATTTGACTGATTCTTATTTCTTTGATTATACTAAGTCCTGTTCTTTTGACTTGTCTTGCAATTCATAGCTCTATGATCAAATTTACTACATGAATAACAGTAACCATTGAAAGGTCTTACCTCTGTACAGTTCCTTGCTATGTGTCCATGCTTGTTACATGCATAACAAATGCGGTCTACTGGATTGCGCTCATTCTTAGGTAGTTCAATATGATCCTTAGTCTGATTTCCAGTCTCCTTAGCATCTAAGGTGCCTTCTAGTGCTTTCATTCTTGCTTGCATGTTGTCAATCTGATTTTGTGCTTCATTGTATCCAATGCAGCTAGTATCTCCTTTAGCTCTTCTTGCATACAACTGAGATTCTATCAAATCAGAACTGGTGTGTAATTTATCAATGTGATTCTTAGCATCTTTCAATTCAGATTCCAAGCTTTCTTTTTTGTTTCTTAGCTCCAAGATTTCCATGTTTTCTTGCCTCAATTCTTCATTCAGTTGAAGGTTCTCTTTGACCTGTTCATCATAGACTTCCTAATTGTTAGTCATCTTATCACCAAATTCTTCAAGCTGTTCTTTCAAGGATGTATTTTCTTCATTCAACTTCTTGACCATTATCCCTAGATCACTAGTAGAGCATTCTTTCAAATCCTTCCTTAGCCTTTTGATGAATAATTGAGCATCACTGAGTTTTTCCTTAAGTTCTTCAGTTTCTTTTTCAGATCTGTCCAGGTCTTCAAGAGTAGCTTCAAGATTTCTTTTCAAATGTTTCATTTATGCTTTGTCCATGATCTCCTCAAGTGGTTAAACTTATTTTCTAAGGACCAGAGCTCTGATACCAATTGTTAGGAATGGGAATACTGAGAGGGGGGGGGGGGGGGAGTGAATCAGTGTTTACTATATTTTACTTAATCTTTAAACTGAACTTAAATGCTTAAGTACTGAAATGAACATCCACATAAACATGAAACATGAAATCAACACATAACACCAATATGGTTATGGGGAAACCCAAATAGGTAAAAACCCCGGTGGGAATTGACACCCATTAATATTTGGTACTAGTGTTTTATGATCCTTGTTAGAAGATCCTTAACCCTGTTAGGAGTTTCTTTACAATGTATTAAGTACAGTAGACCTTGTCAAGGGTCAGACCCTGTTAGGAGTATTTTATAATAGTCCCTATTAGAGGAGTGGATGCACTATCCTAGAGCTCACCACTCAAGTGGTAAAGGCTACAACCTTCTGATCTCAGATACACACTATATCTGCTAGATGAACTGTCACTGTGACACTGCTTGTCAGATCAATTCCTTTGATGCGCCGATGATTTGACCTCTTGCAAAGCTCTAATACATCTTATAGGTTGTTCACATACTTCTGCTCTACTTATCACAACTCTATATCTACTTTCATACTTATTACAATGGGCACATCTCATATTTATATGCACATAGAAAATAAACAACTAGGTCGGCCCTTTAACTGATTACATTGCTTCCAATTAAATTGGCTCAAGCATGTTTACAAACAAACATATTTACAAGTCAGCAACCTAATTACAATAGGTGCATAGCCTTTACAACATTATAATATAATCGCAAATCAAAATGCTAATAGTTGGCTGCTTACTTTGTTCTTCTCTGGCATACACTGGCTGTGTAACTTCAACTATCTGTAACTTTGGCATACTTGCATATCTGATCATGCGCTCATAGAATAAGCATGAATATAGTCTAACCAACTTATCTTCTAGGGTGCATACCATAACTTGGTCGTACACACGCGCGCTAATGCTCTGAGCTTCAGGTACTCTGTATACTATCCAGTCTTCAACACTTAGCTGATTTTTTATCTTCTCATCAAGTGTGCTAAATCCAAACTACTATATGACTTTGTTGACATAATGAAAACACTATACTAAGTCATATACACCAGTATAGCCAACTTGCCAATAGTATCAAGGTTCTCACAAATATCTCCCTTCGCCATAAATTTATTGATTAGTTGATTAACCTCTCCTGGTTGGGTATTTTGATGATTCTTATTTCTAGTATTTTATTCTGTCAAGTTATGTGATTGGTGCTTAGCATTTTTGTTGATATCTTTCAAACAATTGTTTGACTTGCATTGAATTTTCCAACAACTTGTTGTCTTTTTTGACCCTGCACCTTAGTTGTGAATGTGTGCTTGATTGTATGATCCTTTAATGCCTATTATTGGTGATGTGGATATGATCTCCTTGTGGTAACTATTGTGTAAGAATACATATTAATATTTATTTATTAATTATAGATAAATGTTAGTAATTATTAATTAAAGTGTATTTAAACCATAACATAGTTCAAAGGTTAATAAACCATTTGTTATGAAATGGTTGGGATAGTTGGATTCCCATGCAACTCCTCCCATACCATACAAATGGAAAATTAAATTTATCTCAGCCATCTATATACAGAAAGAGGAAAGAATGCACAGGAAGAAAGAATCCATTTATTTTTCATAGATTTTGATTTGAGAATATAGAGGTGACTGTAGGAAGGAAATTTCTGATTGTTGAAGAGGATGCTATGAGATTTCTTGGAGGAAAGTAGATTTATTATTTTGTATTTCTGGGAGGGCATTGAAGGCTTGTTTTGAGTTGAAGAGAAGACTCGTTGGTGTGTTGTTGTTTGTTGTTTGTGGCTATTGGATTAACCTCTACATTCAAGGTTTCTCTAGAGGATCCCAAGTAGGATCTATTCCCAAGAAGGAGATCCTATGTGTGCTTGTATATGATATTATCAATGTACATATATATTTATTATTGTTTTTAGGATGTATGAATGAGGAAATAATATCTTACATAGTGGAAAAGTGTGGTAATAGTGTCTATGATGAACTACAACTGATTGAATATCTAATGAACCGAAGAAACAATGATTAGAGATCACCGAGCTACTAAAATGATATGTAAGATGGTTAAATCAATTAATATGTTGTCATTAATATCAACTAGTTTTGGTAGTACTTATCATGCTAGTTACAAACATCTGAACATCTGTTGAAGGAAGAAAAGATGAAAAACTGAGATATCTATATGAGGAAAAGATGGATATGATAGATAAGGATAAGGTAAACATTGGGTAACTTATTGATGAGTTTATGGCTTTATATTGTTGACTTGAGCATGTTACATTAATCTATTATGAAGAAGATATTTGAAATTGAACAAGTCAATGTGGTCAATAATTGAAGATTTATGTATACACTGAGCCAGTGAAGTGTATACTGAGTGACAGTAATAACCAAGCTAGTTATCACCGATGCATTTCTACATTAACCAAGTATGGATGAAAATATTAAATGCAAAGAACAACTAACTAAATTTGATGAGCTAGAAATTGTTACAATTTTGAGGTTAAGGATGAAGTTAGTTATGAGATCCATGACTGACAAAATTCAGAGATGATCTAAAGGATGAGATTGAAACATGTTAATGACACATCTGTCGAGGAAGGTTTAAGCGGCAAAATGGACTAAGAAGATTAAGAGGCAAAATCTGATGGTTGATATGAAAATGATTTACATGTCTATATAAGAGATATGAGTTTCATTATTGAAACATGCCAGACAAAAGGTGACTATAGAGATTTTGTGTGAAGATTATATTCATGCTTGCCTGATCAAACTGGTTATTGAAAGAATCAAGCTGCAGACATTACCGAGCATCAGAGAACCATTTACCAAGTGAAAGTAAGTTGAGAAACATTGAGGAAGTGAATTGATTAATGATCAGAGGTCTTTAAGGGCTTAGCATAGATCTGAATATTTGCAATTAAGTTGTATTTGAATCAGATTAGTATTGTATTAGTTTAACCATTGATTCAAAAAATCTCTTAACCAAGTGGACTTAACAGTCTTATTGTACTACCCTATGGCATTCGTTGAATGTAAAGTGTTATCTTGTTGACCCCATAGTGAATGCTGGTCAAAAGTTAAGTGTTAGTGATAAATCCTCTAACCAGGTCACATCTAACAATGTGCATTGTAACCTTTAACAGAGTTGGCTCTTCACCGAGCTCACTTCAGAAGAGTGAATTATTTTGGGTTACCAGTCCCAGGTGGTTTTTCCCTTAGTAGGTTTTCCACGTTAAATCATTGTGTTATGTGTTATTTGTTATGATTATTTTTCTATCATACTTTACATAATGCATAGTTGATTTAGTCGATAATCATAGTTTTGATAATTACTGGTAATCGATAAAGTGGACAGACAGATTGATATTTTATGTTACCAAGCTGCATAATTTGGTGAAATTGTTTTGTAAGGTACATATTTATATTTGGGACTATAGGATAACTGATCCAACTGATTCACCCCCCCTCTCAGTTATTCTAACAATTGGTATCTGAGCCTATTGGTTGCTTGGAAGAAATTTTTAAGGACTTGAGCAGAAAGATTACAAGATGTATAAAAGGGAAGTGTCAAAGCTGAACAAGGACAACTTTACCACATGGCAAAGCTGGATGATGTAATACCCCAAAAATGGGCTATACGTTCATTAACCTCCTACATCTTCAATTCGAATGAAATCGATACAAAGTCATAACCTAAGGCACATTCTGCACATTATCCTAATTGATTTTATCTTAATTCTACATCGGGGAATATTCCTAGCAATATTCCTATTTATCATAATTATTCTTAATTTAATAATTATTTGGCGATAAATCATATTTATCCTAAAGTTTGATTAATTGAATATTCTGAATATTTAATTAATCAGATTTAATACTACCACTTAATTATTTAATTTAATTAAATTATATTTATTCCTAAATTGTATTATTTAATTTTGACAATAAATCTAAAATCTTATGACTAATTGATTAAATTCCTATTTAATTAATTCATGTCAATTGTCAATATTTAATAATATAGTTTTTGGATAAAGTTTGATTTAATAATTGATTAACCCATAAATCAATTGTTTTAATTTAAAATCAGTTAAGTTGAGAATAAATCACTTTATTTTTAATTAATTTATAAATAAATCATGCACAATCAGAAAAACAGGCAACTAGAAATTAACAATCAATTTTAAAATTGAAACTCAACATTTGATGATGAGTTGAAATTTGATCTAAACTCTATTTTGAGTAAAACTCTACTTTTGCATGATTTTTGTGAGTTAATTATCTCTAATTTCCTCATAACTCAAAAATCAACTTGAATTTATCAAGATTGATTTATGGCTTTTCTCATGCATCCTCAAAGTCCTAGATTTCTATAAAAATAAGGCTTAGCTCTTCATTTTCATCAACACTCAAATTTGCACAATTACTCTAGCGAATTGGCGATTAAAGGATTGAGCACTTACGACAAGTGATTTGTGAAATCTTTCATAGTTGATCATAATATTTCATAGCTTTTGCATAGTTTCATATCATAGATTTCATCTTCATATCATTCCTAGATTAAAACTGCATTCCATTTCATTCATATTAGCTTAGATTCATAAGTTTTTCATTATTATGGCATAGAAAATCCAAAAATATAGCTTAATCTGCATTAATAGTCTTTCATATTTTGCATTCAAATCCTTCATTTAGGTGTTGCATTGTCATTGATCTCGGTTTGATCTGAGAGTATCATACTCACATCTACTAGAAGGCAGTAAATCGCCCGGTTACCCTAGTTTCCATTTCATTGCAGATTTTGGTTTTTGCTAACCTCTAATGTTTTACTGAAGTGTTGTGTCTACAAATAGGTACAAAATTCACACACACATTTCTAGCGCCCACCGTGGGGCCCTGAAATAGGTTTCCATTCAATTTCTATCAATTTCTTGTCATTTTTTGGTTAAAACTATGATCTTTTATTTTCTATCCATACATTTTTCATACGACTTTTGTTAGAAAGTCATACCAAGAGGTACCCACTGTTGTACAATATGTGATCTTGTCGAGGATCATATCAGAAGCTACACATTGTCATTTGGAAGCTCGATTGTCGTAGGAGAAGACACCCACTGTTGTACGAGTTTCCAAAATATCGTCTGGGAGCTAACCCACTATCGTACGAGTTTTGACTCCAGGATTCAATTGTCATTTCAAAATTTTTGGCTATTTTTCAGATTTGGACTAATAGCTAACCCTAACAATTGAAATCTTCTATTTTTTATTGATATTTGCTGAATCTGATTGGAAAAAGCACAACTAAATTGCTAAAATAGGTAAAAATCTACTAAGCACATTGCGAGGAATTCAGGTATTCTTCTCCAGTTGATAACATTTTGATTTGGATTAAAATGAACTCTCATGTGTCAAGCTTGTGTGACTTTTCTTGCTTTCATATCACAAACTTCATTTTGGGCTATAAAATGAACATAGAGATTTTTTTTTTGCATATCTGTTACACATAGCAAATAGGCCCTATGAACACTATTTATGGATGATCTCGAGAGAGTGGGCTTCTTCCGCTTGTTCATGCATGCGAAGCTCTTCTTGACGAAGGATCCCCTTGTAGGTAGGGAGGTTATTGAGAGAGTCTCATGTTCTACTAGATTCATGTGTCTTCAACTTTTGATTGATATGTTATCTCTCTGGAGAGGTTGATAGATCATAAGTGGTGGATGTCATAGATCTTTGTGAGATAATCTTGGTCTTAGCATGTCGGATTAATCTATCTGCTTTGTTTTGGTTAAAAGTGAAAAGGCTAGAGGACTATGCTCTACTCCCTTTTTGGGTAGTATCAGAAACTCAGATCCTTGAATATGGAACCAGTCTCCATGTGGTATCTTTTGTGAGTCACCTTTAGAGAGGGTTAACTGTAGTGCACATTCCCTTAATTGGGTCAACCACATGGATAGAACCTCAAGCGGTAATAGCCATTTTCACCATGGTAGCAACAACCGCTATATAAATGTCCTTGTGGAGGAAATCTTCACAGGTGTGGTCTCTTGTCGGGCTGTTAGATCTCCCTAGTAGCTCCTGATTGATTAATTTCTCAAACTGTGTCAAAACCCTAGTGCACCTGGATTGGAGTTCGCCCTCTTGAGATCACAAAAGTTGTAGAGTCAGACCATTACTACAAACCCTAGTGAGGCCAAATTTTCATTTTCTAGGAATATGTGCGTTATTGAAAATCTTTTTGGAACATACACAATTAGCACTCCTAGGGATTAGCACATTCAGTCACTTGATTGTTCATGCACAGGGTTGCTTTGTCCCTTGTTCATTGTTTTCAGACGTGCTTGGAATCACTTGCTTGCTATTTTGAGTGCTTGTTTATCTATTTGGTTACTAAAAATGAATGATCCCAGAATAATCTTCAAACATGGATAGAAAAATTTGTGAACAGTCTGAAACTGAAAACCAAAAATTTGCAAAATCTGAAGTAAAATTCCTTTATGGAGTCAAAAGTCATCCCACAAGGTCAGAAAGTCGTACGAGTTTTGGCAATTATCATTTCAAAACCCCTATATTGTCATATGAAAGCTTGTATAGTGTCATATGAGTTTTGCCACTAGTCAAAAGAAAAAAGTCAAAAACCTGCTATCAACTATCGTGTGAGCTTTGCAATTGTTGTATGATTTTTGTCAACTGTCATTTTAGAACATACCCACTGTCGTACGATCTTGTAGAAAGTCATTTGAGAAATTTTGAAAAATTGCTAGAAAGTGGTCAAAATTGTCAGAGACTCAATTTTTATAGCCTATTTCCAGAATCTGTTGAACAAATCACCGTGTCAGGAACATAGTAGAAACTAGAATGAATTCATTCATTTTCCTCAAGTGAGCTCTTGAGTCTGATTTTGCCTTTTGATTTATCGATTTGAGTCTTGTTCATCTTGTGTCAAAACCTTGTCAAAATTATCTTCAAATTCAGTCTTGTTACTAAAACGGCTAAGTGTTGTGAGCTTGTGCCCGCCATCTGTTGGGTGTCTGCCCACACTACTATGGCATAGTATCCTTCATTTATGTCCAATTTAATCTTCAATCAATTCAATCTTGACAAGGTTGCATCATTCGATCTTATTGAATCAAGTCATTTTTCAGTTGTCTTCATCTTGCTTTCTTGCTTCACCCAAGGTTAATGGTGGAAACTAGAGCTTCCTCACATAAGAAATCCGGAGAAGCACTTAACACCACAACTTTTTCTACTCACATAGGTCCAACTCTTGAGCAACTCTACAATTCTGGTCTTTACAAAGACGACGGTGTAATACCCAAAAAATGGGCTATAGGTTCATTAACCTCCTATATCGACACATCAAATGAAATTGATACAAAAGTCCTAACCTAAGGCACATCTTCACATCAAAATCCTAATTGATTTTATCTTAATTCTGTATTAGGGAATATTTCCTAAATATTCCTAATTTATCTAATTATCTTTAATTAAATATTATTTGGCGATAAATATTATTATTTATCCTAAAGTTGATTAATTGAATATGAATAATATTTAATTAATTAATATAATTCTGCCACTTAATTATTTCATTAGATTTAATTGCATTTATTCCTAATTAATATTGTTTTTATTTTGATAATAAATCAAAATTCTTGCAAACAATCAATTGGATATTTATTTAATTGATTTAAAATCAAAGTTGTCAAATTTAATGATTTAATTGGAATAAAGTTTGATTTAATAATTGATTAACCCATAAATCAATTATTTTAATTCAAAATCAGTTAAGTGGAAAATAAATCACTTTATTTATTAAATTAATTCATATTAAATCATGCACAATCACAAAAGCAGTCAACTTTAAAACAATTGCTAATTTCAATTTGTAAACTTTTTAAAACTCAACATCTGATGATGAGTTGAAAAAGAGAACTAAAGCTCTATTTTGAGATAAAAATTACTTTTGCATGATTTTATGAATTAAATATTCTTAATTTCTTGTTAACTCAAAAATCAACCTGATTTTATCAAGAGTGATTTATGAATTTTTTTTATGCATCCTCAAGCCCTAGATTTCTATAAAATCAAGGCTCAGCTCTTCACAAAGATATCTCTCAAATTTGCACAATTACTCTGGTGAAATTTACAATTGAAGAATAAAGCTTTTGCGACAGACAATTTTGTGAGATCATTTCATAGTTTTTCATAGATTTTGCATACTTTTGAATTCATCTTCATAGCATTGTTAGATTAATTTGCATATCAATTTCAATTCATTATAGATTAATTTCATACAATTTTTCATATTATTGCATAGAAAATATAAAAATATAGATTAATTTGCATTCCTATTTCATTACTTTCATCATCTTAAATCCTTTGTTTAGGTGTTGCATTGTCACTGATTTTGATTTCAATCTGAGAACATCATACTCACACCTACTAGAAGGCAGTAAATCGCCTGGTTAGCATAGTTTCAATTACTTGCAGATTTAGGTTTTTGCTAACCTCTAATGTTTTACTGAAGTGTTGTGTCTACAGCTAGGTACAAAATTCACACACACATTTATGGTGCCCACTATGGGGCCTTGAAATGGGTTTCCATTCTATTCTATCAAATTTCTATCATTTTTCTCGAACCCACGACCACAAGGTTAATTTTTGTGAGTTTTGTGATAAATTTTTGGGCTATTTTTCTAGAAATCTGACTGATGTTTTTATTGGTACATGAATATATGACATGATATAGATCCAAAATTTATATTTCTTAAAATTTATTTGAGTTAGCTTTTATTTTCCGTTGGTTTGGATTAATTTCGTTTTGATTTGAAAAAGTTATGATCATTTTAGTGAAGACTGGTCTGAACCTGATTTTATGAAATCTGATTGATGTTTTTATTGGTACATGCACATATGAAATGATATAGATCCAAAATTTATATTTTTGGAAATTTATTTTAGTTAGCTTTCATTTTACATTAGTTTGGATTAATTTAGTTTTGATTTGAAAAAGTTATGATCATTTTAGTGAAGACTAGTCTGAACCTTATTTTATGAAATTCGATTGATGTTTTTATTGGTACATGCACATATGACATGATACAGATCCAAAATTTATATTTCTGGAAAGGTATTTGAGTTAGATTTCATTTTCCAGTAGTTTGGATTAATTTTGTTTTGATTTTGAAAAGTTATTTTTGATTTAGTACAGACTGGTCATAATCTGATTTTTTATGACAACAAGTTTTTCGATTATCAAATGACATATTATCTTTGACTAACTTGATTTTCTACCACGTGGGGTTGACAAGTTGTGTTTATTTTTTTTTATAGATTTTTATAATAGTGGGTTTCATGTACAAGAATAGGTAATTTTTTCATGACAGTGGTTTGCAGGTGCAGGTACGTCCTGTGGGTACAAAAGATAGAAGACAAATGCTCAAAAATTGCTAAAATAGGTAAAATCTACTAAGCGCGTTGTGAGGAAACAAGGTATTCTATTACATCTGATAAAACTTCATTTTGGGACATAAAACAAACTCTCTTGTGTCAAGCTTGAGTGCCTTTACAACTTTCATAATTCACACTTCAATTTTGGGCTCTAAAACGAACATAGATTTGCATTTTGCATATCTGTTACACATAGTAATTAGGTCCTATGAACACTATTTGGGGATGATCTTGAGAGAGTGGGATTCTTTCACTTGTTTTCATGTGAAGCTCTTCTTGATGAAGGATCCCCTTGTAGGTAGGGAGGTTATTGAGAGCATCTCACGTTCTACTAGATTTATGTGTCTTCAACTTTTGATTGATACATTCTCTCTCCGGAGGGGTTGATAGATCATAAGTGGTTGACATCATAGACCTTTGTGAGATAATCTTGGTCTTAGCATGTTGAATTAATTTGTCTACTTTGTTTTGGTTAAAAGTGAAAAGGCTAGAGGACTATGCTCTAATCCCTTTTTGGGTAGTATCAGAAACCCAAATCTTTTAATCTGGAACCAGTCTCCATGTGGTATCTTTTGTGAGTCACCTTTAGAGAGGGTTAACCATGGTGGAAATTCCCTTAATTGGTTCAACCACATGGATGGAACCTCAAGCGGTAATAGCCATTTTCATCATGGTAGCAACAACTGTTATATAAATGTCCTTGTGGAGGAAATCTTCATAGGTGTGGTCTCTTGTTGGGTTGTCAGATCTCCCTAGCAGCTCCTGATTGATTAAATTCTTGGATTGTGTCAAAATATTGTTATGCTTGGATTGGATTTTTCCCTCTTGAGATCACAAAAGTTGTAGAGTCAGACCATTACTACAAACCCTAGTGAGGCCAAATTTTTCATTTTCTAGGAATATGTGCATTATTGAAAAACTTTTTGAACATACACAAGTAGTATTTCTAGGGATTAGCACAATAAGTCACTATTGCTTGTTCATGTACAAGGTTGCTTTTGCCCTTGGTCATTGTTTTTAGATGTTTGCTTACTATTTTGCATGCTTGATATCTTATTGGTTACTTGAAACAAACTATTACACAGATCTTCAAAATTTGCATAACAATCTGATACTAAAACATTGAAAAATTACAAAATCTGAGCAAAAATCCTTTTTTGGAGTGAGAACTGAATATTCTGTTAGAGAATAGCCAATGTTGTGTCTCAAAATCTATGCCTCAAAAATTGTGTCTAAACTATCAAACTGTGTCCTTTTATCACGTGAAATTTCACTTTTTGAGCATTCCTTCATGCGAGATAGCACATTCTCATGCACAACCTGGTACTTCCTCACCTGAAACAACATTCTCTCATGTAAACCTATCCTAAAATTTGTAAAATAGAGAGCTTATTACTTCCAGTTGGTCAAATTTTTGTCAGATCTGATTTTTGTCTGGGGTCGGTATACCTATTTTCCTATTGCACACTGTCTAAAACTGCATGTCTAGAGTTGAGAAACAAATCCTAGAATTTTTCAAACAAATCATTGCATCAGAAATAGAGAAGATCCTATAATGAATCCATTCATTTTTCTAAATTGGTCTCTTGAGTCTGATTTAGCCTTCTAATTTATTGATTTGAGTCTTTTTCATCTTGTGTCAAAACCTTCTCAAAATTATCTTCAAATTCAATCTTTTTACTAAACGGCTAAGTGTTGTGAGCTCATGCCTGCCATCTATTGGGCATCTACCCACACTACTATGGCATATTATCCTTCATTTATGTCTGATCTAACCTTTAATCACTTCAGTCTTGACAAGGTTGCGTCATTCGATCTTCTTGAATCAATTCATTATTCGGTTGTCTTCATCTTATTCTTTTGCTTCACCCAAGGTTAATGATGGAAACTAGAGCTTCCTCTCACAAGAAATCTAGAGAAGAACTTAACACTATACCTTTGACTACTCAAAAAGGTCCAACTCTTGAAAAAATCTACAATTCTGGTCTTTATGAAGATGATGGTCTTGGCAATTTTTTATTGAAAACTGGTTACATACCCCCTCCATCAACTCACGAAGGTAATCAACAAACTCCACCTCAATCTAATATAGGGAGCCCTAAAACTCCTAACATATCTCATGGAGGGACACATCATGGGTCCCAAGGACATCAGTCTCAACATGGTATGGATCAAGAACCCACACCTTCTGAAATTGCCCAATATCAAAATGATGATAACTTCAAAAGAATGATGAAACATTTCTTGAAAGAAGATAGAGAAGAATACTTTATAGAGTTAGCTCATCAAGGAGCTAAAATTCCTCCAAAATTTAATGTGGAATATATCATTACACATGAGGAAGAAACTCCTATCATGACTATGATGAAACAGATGCATGCCATGCAAGTCAAACTTAACAAACTTGAAAAATAAAAGGAACCTAAAGAGTTCTCCATGGAAGCTCTATGCCCTTTTCTATTTGATAAAGACTTGTACATGCCGCCATTCCCTAAAAGAGTGGAGATGCCTAAATATGATAAGTATGATGGAAACTTTGACCCTCAAGATCATGTCAGAGAATTCTGTACTCAATCTATGGAGTTCATGCACGAACCAACCTACTTAATGCGTCTCTTCCCTCGATCGTTGGGAGGAGCAGCCATTCATTGGTTCTCTAGAATGCCTCCAACTATCAAAACTTTTGAGGAGTTAATAAAATTATTCTATCAACAATACTCCTACAATATTAAACATCCAGTCACCATGATCGACATCTGCAATCTGAAACAATATCTAGGTGAACCATTCCTAACATTTCTCAAGAGATGGAGGAAGAAATTTTCTCTATATGCTAGGCCCATTCCAAAAACTGAGAAGCTAGAAATCTTCATCAACAATCTTGTTCCAGAACTCAACTACCACTTGCAAATGAAAAATCATACATCCTTTGATAAGATGGTAGAAAATGCAATCAAAATTGAGAAAGTACTTGTGCAAAAAGGAGACATATCACTTCAAAAGGACAAGTATGAATCTGGATCTAGTTCTAAAGATAAAGGCAAAAATTGGAACAAGAATGAAGGCATCATCATAGATGGCGTTGTTGATAATATTCATGCCCCATCTAAGGCACCCACTTTTAATCTCACTATTGGCACCCAAGCCATCAAAGCTGCTGAAGCAAAACCATCTGAATCTAACAAAAAGTCATTTGATTATAGACCTTGGGCTACAAATCCTAATTGCAAATTCACTCCTCTTGGAGAGTCCTTGGAATCTACCATGAAAACTCTATTGGCAAAGAAAATCATCTACTTGCCTGAGATGAAAGTCTTTGATCCTGAACCTAAACCAAAATGGTGGAGGGAGAATGACTTTTGTGAATTCCATCACAATAAGGGTCATAAGACTAATAACTCAATCCTCTTGAAGCACATCATACAAGACAAAATTGATAAGGGAGACATCATGATTGACAATCATAAGAGCAATAATGATCATACAACATTCACAGAACCATTTCCTAAATATGGTAAAGAAGATTCTTCTTCTCAGCCTAATATGGGTGCTAAAGTCAATTATGCCTACTCTGGAAACAATGTTGTCATCAATATGGTTGAACCATGCCTATCTGAGCATTGCAATGTCATCACAATTGTAAGAAAAGATAGAGAAAATCAATCAGCTAATGTAGTTACTCGATCACAAGCTCAGGCACACCTACAAGGACAAATACTAGATTCATCCAATGTCCCTAAGGTGCCTTTCAATCTTTCATCTACTTCTAAATAGAAGGCTACATCTAAATATTCAAATCCTAAATACACGAGGCCTACATCATACATTATTGTCCAACAAATCCAGCATACAAATGCAAAAATCTCCATGTTTGAGTTTCTTCGGATATCTCCAGCTCATAGAACCATTCTAGACAAAGCTTTTCTTAGATCCAATGTTCTTGATAACCTTGATTTAGATAGATTCCAAACTATGGTTGGTCATCTTACGTCTCCATAGTATATTTAATTTTTAGAGGAAGATGATAACTCCTTGAGTCATCTGCATAACTAGCCCTTGCATATTAAAGTATTGATCCAAAACCATCATGTCAAACATGTGTTGATAGATGGGGGCACTAGTCTAAACATTTGTTCTTTCAGCTTGATTACACAATTGGGATTTTCAGAAATGGCCATTGATCCTAGAAAGAAGATAACTATCAAAGCATATGATGAGCAAGAAAGATATTCAAAAGGAATAATTGTCCTACCTATCAAAGCATGTCCTATCATTAGAGATACTATATGTCAAGTTCTTGATTTACCTTTGGCTTACAATATCCTTCTAGGGAGACCCTGGATACATGAAATGAAAGCTATTCCTTCTACATACCATCAGTGTTTGAAATTTCCTTATGAAGGAGTAGAGGTGACGATCCCAGCTAATCTATATACAACTTGCAATACATTGAAAGAGAGTGTTGATAAACTTGTTCCTAATAATAGGGAATCTTCCACTAAGCAGCTAGACATTGCTTCAACATCCAAGATGGAAGACATTGCTAAAGAGGTTAAAATCAAAGAAAATGGTATGGGAGAATATACTATAGAGCCAGTCTTATCTTTGACATCTCTCCCTATCTCTCCTAAGTCTTATGGACAAATGCTAAAATAGTCTAAAAAGGAGTCTAAAGAACCTCTAGAAGCATGTAAAGGAAATTTTGTTGTAGAACAAGTATCTAAACAAGAGTTTGAAGAAGATGAAGCTGTGCTTGCATGGCTATACAAAGATGAACCTAAATCTCAAGTTTTTAAAAAATGTGATGCTAAAATACCGAATATCCCTTCTAAGTCATATGGCCCAGGAGACAAATTGATCACAAAAATGGGATATATTGGAAAAGGACCTCTAGGACTATAGGGTAAAGGTCTCTATCACCTCTTGACCATTGTGGCCAAGAAAACAAGAATACAATAGGTCTAGGATATAAGAAGAAGCCTTTCTATCTTAGCAAGAACTCCCCACATGTCTTAGAATAGGTTGAGCCTTCCACAACAAATCAACTAAAGGGAGAAACAATAGAATAATCTGATAGTGATGATTCAAACATCACTGAATATCTCATTCCCTATGAGCATTTGACTAAAGAAATAAAAGACCTCCTTGAAGCTGAAGATGATCCAGTAAAAAGAATTAATGTAGTAGAAACACAAGAACCTACTATAGAGCAAGAGATAGTTGCACCACAAGAACCAACTAATCTTGAAGACAATCAAATAGACAAAGAGGAAGGTGGTAGTTATTCTGAGATAGATTCTAATGAGTATGAATTAAAATCAGAATCTAAGGGTAACCCTTCTTGGGGTATTCATCTTGACTTTACTTATGTTCTTAGATTTCCTAGAGGCATAGATGAAGAATCTAATGACTATGAATGGGGAGCCATTCCAGAAGAAGATGAGCTTATAATAGAAAAACATGTTGATGTTATTCACCAATATGCACCTACACCCAATGTAAGTCTAGAGCGAAATGATGAACTTATCGAGTCTGATCCACCAATGGATGAAGTGGACTTCCACAATGACATTGAGCCTATTCATGAATTGAACACCTTAAGTTGTAATATCACCTTTGCATTCGAGCATCGAGTTAGGACCAATGATGATAGATCCATATTCGTAAATACTCTTTCCCAATCTTTTACCACTTTGACTATCCAACATCCTGACCTTCTTGACCAAACTTCCACAAATCTGAGCTATGGTATTTATAGCTTCCCGAATGACTATGCCCTTGCTTGCTATCTAAATGTAGTTGAGACTATGAGGACTTCCATCAGTGAACCAAGTGTTAGCATGATGGAGTCAGACATCAAGTATCTTAGTCAGAATAATAAGAATAAGAATAAAAAGAAAAGGAGTTCTGAGGGTGAAAACCACTTTGTGGCAGTCTTAGAACCTACAAAAGTAAAAATAAAAGATGTATCTGACGGTGAAAACCTCTCCGAGGTGCCTAAGGATGAGATATTTGATGTCCTTCTGAGTCATTTACAGGACAAATCTCTAGTTCTAATTGAGCCCACTCAATCCATCAACTTGGGAACAACATAAGAACCATATTTGATTCATGTAGCACAATATTTATCAGAAGAAAAGAAGCAAAAATTCACAACATTCTTAACAGAAAAGAAGATCAATTTTGCATGGAAATATTCAGATTTGCCAGGGTTGGATCCTAATCTTATAATGCATCATTTATCTATAGCTCCAAATGTCAAACTTGTTAAACAGAAATTGAGAAAGATGCATCCACATATTGCACTCTTGGTAAAAGCTGAATTAGAGAAGCTACTAAAAGCCGGATTCATCCGTGTTATTGACTATGCTGAATGGATCTCTAATATTGTACCTATTTCAAAACCAGACAAATCTATAAGAGTATGCACAAATTTTAGAGATGTAAATAAAGCATGCCCTAAGGATGATTTTCCATTACCTAACATTGATATGATAGTGGACATGACTGTGGACTTTGAGATGTATTCTTTAATGGATGGTTTTTCTGGATATAATCAAATCAAAATTGCTCCAGAAGATCAAGAGAAAACTGCTTTCACATGTGCATGTGGTACCTTTTGTTGGAATGTCATGCCATTTGGGCTTAAAAATGTTGGTGCTACATATTAAAGAGCTATGACATATATTTTTCATGACATGATGCATAGAACTATGGAGGATTATGTTGATGATACTTTAGCAAAATATATGATTAGAGCTGAACATCTAAATGACTTGAGCAAGATACTAGATAAAATGGAAAAATTTAGTCTCAGACTAAATCCTAAGAAGTGTCCTTTTGGTGTCACTTCTGGAAAGCTCTTAGGATACATAGTTTCAAAGAAGGGCATTGAAGTTGATCCAGCTAAAGTAAAGGCTATAATGGAGATGCAACCTCCTAAGAATATCAGTCAAATGAGAACATTGCAAGGGAGATTTTAATCTATCAGACACTTCATATCTCAACTAGCGGACATATCACAACCTTTTACAAAGACATTACATAAAGGTGTGACCTTTGCATGGAGTGAGGAATGTGAAAATAATTTTAATTATATCAAGAAATATCTATCAAATCCTCCTATCTTGATGCCTCCTATTCAAGGGAATGCTTTGATATTTTATGTCTCTACTATAGATACATCACTGGGGGCATTTCTTGTAGAGAATGATGAGAATAAAAAGGAAAGGGCTATATATTATATCAGTAGAACATTGGTTGCATATGAGAAGAACTATTCAATGATTGAGAAGGCTTATCTAGCTGTGATCTTTGCATCATAAAAATTGAGACATTATATGTTGGCTCATACCACACATTTGGTAGCTAAGATTGATCCACTAAAGTACCTACTAAGCAAAGTTTCCCTCATAGGTAGATTAGCCAAATGGGTCATGCTCTTAAGTGAATTTGACATTGAATATGTTGAAAGAAAAAATATAAAAGGATAAGTAATTGCTGATAAATTGGTTGATGCACCTTTGTTTGATGATACTCCTATGTAAATGGAATTTCTAGATTCCTCTATCATGAATCTTTCTTCTAGAGAATGGAAATTATTCTTTGACGACTCCTATACATCGAATGGTTTGGAGCATGCATATTGTTCATAACTCCTCAAGGATACTCAATCCCAAAAGCATTTAGAATTAAGTTTCCTTGCACAAACAATATTGCTAAATATGAATCCCTTCTTAATCGTATGAAAATAGCAATTGAGTGGAGAGTAATATAATTACACATTCATGGAGACTCACAACTTGTAATCCATCAAGTCAATGAAGTGTATCAAATGAAAGATGAAAAGCTTATTCCATACAAGAGAATGGTAGATGATCTTAAGAAATACTTCATATCTATCACATTTGAGCAAATACCTAGAACAAAGAACAAGGTTGCTGATGCAATGGCAATGTTATCTACTTTATTACAGCTGCCTGAACATGAGCTACGGTATGAGTTCTTGGTGGAAGCACTATCTTATCCTGCATATGAATCCCCTGATACCCACATGATTTGCACTATTGTAGGTCATGATTCATCCTGATATAAAAACCTATTCTCCTATCTCAAAGACCAAATCATTCTCGATACCTTTAACTGCCATGAAAAGAGATACCTTATCTGTAATGCCTCCCAATATCTTATCATTGGTCACGATCTATACAAATGAGGTCTAAATGGTACGCTACTTAGATGTTTAGAACATGAAGGGTCTCAACGTGCATTAGAGGAAGTCCATGATGGTATATGTGGGTCACACTTGAATGATTTAACACTAGCTCAAAAACTTATTAGGGCTGGGTACTATTGGCCTGAAATGGAGAAAGATGCAATCAAGTTTGCTAAGAACTATCAAAAGTGTCAGATACATGACAACCTAATTCATACTCCAGGGAGAGATCTAATTCCCTTTACTACACAATGACCTTTTCACCAATGGGCATTTGATCTTGTAGGATCCATACATCCTCATTCTTCTAATGGACATACCCATATAATCATAGGTACAGATTATTTCACAAAATGGGTAGAAGCAGTCCCTTTGACACAAGCAACTGGAAAAAAAATATCTATTTTCATTTTGAACTATATCATATGTCGGTATGATATTCCACATTCTATAGTCACAGATAATGGTGGACAATTCAAAAACAAAGACCTAGATGATTTATGTGCTAAATTCAAGATTACAAAATATTGGTCATCTATCTACTATTCTCAAGGGAATGGACAAGCAAAGGCTTCTAACAAGAATCTATTAAAAATATTGCACTGTACAGTTAATAAAATAAGAAGAGACTAGCATCTCATGATCAATTCAGCTCTCTGGGCCTACAAAACAAGTATCAAAACACCTACTGAGGCTACACCTTTCGCTTTAGTTTATGGGTCTGAAGTGGTACTACCTATTGAGGTTGAAATCCCATCACTAAGAATCAGAATGCATGGTCTAGTAACTGATGATGACTATAGAGTGTCTAGGTTGCAAGAACTTGAACTACTAGATGAGCGTAGACAAGTAGTGTATGATCATCTTAGAGTATATCAGAAGAGAATTTCTAGAGGCTACAACAAGAAAGTCAAACATAGAGAATTTCAGGTTGGCAATCTAGTCTTGAGAGAGAATCGTAAAAATCAATCACATAAAGAGCGCAAGGGGAAGTTTGAACCCAACTTGCTAGGTCCCTTTGTAATCACTGCTACTTTTGGCTCTGGTGCCTATCAACTCTCAATGACTGAAGGAGAACAGTTTCGAGAACCAAACAACATTCTCCATTTGAAGAAATTCTATGTCTAAGGCATTTAGTCTATGGTAAAATGTCCTAAAAAAATTATAAAAATTGGAAAAAGTCCTAAAAAAATGAACATCTTGGTGAAAGCCTAGCAATAGGTGCCTTTATGATTCACAAAAAAAGTAAAAAATACCAAAAATATCAAAAAAATTGAAAAAAATAAAAATACAAAAAAATGAGAAAAAGAAAAAGTGCCTTGGTGAAAACCTGGAAACAGGCGCCTTGGTAGCAAAAATAAAATCTCTGCCAAGATGGTGAAAACCTGGCAAACGGGTGCCACTTGTTTCAAAATACTCCATCTATCAACGCAATCTTGGTCTTTCCCAGCTTTCAGTCTGCTTTAGTCTATATATATCCTTATTTCAATAAAGTTGGTCTGTACACCAATTAGCTCACGCGTTTATATCCTATTAATGCCTAACACTTGGGGGAAATCAATGTCATATCCTATGGTCTCCAATATACCTTAGATGAGTCATGTCTAGTTAGAGTCCTTTGAAGCTTCATCTGAGTTAGTTAGTCAGTCTCCTCTCCAGAAAGGGATTTTGCATCTACAACAACACAATCAAACATCAACACAAAATGAAAACAATTTGTGCTTCATGCTTTTATCTCCTTGTATGCTTACTGATTCGCATTGATATTTTTGCATATTGTGTCCCTTCAAGCTCTTTGATGATGTCCTTTATAGGATTTAGGGAGTGATGACTGGGGCATAATCTTTTCTTTGTTTTTTTCTTGTATGTGAAAATCTAACAACTTTGGAAAATTTTGGATTGAAATGGCGTCTGTCTATAAGAGCCTCTATCTCGAATTGGATGGCCATGAGTACCTCAACCATTGATACCCAAAAAATTCAAGGAAGTTTGATCTAACTATTATCTTTTTGAGTGAGTTCTTTCTCCTACTGTGAAACACGATCTTGCCTAAGGATGTAAATGATAAAGGGTCACTACGGGTAATTCACACTAGATTTAGAATGATCTCTTGACTATTTGATGTGTTTGCATACAAGGCGTATTTAGGTCATCATGATGTTTATGTTATGATGCTTATACAAATTTCTATATCAAAATGGACATGATATTCAGGTCATCCTGGCATTTGTGCCTTGGTGCTTATATCTAATCTGACATTCCAAAAACAAAATCAATATTCATAGGTCCATGGTTGTCTCACCAGTAGGCATTGTATTGATTCTTGCACATACAAATCGATATTCATATGTCTATAGTTTCATAACTAGTGGGCATTGTATTGATTTATCCGGTTACCTAAAAAGTTCAATGATGATAACAAATCGACACATGATCAGTGACTAGGTCCTAGGCCCTAGGTTTGCATTTCATTTTTCATGTCATTTTATATTTTGCACTTTGCATGATCTCACAAATTGCTTGAACACTTAAATGATTCTTCAAAAAAAATAAAAATGACACAAGAGTTGAATCTCACATGAAGGTTCTTCCAACGAAACATCAAGTAGAATCCTTTTTTGGGATCAAAATCAAAATCTGAGATCATTCATATTATTAGCTGCTTGCACAATCAACCTTCAATCATCACAAAAATCTAGTATTCAGCTTAACTGACTATCTTACATCAAACTATCAAAGTTTCAACTTGGTCAACCATGGTCAACTCATGGTCAAACCTAGTCAAACTTGGTCTTCTAGACCTCTAAAATGATGCAGAACGCATTCTCAGACATGTACAACCACTTCTCAAATCAATTAACATGCTTCTAAACTATTCAAAGCTGTCTTTTCTTGTCAAATTTCAATTTTCATCCTGAAGGGGGCATGGTATTGCACATCAATCAAATCTATAAATCAATATCTTTCTCTTAGTGATCAAGACAACAACCATGTCTAGTTACTGATTCATCAAAAGTCCTCATCGCTTGGGGCAAATCTTTCATTTCTTGGGGCATATCAGATTCATTGAGATCCATATCAATCTGGTATCCTAAATCTATCTTGTAAACTATATTAGCTTTTCATAACTATCGGTTCATTAGTGTTATTTCTTTGGTTATTCGTAATTTATGGGTTTAGGATGTGATACTAATATGATTCATACAAGGACATTCAGGTCTGGAATCGGTCATTCGCTTCTTTGCAATCATAAGGTTCAGAATCAGGCATTTTGGCACTTTTTCTAATCACCGGTTCATTGTTGCTATAGTTGACATTATCTTTGGTCAATCAGGACCTAAATCTCAAATCTTGAATCTTTAAATCTTTCAATCGATTTCTATCTCGGAATCGGTTCATCTTTCAAAACAAATCAGTTTCATACATCTTTATCATACACAGACTATCTTTGAACCACTGCGTTTCACACAGTAATTCAAAGACGGGTAAAATGTAATACCCAAAAAATGGGCTATAGGTTCATTAACCTCCTATATCAACACATTGAATGAAATTGATACAAAAGTCCTAACCTAAGGCACATCTTCACATTGAAATCCTAATTGATTTTATCTTAATTCTGCATCAGGGAATATTTCTTAAATATTCCTAATTTATCTAATTATCTTTAATTAAATATTATTTGGCGATAAATATTATTATTTATCCTAAAGTTGATTAATTGAATATGATAAATATTTAATTAATTAATATAATTCTGCCACTTAATTATTTAATTAGATTTAATTGCATTTATTCCTAATTAATATTATTTTTATTTTGACAATAAATCAAAATTCCTACAAACAATCAATTGGATATTTATTTAATTGATTTAAAATCAAAGTTGTCAAATTTAATGATTTAATTGGAATAAAGTTTGATTTAATAATTGATTAACCCATAAATCAATTGTTTTAATTCAAAATCAGTTAAGTGGTGTAAACACCTAAATTTGATTACATAATTTAGTAATCATATTTAGTCTTCTCCTAGGACATTTTGTTAATTAAATATTAAGTATTTAATTAATTTATGTCATCCCCTAGTTAATTAATTTAATTAATTAACTATAGTCTAATTAATTATCTAAATGACAAACCTATAGTTTGATAATTAATTAAATCCCTATTCTTCTATTAATTTAAATGGATACATTTATCTAAATAAATTAATTCATAATCCCCTTTTCCTCCCACTTCGAATTAAATTAAATATTTAATTCTAAAAATCTTAATTCTCCCCCATTAGCTAATAATCCATGCTTAGCTAATCTAATCCTCCACTCATTCTCTCTCCTCCCATCACATCTCCCTAATCCTCCACTTACCCTCTAAACCAAGCTTAAATCACCCCTTAAACATGTTCACAATCATAATCCAAGATTAAGAAATGTTAATCCAACTCAAAGTCAACCCTTATGACAACACCTCCACATCCTCCAATGAGAAATCAAAAAGCCTCTTACACCTCTTACACACTTGTCCCCTCTCATACCTTCCAAAGTTGACACATCCCTCAAGCATTTGACCTCTCCTCTCATCCTCCCTCATTGTGACACTTGTCACAATGCTATGCATTTGAGAAAACACAATCCATGTGCTCTCCCTTGGATGCATCTCCACCATTTCTCACTCCCCTTTTGTCTCTTAATCTCAATCGTCCATTTCACTCATCTTTCTATAAAAGAGAAGCTCACCTCTTTCATTTTCATCCACCATTGAAGCAAAGTTATTATGCCCATTTCTCCATTGAAGCTTGAGCATAGCATTTGAGCACACATCCAATCTTTGGACAAATCTTCTACATCTTGGAGGTTTGCTTGAAGGTTTATTATTGCTTTTGAGTTGTTTGCTTCCATTTTGTAGGTCTTAGCATAAGTGTTATCTAGTTTGTTTTGTTGAATACTTAGCTTGCTTTCCATTATTTAACACTACATTTTTAGGTATTACATTTTGGCACACCCGGTGGGACCCACTTCTAGGGTCATTCTTGTTCATCTTTTCATCTTTTTTTCTTTGTAAAACTAACCCAAATACTAATGTTTTTTTGTTGTTTGAGTGCTTTGCAAGACATTTTTGGGTGTTTTGCAGGTTCAAGGCCGAAAATGAGACATTCCCGCCGTCAAATTTTACACAGCAATAACTTCCAAAAAATCCTCAGTTTTGCGGGAATGCTTGTACAGATGCGAGAACACCAATTTCTCTGTGGGAATGCTTGTACGGCCTCACGGGAATGCATTCCCGCAACAAAACTTCTATCTTCTATCTTTTTCTACTCTTTGTCCATATTCTAACAGTAACCTGACTATACCTTTTTCGTGGGATCGCATTCCCGCAATGCGGGAATGCACATTGAAAAGGTGGGTTTGCCTATGTACTTTTTGTAAGCCGTATGACATTTTCTGCAGTTTTATTTTTTATTTTTACCTTCATTCCCACATTGCGAGATTGTTGTTTGACCTTGCAGGAATGCTGTCTTTGACCTAGCGAGATTGACAGTTAATATCTTTAAGCCGTATGACCCTATATTTCCTCAGTTTTTCTACCTTCATTCCCACAACGTGGGATCGATAGTTAACTTGCAGGAATGTGGTTTGACTTGAAGGAATGCGGCCACAGGTATCAAGACTATTTTTATTTTCTTTCTGTCATTTCAATTTTTTTTTACAGTATTGCAGGAACACTTGTACGACTCTGTAGGAACGCTATTTTTTTGTTGTTGCAGGATTGTAGGTTTTTGCAGAAATGTGGGTTAATATTTTAAAATAGAATTAACTCACTTTACTTTCGGTGCATTAAAAAGAACTGTGTATGCAAAACAAAACCTCATCTTTTCAATTTGGGTTTAAAATGAACAAAGGTTAAAATTGAACAAAGGCAAACATCACACTTCTTTTTGGTGCTTAAAATCAACATACTCAATCTTGAATGCCTAAGAGACAAAGAATCAATGTGATGCAGACTTCTTTTGGTGCTTAAAAATCGATCAAACACAATCTTGAATGCTAAGAGGAGTAGCACTTTCTTTGTTTTTTGCAAATCAAATCTCTATTTTTCAAGCATTGTCATTTACATTTCAAATAAAGAACTTTTCATGCTAAACATGAGTGTTTGATGTTCTAGAATAGAAAACACTTAGTCTTAATAGGTTCAATTTGGAATGAAAACTTCTTGGCATGTTTGAAGGAGTGCTTTTCAACACTTCCTTAGAGATTTTCTTTTTTGCATAAACCTTGTTAAAGTAAGTGATGTGGAAGAAATCCACTTGTATCCATATCGTCTCCCCTTGCCTTCGTGGATCTTGGGTGAAGAGCAAGATCAAGTTCGATTGATAACACTTCTAGTGAGGCTTGTCTAGAGAGAAGCGCTTCCTCTTTAGAGAATGACCTCAAATAGGTAATACCCCGGTCGGTATACAAACAAGGTGCTGACCAAAATCTCACCTTATCCTCGAAAGCTCAGGTGAGGTGTGTTGATGGTAGCCCAAGGTAGGTGAATATCCCTACAATTTCAGCATGGTCAACTAGGCTCTTAAGTGAGTCACACACGTACAAACTGATTGGGGGGATGCCACAGACCTTACTAGAAACTATTAATCAGAAGCCTACCTGATCTACTCCTGAAAGTATCATAATCTTTATGCAAGGACCGACCCAAGTGGTTTCCAGGGTCACCTGAAGATTACTCACCATATGTATTCCTCTCTTGGGATATCAAGTTGTGGGAAAAGGTTGTGATACTTGCATATCTTATAGGTAGGAACTACTTGTATGTGTTCTCAAAAGTGACTTGACCTAGTGAAAACATCTATTGAACATACACAATATTGGAATTACAAAGTTCTTTTGCCAAGAGAGATCATCTGCTTGTATCCTCCAAGATTGCTTTGTCTCTTGTGAGGACTGTTTGTCAAAACATTATCCTGAAAGTGAATTTAAGTTTGTTCAAAACCAAGCCAAGGTATACTTACTGTAGTCACTTCCTAGCTTGATCCAATCCTATGAGCAGTTACTTTTGTTGACCTATGACCCAAACTGTGAAGCATAAGAAAGCTAAGTTACCCATCCCATGTACATATCAAGAGAAGAAAGTTACAGAAAGAAAGCTTAAAGATTGTCAGCATATTATCACTACAGCCCACGAAGAAGAAAAGTACCAAACCTGATTGGATAATATACAATACAACGCAAGGGTTAAGTAGTTTGCCTTTCAGATCCAAGTTAATCATTGCTTTTTCAGATTAGAGAGTGAAGACTAGTTGGCACAATCTCCTCCTCCTTCAAAACTGTGAAAAATGTCACAACATCCTCCATCTTAGGTAATCCAATAGGTGCATTTCCATCATCCCCTTTTAGAAAGCATCATTTAGCATCATTATCCCAAGTCACTATCCTAGATCCATATCATATCCAAGAACTCGCCTTGAGTTGTCCTATCCTTGTTTACACAAATCAAAATCTCGAAGCTTCACCCATTCAACTAAGCATTGTCTAGGGTAGCTAGTACTTGCTTTTGTGGACCTCATCATCTCGATCCAGAGATCAGCCCACACTAGTAAGGATCCCATCATCTGAAGATCACAAGTCTATCTAAGGATGATAATCCACACATTTTGATCCCCCCATTAGTAAAGGTGACCCATCTCGATCCTCTTCCAAGCAGCACATCACTAAGAATCCTACATTTAGATCATCACCTAGTTCATCTCAAAATCCAAATCCCCATCCTTAGCATCATTCTGATACATCTGCATTCTCCCTCATCTTAGGACATTGCATTTTCATGCCTGCTGTGACATGCTCAAAGAAAAGAAAAGGGATGGATTCCAACCAGGCCACTACTTCAGCAGACCCAAATGATTCCACAGGTGAAATGGTGATGTATGACCCTCCGACAATGATAGTTTAGAATGTATGGGAAGATCCTAGTGAGATACCCGCTACCAACTCCATGGAGGCTTTCATGTGCCTCCCAGGACATGCACAAATGGAAAGCGCAATCATCGCACAAAATTGTCTGGCCATCTTGGCAATTTATGCGTAGGAGGGTACTCCCATCCCACCTCAGTTACACTCTTTTGACCCCACAAACCCCTTCCACATCTCTACCAATATTGATTCATTTTTCATCCAGCAAGTCCATGATCCAACCATGCAAGTATCCCATACAACATCACCCATCCCACATCTCTTGCAACCTGGTAGGGTGATCCCCGCAAGCACAACACTTTCCAGCATGGGTCCACCACCCCCTGCTTCCTCGTAGATAGTCACTCAAGTGCAAGCATTTACCCAAGCCTCTACTCAAGCAATGCCACCTCCCTCTACATCAACACCTCTTTCACAAGGAGTTGCACAAACCACACCACCTATATCCACCCCACAATCTCAATCCACGCAAGTGCCTCTCACATTTTCTGCTAGCATGCAGACCCAACAAGTCACCTTCACAACATGAATGCCACATATGCCATCCCACAATCCTCCACCAGCACAACAAACTCCCATATCAACCCCCACGTTTGTGGCCAACATTGAATCGCAAACCCTATCAGGAATCGACACCGCTTGGAGCCTCAGCCAAGCACAAATGAATGCCATGGGCATACCCACACATGGCCAACTTTACCAAAAGGATCATCAGCAAAAAACCTTCCCACAAGCAGCACCTCCACCTGCATTTACCAACTATTTGTCTATGCCATCCACCACTCAACAAACCAAACCTCCACAATCATAGCAACTCAGCGCTACCCATCCCACTAACTCCATTATGCAACCACCAATAGTGCACACCTAGGCCACCATTCCCACTCTCAACAATGCGGGTATGCACCCATCTTATATTGGTCAAGCTCATCACCAATCTCAACCACAACCATTCTACCAACCTCCCCAGTAGCAGCAATACTTCCCAACTCCGCAAGCCAATCCCTTCATCCCACAATAGCAAGCCTTACCGTAGCATGCACCCACCTTGCACCAACAATACATCACTCAACAAGCTAGCCAGAACCCCTTTTAGATGGCCTTTTCAATTGGACAATCCCCATTCCCTTGCTCACCATATCCTCCATTTTCACCCACACCATCCGACCCATTCTCACTGGGAGTACCCGCTCTAGCACCTGCCAAGTCAGAATGGGAAGAAATGAGAAATGCCATCAAAGAGCTTAAGATTGGTATTGAGACTAAGACATTAAAGTTCAAGGAGGTTTGTCCATATCCATTTGACAAATCGATCACAATGATCCCCTTCCATAAACATTTTGAAACACCAAAGTTTGATAAGTATTGAGGGAAGGGTGATCCAGTTAACCATGTCAAAGAGTTCTACATGGCATGCCAGGAGGTTGCATTTAATGACATATTCCTCATGCGGCTCTTTCCCAAGAGGTTAGGAGGGCCTACCCTTGAATGGTTCTACAAAATCCCTTATGGGTCTATCTCCACATTTCTAGAGCTTTAAAAAAAAATTGTCACCCAATATGCACACAACATAAAAAATGAGCTCACCTTATTGGACTTGTGCAATACTAAGCAAAAAGGGGGTGAAACTCTGGCCGACTACTTACAATGATGGAAAAATCTCACCACAAGATTTTCATACCAACCGCCAGAAAAACATCTTGCCAAGATATTCATTGATAATCTGCACCCGAAGCTATCCCATTCTATGAAGATGAACTGCATTCAGACCTACCAAGACATTAAACAGAAAGGCATGGATATTGAGCGAGCTCTTTTGGATGATGGTAGCATCAAACACTATAAGGAGAGCTCTCAAGACAAACCAAACAGTGATCATTCTTGATATTGGAACAAGAATAAGAATGTGGTCACTGATGGAGCCATAGACACCAGGAACATCCAAGTTGTGGTTGTAGGTCCTAATCCCCCTCCTCCAGCATATCAATAGAAAGCACTTGTGTATCAGCAACCAGCACCTGTATACCAACTACAAGCACCTGCCTACCAACAACCACCTTGTCAGCCCCCTGTTAACCAAACCAATGCTATATCTGTTACTCAAGGACGCAATAAGCCCAGTGTTTAGAATGACCCAAAGCACACATTTACACCCCTTGGAGAACCCCTAGATGCTATTTTTTGCAAGATGGTGAGTGCCAACCTGGTTGTGTATCCACAAACCCAACCCTTTGATGATTTGACACCCAAGCTAGCCTGGTACAAGGACAATGAGTACTATGAATATCACCATGTTAAGGGACATGCTACCGCTAAATGCATGAAGCTCAAGAACTATGTATAGGACCTTATAGACAAAAAGGAGATCACAGTCGATGCTCCTCCCCAGGCGTCACCCAATGCCAACTTGCAAATCTACCAAAATGTGTTTTCTAAACACAATGCTGAAAAGACCCAAGTCAATACTAACCCTTCCGCTAACCAAGATATGGGTAAACAAGGTGACCATAATGATGGAAAAGATTATACCACTGCCTACATAAACTATGATAAATTCATTGGCTGTATCTCCCAGGTTGAGCCTACTATGAACGTGATCCATGTCCAAGGTGCTGACAATCAATGTGTTGTTACCACCTGAAGTGGTCAGATATCTGTCACCGGTGCTAACACTACAACTATCACCAATGCACAATACAATCTCCTGGAACACCTTGGGAACACACCTGCACAAATCTCCATCCTTGATCTCCTTCGCACATCACCCCTCCATCAGGAAGTCCTCAATAAAGCCCTCCAAGAGGCCCATGTCCCTGCAAACATCAATACCATCCAATTCAAGAACATTATGGAACACCTATCCACATCATCCGCCCTCTCCTTCCAGCCATTTGACATGCCATCCGTCGAACCAGATCATAATCTCCCACTTCACATTGCCATCATGATCAATGACTTTGCCATCAAACGGGTAATGATAGATAATGGTTCGGCCCTCAATCTTTGTATGTTAAAGTTTGTTCAGTAGATTGGCCTCACAGAAGCAGACATCTCATGTGAGGTGATCACAATCAAGGCCTATGATAATCTAGAGCACACCTCTGAAGGTACCATTTTATTGCTGATCAAAATTGGTCTTGTCACCTAGGACATACTATGCCATGTTGTTGATCTTGACCTCCCTTGCAACATCCTCCTGGGCTGTCCATGGATCCACTCCATCCAAGCAGTCCCTTCCACCTATCATTAGTGCATCAAATTCCCTTACCAAGGCATTGAGATCACCATCCACGTAGATCCCCAACCTTTCACATACTGTCGTGCGATCAAAGCCTCATTTCCCCACTCCACTCACTGTCCCAAAATTGACATTGGCATGTCTGTCGCCAGCTCTTCCTAATCCCATTACGATCCAAAAATAACCCTTGCCTCCACCTTTTCCTCTGTCAAGATCAACAACAAAGGTTGTGGAGAATACAGTCTCACTGATGCTTTTGCAGTAGGGGCTCTTCCCCTAGATCCACACACACAAGGATGACCCTCCCACCAAACCAAGGCTCCTCAGGAGGGTCCTAAAATAAAGACCATGTGAACATCTTCTTTTGTTTCCAACAAAATCCTAAATGGTTAGGATTTGGCCCCAGATATCAACCAATGGTTGTATAAAGATCCTCCACCTCCAGATACGAAGGTCCTCAAATACTTTAAGGATAAATATCCCATACTACACAAATGGGCAACTAAACAATGGGATTATCAAGGAGGCAATCTAGGACCCAATGAAGCCAAAATGAAAGACCCCATGGAGGCCTCTAAAAATCTAGAGACTTGAGGCCTCAGATTTGATCCCCCTTGCCTGCACATACAAGGACTTGATGCCATAACTGGGGGCACCAATTTGCCCAATGTAACCTTTTTGAGAATCCAAGATGAACTCATGGAAGTCAAAGATGTTCTCAAAGAGGAAGAAAAATGGTCCTATGATGATGTCTTTGACAATGAAACCTTCTTGGGAATTTCTATCCTTCACCAACTTGCCATTAACCTCATTGACCTCCCCCTCATTCACCCTGACCTCATAGACTGGGACCAACCAAGCATAGTACATATTGATGAGGTTTGAAGAAAGGAAGCACTCCTAGAATTCATGGGCACCACAGATCAGCAACCAGAATGGGGGCAGGAATCAATTGAAGTCTATCAACTCAACCCAAAGGGATACTTTGGGGAAGAGGAAGTCTCTAGTCACAAAATAAAAACAAAAAAGAAAATAAAGAATAATCATGTGAAAACCCCTCTGGGGCACATCCTGATTAAAAAATAGTAAAAACAAAGGGCATATTCGATAGTGAAAACCTCTCTAAGGCACTAGAGTATGGAGACTTGCCCCTTCCTCCCATCTAGGATTACCGGTTAGAACAATCATCCATATTCATTGAAGAGACCAAGCTGATCAATCTAGGAACATAGGAAATCCTTCAGATCACATACATCACAATAGCTCTAAGCGAGGTAGAAGAGATGACCCTGGAGGCTCTTCTTCAAGAATCAATAGGAAATTTTGCATGGTCATACACCCATATGCTTGGACTCGACCTTGATCTTGTTGTCCATCATCTAGCAGTGAATCCTGATGCCAAAGCAGTCAAGAAAAAGTTAAGAAGAATGCACTCAAAAGTAACCTTGCTAATTAAATCAGAACTTGAGAAGCTCCTCTAGGCTAAGATCATTAGAGCCATTGATTATTTAGACTGGATCTCTAACATGGTACTCGTTGTCAAACCCTCAGGCGACATAAGAATTTGTACTAACTTTCAAGATCTTAACAAGGCATGTCTGAAAGATGATTTTCCATTTCCCAACATAGACATGATCGTGGACCTCAGTGCTAGACATGAGATGTTGTCACTGATGGATGACTTCTTAGGGTATAATCAGATCAAAATCACAGAAGTAGACCAACACATAACTACTTTCACCACACTGTGGGGCACATTTTGTTATAACATGATGTCATTTGGCCTTAAAAATGTGGGAGCTACCTATCAAAGAGTGATGACCGTAATTTTTAATGACATGATTCATAAGATCCTTGAGGACTATGTAGATGACATTATAGAAAAATCTAGAACATGATGTAGACACCTTAATGTCCTCGAGGATGTGTTCGACCGTCTATACAAGTATGGCCTAAAATTGAATCCAAAGAAATGCGTATTTGGTGTAACATCCAAAATTTTTTTGGGGTTCATTGTGTCCAGGCGTGGCATAGAGATTGATCCCAAAAAGGTGAAAGCCATCATGGAAATGCCTCCTCCCAGAACACTCAGATAGTTGAGAAGCTTACAAGGAAAGTTGCAGTCAATTTGACGATTCATCTCCCAACTAGCAGATAAATGCTAGCCATTTACGCACCTGTTGAGAAAGGATACCTCCTTCAAATGGGATCCCATCTGTCAGCGTAGCTTCAAAAAACTCAAGGAATATCTGGCGAATGCACCTATTCTTGTTCCACCAATGCCAAGAAGGCCCCTCATTTTGTACATATCTACAACTACTACAGTGTTGGGGGCACTCTTAGCATATCTTGATGATGATGGGAAAGAGAGGGCCATTTATTACATCAGCTGCACACTGGTTGGCTATGAGCTAAACTATTCTCCAATGGAAAAAGCCTTCTTGCAAGTGGTTTTTGCCACTCAGAAACTCTACCACTACATGCTCAGTCACATTGTAAAGCTAATCTCCAAGGTCAACCTGCTCAAATACCTGCTCTCAAAAGCCACTCTTATAGGGTGAATGACAAAATGGGCAATGCTTCTTAGTGAAGCTGACATCCAATACGTTGACTGAAAAGCCATTAAGGGACAAGTTATTGCTGATTAGCTTGCAGAAGCTCCTTTAGTCAACGCATACCCTCTCGAAATGGAGTTCCCAAATGAAAATCTTTGTATGATCAAAGAACAACCCCAGTGGAAATTATATTTTGACGGCTCATATACATCACATGGATCAGGGGAAGGCATACTGTTTGTGACCCCTCAAGGAGACTACATCCCAAAATCCTTCAAGCTAGGATTTATGTGCACAAACAACATTTTAGAATATGAAGCCCTCGTGGCAGGTCTCAAAACTACCATCCACTAGAATATCATAGAACTACAAGTCTTCAGAGATTCCCAATTGATCATCAAGCAGGTCCTCGACGAATATCAAACAAAGGATGACAAGCTATTACCCTACAAAGAGCTTGTAGATAAACTCAAAGAACATTTTGTCAGCATACAGTTCACACAAGTGCCAAGACTCTAGAATAAGGTAGCAGATGCTATGGCCACCATCGAATCACTATTAGAAATCCCCCGTGACACTGCGCAATATGAATTTCTAGTTGAGCAGCTACACACGCCTGCTTACGAGAATGCTGACACTGATATGGTATGCGTCTTGGTTGGTCCCTCATCCCCATGGTACCATGACATTCATTCTTAACTAAAGAATGGTATCATATCTCCTCACCTCACAAACACCCAACACTAGAACCTTATTTGTAGAGCATCCCGCTACACTCTTGTAGCCAACACCCTATATCATCGTGGGTATCATAATGTCCTCTCTCGATATCTAGACTTGAACAAGGCTGCCGTGACTTTACAAGAGGTTCAAATTGGTATTTGTGGTGCTCACATGAGTGGTATCATCCTTGCAAAGTAGCTACTTAGAGTTGGGTATTATTGGCTGACCATGGAGCATGATGCCTGTGAGTTCGTGAAGAAGTGCCTATAGTGCCAACAACATGCCAATTTGATCCATGCATTAGCGTAGGACTTACAACCCATTGCACCTCCGTGGCCTTTCTCATGTTGGGGTTTTGACCTTGTTGGCATGATCCACCCTCATTCTTCTGATGAACACAAGTATATCATTAGAGCCACAGAATACTTTACAAAGTGGGTAGAAGCAATTCCGCTCAACTTAACTACTGGTGTCCAGATCTCCAAATTCATCCTCTACCACATTATTTTCCATTTCGGCATTCCCTCCACTATCTTCACAAATCATGGCTCTCTATTTGAAAATCAGCATGTCACAGAGCTCTGTGACCGGTTCCACATCCATCAACGCTTTTCTAGCCCATATTTTCCAAAAGGAAATGACCAAGCTGAGGCAACTAACAAAACCATCCTAAAAATCCTACAAAAAGTTGTCAATGATTCTGGTTGCGACTGGCACTTGCAAATCAATCCATCCCTTTGGGGCTATCACACCTCATTCCGTACCCCCATAGGCACCACCCCATACTCCCTGGTATATGGTGCTAAAGCTGTCCTCCCAATTGAGGTCAAAATACCTTCACTCTGTGTGTCCATGAAGAACTACATCATAGATGAAGACTACCACGTGGCGTGCCTGACATAGCTCAACTTGCTAGATGAAAAGAGGCAATGGACCTATGACCACTTGATCATGTACCAAAATCATCTCAAGAGGAGCTTCAATAAAAAGGTCCACCCTCGATAGTTCCAAGTGGGCGACCTAGTCCTGAAAGAAAACTAGAAAGTACAAGCAAACCGTGAAAAGAAAGGGAAATTTGAGCCCACCTGGTTAGGTCCCTATGTGGTGACAACTTGCTTCAGTTCTAGAGCTTATCAGTTGTCTACACCTGAAGGGGAGCCTCTTCATGATCCTATTAATATCATACATCTAAAGCGGTTCTATGCTTGAACCATCAAATATGATCCTGAAAAAAATCCTAAAAAATCAAATATGATCCTGAAAAAAATCCTAAAAATCAAATATGATCCTAAAAAAAAAATCTTAAAGATTATAAAATGTCCTAAAAAAAATCATCATCCTGGTAAAAACCTGGTAAATAGGTGCCTTGATGAATAAAAAAAATCAAAAAATGAAAAAAAAAAGTAAAGAGAAAAATATCGTCCAATGATGAAAACTTGGCAATTCAAGTGCCTTGGGCAAGTATGTTGGTGAAAACCTGGTAAACAGGCACCATACATAGTGGACCATATCATTATCTATCAAAATCCCATCCCCCCCAATCAAAATCCATTCACCACTTTTCATTTTCGATTCACCCATCCCTTGTTCCCAAGGTGTCATTCCCAGTGCACCAGCACGTGAGATTTGCTATCCTACACTTCCTGCAATGCTATAAATACTTGCTGTATATAGTGTCCCTTCCTTGTACATATCATTTTGGTCCCTCCCAACAATACCATTTGATCGCAAAGCACATGACCCGAATGATCTCAATATCAACAAAGTTCCTTCAGCAAGTATCCTACGTCACTGTGATTCTCTGAAAGTTGTTCGTTTGCCCAGCAATATTCCCAATGCAGTCAATCCCCATCAACCAGGTCCTTGTAGGATGCATCCTTCCTCCATGTTTGGCCTAATCTCAACATCCACAGTCAGTTGGTATCTTTTGGCAAAGGACATCTTTTGGTCTTATCGCATTGATTTCAATTTTCTTGTTCTATCTTTTCAGTTGATTTTGTGATCTCAGTTGACTACTCCCATTAGGGCCACCACGATCCTTTATATCTTGGTGTGTTGTGATAGGAGGTGTTATTCTGGAGCATGGTCTTTTGTGATCTTTTGATTTCTACCTGTGAGTCAGTCAGACATGACCCTTGCACGTTTCACTTGTGATCTTTTGGGTTACTTGGTGCACTTGGGAAGTGTTGTTTGTTTGTGGGTTCCCTCGCATTATTTCCACCATGTGTCCTTCAGGGTGCATGTATGATGCTGGGACAATCCTTGCATGTCTATTTCATGTTAGTCCTATGCAACGCTCGTGACATGACCTCACATTACTAGTAACTGTGGTTCATCCCTTTTGTTGCTATATCAAAATAAGTGCTCAAAACTACATGGTGGTGTTCCCTCGGAACATCTTGCACTCAAGCTTCATGAAAAAATCCTCCACCCTATCCAAACATCTGAACAAAGATCCCATCACCCCTATCCAGTATCAATGTATCATCCCAAAAATAGAAAACCTCCTCCAAGAGCTTCTCTCTCGCATCTCCCTTGCGCCCCATTTTTCACTCATCTCTCCCACATTCTTGACTTTTAGATTGTGATTGTGCATATATCCCCCCCCATCCCCCTCCCTCTCTCAAAGAGGGTGTAGTCAGGTAGTGATATGTTGTGCCATTTTCATACACCTCATCCTCACACTCTCATTTGCATTTAGACTCTCTCATTCACCTACCTAACATGCATGCATTTCATTTCCCATTCCTATCCTAGTTTGCATTATGTCATCTCATCCTACGTTCATTCATTCTCTTGCATTAATTAGATCCATTTCATATCATTTTTAATCTTGCATTGTTAGGATTCATTCTTAGGTGCACTCATATCATTTATCATATCATTTAGATTCATTTTAATCTTGCATTGTTAGGGTTCATTTTAGATTCATTCATCTCATTTTAGATTCATTTTAATCTTTCATTGTTAGGGTTCATTTTAGATTCATTTCATCATCTCATTTTAGATTCATTTTTTAATCTTGCATAGTTAAGAGTTCATTTTAGGTCCATTTCTTGTCTTCCATTAAGTTGTCTTAGATTCATTAGGTTCATTTAATTATCTTGCATTGTTAACACATGTTACATATCCATAAACACATACATACATCATATATTAAAAAACATTTACATCGCATCCTGCATCCACACACTGTCAGTACATACATCTCATATAAACATCTCATAAAGCACAACATATAGAACTCACATCACATCCTCAATAACACATGTCAGTTTCATAGCATATAGAACTCACATCACATCCTGCATCACACATGTGTCAGTCTCACAACATATAAAATTCACATCACATCCTGCATCACACATATGTTAGTATCACAACATATAGAACTCACATCACATCCTCCATCACACATATGTCAGTCTCATAGCATATAGAACTCACAACATATCCTACATCACCCATATCAGTACATCATATGCATCCATACATTCATCCATTACACATCATATCCCACCCAGCTCATCATATATATCAAAAAAAAAATCATCACAAAAATAGGGTACATGTCCCAACCCAAAAGCATGAAAAGATAAAATGTCTGTTTGAGTCCATGATAATATCCATAGTACATATATAAATATACAATCAGGACTATGCCCTCCACTAATAAATGAATCATACACAATCAACACTGCAGCATATCACTGCCTATCTGCCTCTCCTGAGGGAGGCTGCATATCAAAATCTCCAGCTAACGGATCTGCCTCTGGCGGTACTTGTAAGATGGGTGGCCGACTCACTATGCCCTATATCCCTGTGTCCTACATCTCCATAATCCACACCTCTCTAGATATCAAAACAACCCCTATGTTCATGTCCATTCCTACCCCTACATCTGATCTCTCCGCCTGTGCCATCTGTACTGAACCACCAGCCAAGTGCTGCTGACTCTATGAGTGGCTCGACCAACGACTCCCCTCTCTTGTCCTATGGCTCCCACTAGTCCCTGATCTATGACTCCCACTAGAGCCCATCCTCCTGCTACCACTAAACCCTGAACCTATAAGTAGTGACCGACTCAGCTCCCTGTAATGCTGTGCCCACTCAGGCAGCACAGCTGCAAGATATAATCCCCGGTAGAACCCAATCTTCTCACCCAATCTCACTAGTTGCCGCTGCAAGTGAGATACCTCTCTTGACCACTCATGGGATCACTATGTAGTGGTATCCCTATCTCCTAATAGTTGGTCTCACTTTTACTGCAAGCCATCCCTCTCCACCCGTAGACCGTCTCTCTTGGCAATTAGCGTAGCCCTCTCCCTCCTCAACTGATCCCTCTCCTGCTGGGTCATTAGGCCCTCCTATTTAGATTGTGCTAAGTGTGCAATCAGCCCATCCCACTCAGCTCTCAATCCATCCCTCTCCCTCGCCAATCCATCCCTCTCTGCCCTCAGTGTATCTAGCTCCACCTATATGTCTTAGAGCATTTGCATCATAGTATCATGTGTGGCCTGCAGTGAGGCTAGACGGGCTGCTGCATCATCACGCCCACCCCTAGATGATCCAAATCCTACCAGTGGTGGTGGCCCTACCTATGGTGGTGATCCTAGTGGTGGTGGACCTGCCAGTACTTGTAGCCCATCCCGTCCCCTCCTATCCACGTCTATCCCATCTCCATCTCCATCTCCATCCCCATCTCCTCCTCTCCCTCCTCTATCCCTCCCTCCAATCCTGACCCTACCTCCCCCCTCCTCTCCCCCCTCCTCTCTGGCCCCTGTATACGGTTGGTGCCACTCCCTCACCATCTGGTAGCTTGGATCTACCCACTATCCTGGGTGGCTGGAACCAGGTGTCGTATGCTGGTGTGGTCCCTGGATCTGCCACCCCTCCAACCCAATCCCAGAGAAATGGTTGCATGACCTGATAAGCAACCAACAACCCTCCCCTATCTATCAGTGGCCTGAACTCAAATACCCTCTCACAGGTGGCCCACTGGTACCATCACTCTCCATCTGGCACATCCTATCTGAAACTGAACTGACAAGATGACCTATCTGGTTTATACTGCTCTACAATGTAATACCATCACCCTGTAAGGTGTGTAGGCATGTAGTGTATGGGAGCTCCCATGCATCCTCAGCCCATGGCACCTGTCCAAGGTATGGACACCATGTAATCCCATCCCTGATCCCATCTAGCATCTCCCACCAGAAGTCAGTGTCCCTCACCTCTTGATATGTAACCAAGTCTCCCCATCTATACGCCATAGGCTCCACCTATCTATCCACGCGGCCTAAGGGCCGTAGCACTGCTATGTGCTGCCAGGCCCAAACCTGTAGGAGGGAGGCAAAACCAAAACTTCTCCCCAGTGTCCCCGCTCCATGGTACACTATTTGATGTAGATCCCGGTACATCTTCGTGAGAAATTAGGGTCCCCCATGCTGTTGGTACCCCTACATCCACTATCTACATGATCATGGGAATCAACACTAACGTGACACTCCTCCCACCTGTGTTCAGAGAGAGATACCCTGACACCAATCCCAACACATTGTAATGAACCCACAATTCTGGTGGTGCCACTGTGGCATGCTATGTTAATGTCAGTTGCCCATGTGCCAAAATTGTCTCTACTCCTGGCCCTAGTAGTGGGGCCACTACCTATGCCTACATGTGCACCCCTGCTACCACCGATACCCCCCGCATCGGTAATAGAAAGATGCAATATACATCCTCCAGAGTCACTATCATCTCCCTTGTAGGCAGATGGAATGTCCTTGTCTCTGAATGCTAGTGCTCACACAATGATGTCACCAATGCCATGTATGTCCATCTACGTGACATTCGCGCTAGATAACCCAAGCCCAGTGCATCCACCCGCAGCCAGTCCGCAGCTGTGAACTGCTCACTAATAATCAACACTGTTGCATACCTCTCCCGACTAGTTAGCCGATCCATTGACCACTGCATTGAAGCCAAGTCAACATGTCAGTTTCTTGCTCTAAGTTAAACCTCACTTTCTTTTTCCCTACTTTCCCGCAGAGAATTTTTTCCCACATTCCCGCAGGATCTGTTCTCCCCGCATTTTCACAAGGAACTTTGTCCCTGTGTTCCCACAAGGAATCCTCTTCCCCTATTCCCACAATCCCCCTAGCCATGGGAAAGCATTCCCATGCCCCATCCCTTTCTCCCCTTCCCCCCACAGGAATGCTATTTTTTGACACCCTGCTGCCTAGCTCGCGAGAACGCGATCCCGCAAGAAATCCTTGCGAGATCGCGGTCTCGCAACCTCTTCGAAGATTTTCATGATCCTGCAAAAATCCCCTAACCCACCAAATTTTGGCCCCCTTGCACATGTTTTGCAGGAACGCATTCCCTCTCGGACAAGAGCGTTCTCGCGAACCATGTGCTCTATGGGAATGCACTTTTCTAAGCTACTATTGATAATAATTGCATCAAAAACTCAATGAAAAGCTCAAATTTTTGATCCTACTTGTAGATCTAGTCCTCCACTCTACCATACATGTTTCACAATGTCCATTCAGTGTGTCGGTCACCCTCATTGTGCCATCTTGTTCTCGCTTATCAAAGCTCTTAAGTCACAATTTTTAGGCTCTAGGTGTGCAAATGAATTGATTTTGGCCTCTCTGACCCTTATATAGGCCTTCCCAAACCCCCATTTTCACTCCTAGATGCCCTAATTCCTCCCGTTTCTTCCCATCCTTCCCATTTTTTGTTCCTCATGGCCTTTTTCACCTTTCTTTCCCTCCTTCATGCACCTCCTTAGCTTGCAACACCCTTCCTATCTTTCACCCCTTTTTCCTTTCGAGTCGCCCCCCGGGCCCCTTTTTCTTTCCCTGCCGTCCTCTCAAGGGGGCATCATCCAGTCACACATCTTGACCCATAACTGGGGAAACTCTACTACCTAGTCCATTTTTCGTGTCATCTCTTTATTGTTAAAAATATCTTCAAAGTAGTGTTATTTTAACACTACGTCAAAGAGGGGCAAAACGTAGACACCTAAATTTGATTACATAATTTAGTAATCATATTTAGTCTTCTCCTAGGATATCTTGTTAATTAAATATTAAGTATTTAATTAATTTATGTCATTCCCTAGTTAATTAATTTAATTAATTAACTATAGTCCAATTAATTATCTAAATGACAAACCTATAGTTTGATAATTAATTAAATCCCTATTCTTCTATTAATTTAAATGGATACATTTATCTAAATAAATTAATTCATAATCCCCTTTTCCTCCCACTTCGAATTAAATTAAATATTTAATTCTAAAAATCTTAATTCTCCCCCATTAGCTAATAATCCATGCTTAGCTAATCTAATCCTCCACTCATTCTCTCTCCTCCCATCACATCTCCCTAATCCTCCACTTACCCTCTAAACCAAGCTTAAATCACCCCTTAAGCATGTGTACAATCATAACCCAAGATTAAGAAATGTTAATCCAACTCAAAGTCAACCCTTATGACAACACCTCCACATCCTCCAATGAGAAATCAAAAAGCCTCTTACACCTCTTACACACTTGTCCCTTCTCACACCTTCCAAAGTTGACACATCTCTTAAGCATTTGACCTCTCCTCTCATCCTCCCTCATTGTGACACTCGTCACAATGCTATGCATTTGAGAAAGCACAATCCATGTGCTCTCCCTTGGGTGCATCTCCACCATTGCTCACTCCCCTTTTGCCTCTTAATCTCGACCGTCCATTTCACTCATCTTTCTATAAAAGAGAAGCTCTCCTCCTTCAATTTCATCCACCATTGAAGCAAAGTTATTATGCCCATTTCTCCATTGAAGCTTGAGCATAGCATTTGATCACACATCCGATCTTTGGATAAATCTTCTACATCTTGGAGGTTTGCTTGAAGGTTTATTATTGCTTTTGAGTTGTTTGCTTCCATTTTGTAGGTCTTAGCATAAGTGTTATCTAGTTTGTTTTGTTGAATTCTTAGCTTGCTTTCCATTATTTAACACTACATTTTTAGGTATTACAAGTGGAAAATAAATCACTTTATTTATTAAATTAATTCATATTAAATCATGCACAATCACAAAAGCAGTCAACTTTAAAACAATTGCTAATTTCAATTTGTAAACTTTCTAAAACTCAACATCTGATGATGAGTTGAAAAAGAGAACTAAAGCTCTATTTTGAGATAAAAACTTCTTTTGAATGATTTTAATAATTAAATATTCTTAATTTCTTGTTAACTGAAAAATCAACCTGAGTTTATCAAGAGTGATTTATGGCTTTTTTAAATGTATCCTCAAGCCTTGGATTTCTATAAAATGAAGGCTTAGCTCTTCACAAAGATATCTCTCAAATTTGCACAATTACTCTGGTGAAATTTACAACTGAAGAACAAAGCTTTTGTGACAAGCAATTTTGTGAGATCATTTCATAGTTTTTCATAGATTTTGCATACTTTTGCATTCATCTTCATAGCATTGTTAGATTAATTTGCATATCAATTTCAATTCATTATAGATTAATTTCATACAATTTTTCATATTATTGCATAGAAAATACAAAAATATAGATTATTTTGCATTCATATTTCATTGCTTTCATCATCTTAAATCCTTCATTTAGGTGTTTCATTATCACTGATCTGGATTTCAATATGAGAACATCATACTCGCACCTACTCAAAGGCAGTAAATCACCTGGTTAACATAGTTTCAATTACTTGCAAATTTTAGTTTTTGCTAACCTCTAATGTTTTACTGAAGTGTTGTGTCTACAACTAGGTACAAAATTCACACACAAAGATGGTCTTGGCAATTTTCAATTGAAGACTAGTTATATACCCCCTCCATCAACTCACAGAGGTAATCAACAAACTCCACCTCAATCTAATCCAGGGAGTCCTAAAACTCCTAAAATGTCTCACAGAGGGACACATCATGGGTCTCAAGGACATCACTCTCAACACGGTATGGATCAAGAACCTACACCTTCTAAAATTGCCCAATATCAAAATGATGATTACTTCAAAAGAATGATAAAACATTTCTTAAAGGAAGATAGAGAAGCATACTTTCTAGAGTTAGCTCATTAAGGAGCTAAACTTCCTCCAAACTTTAATGTTGAAGATATCATTACACATGAGGGAGAAACTCCTATCATGACTATGATGAAACAGATACATGCCATGCAAGTCAAACTTAATAAACTTGAGAAAGAAAAGGAACCTAAGGAGTTCTCCATGGAAGCTCTATGCCCTTTTCCATTTGATAAAGACTTGTACATGCTGCCATTCCCCAAAAGAGTGGAGATGCCTAAATATGATAAGTATGATGGAAAATTTGACCCTCAAGATCATGTCAGAGAATTCTGTACTCAATCTATGGAGTTTGTGCATGAACCAACTTAGTTAATGCATCTTTTCCCTTGATCTCTGGGAGGGTCAGCCATTCATTGGCTCTCTTGAATGCCTCCTACTATCAAAATTTTTGAGGAATTAATCAAACTATTCTATCAACAATACTCCTACAATATTAAACATTCGGTCACCATGATCGATAGCTGCAATCTGAAACAATATCTAGGTGAACCATTCCTAATATTTCTCAAGAGATGGAGGAAGAAATTTTCTCTATATGCTAGACCCATTCCAGAAATTGAGAAGCTGAAAATCTTCATCAACAATTTTGTTCTAGAAATCAACTACCCTTTACAAATGCAAAATCATACATCTTTTGATAAGATGGTAGATAATGCGATGAAAAAAGGAGACATCACACTTCAAAAGGACAAGTATGAATCTGGATCTAGTTCTAAGGACAAGAACAAAAACTAAAACAAGAGTAAAGGTGTTGTCACAGATGGCATTGTTGATAATATATGTGCCCCTTCTAAGGCACCCACTTTCAATCTCACTGTTGGTACCCAAGCCATCAAAGCTTTCAAAGCTAAAGCAACAGAGTCCAATAAAAAGTCATTTGATTATAAACCTTGGGCTACAAATCCTAATCACAAATTCACTCCTCTTGGAGAATCCTTGGAATTTGCCACGAAAACTTTATTGGCAAACAAAATCATCTACTTGCCTGAGATAAAAGTCTTTGATTCTGAACCTAAACTAAATGGTGGAGAGAGAATGATTTTTGTGAATTCCATCACAATAAAGGTCATAAGACTAATAACTTCATTTGCTTAAAGCACATCATACAAGACAAAATTGATAATGGAGACATCATGATTGACAATCATAAGAGCAATAATGATCATACAACATTCACAAAACCATTTTCTAAACACGGTAAAGAAGATTCTTCCTCTCAGCCTAATATGGGTGCTAAAGTCAATTATGCATACTTTGGAAACAATGCTGTCATCAATATGGTTGAACCATGTCTATCTGAGTGTTGCAATGTCATCACAATTGTAAGAAAAGATAGAGAAAATCAATCAGCTAATGCAGTTACTCGATCACAAGCTCAAGCACACCTACAAGGACAAATACTAGATTCATCCAATGTCCCTAAGGTGCCTTTCAATCTTTCATCTACTTCTAAACAGAAGGCTACATCTAAATCTTCAAATCCTAAAGACACAGGGCCTACTTCATATAATATTGTCCAACAAGTCCAACACACAAATGCAAAAATCTCCATGTTTGAGTTGCTTCGGATATCTCCAGCTCATAGAACCATTCTAGACAAAGCTCTGCTCAGATCCAATGTTCCTAATAACCTTGATTTAGATAGATTCCAGACTATGGTTGGTCATCTTACATCTCCATAGTATATTTCCTTTTCAAAGGAAGATGATAACTCCTTGAGACATCCACATAACCAACCATTGCATATTGAAGTCTTGATCCAAAACCATCGTGTCAAATGTGTGTTGATAGATGGGGGTGTTGGTCTAAACATTTTTTCTTTCAGCTTGATTACACAATTGGGATTTTCAGAAATGGCCATTGATCCTAGAAAGAAGATAACTATCAAAGCATATGATGAGCAAGAAAGATCTTCCAAAAGAACAATTGTCTTACCTATCAAAATAGGTTTTGTCATAAGAGATACTATATGTCAAGTTCTTGATCTACCTTTGGCTTACAATATCCTTCTAGGGAGACCCTAGATACATGAGATGAAAGCTATTCCCTCTACATGTCATCAATGTTTGAAATTTCCTTATGAAGGAGTAGAGGTGACAATCCCAACTGATCTATATACAACTTGCAATACATTGAAAGAGAGTGCTGATAAACTTGTTCCTAATAACAAAGAATCTTCCACTAAGAAGCTAGATGTTGCTTCAACATCCAAGATGGAAGACATTGCTAAAGAGGTTAAGATCAAAGAAAATGGTATGGGAGAATATACTATAGAGCCAGCCTTATATTTGACATCTCTCCCTATCTCACCTAAGTCTTATGGGAAAACTTTGAAACAGTCCAAACTAGAGTCTACAGAACCTCTTGAAGTATATAAAGGAAATTTTGTTGCAGAACAAGTATCTAAACAAGAGTTTGAAGAAGATGAAGCTGTGCTCTCATGGCTATACAAATATGAACCCAGATCTCAAGTTGTTAAAAAATGTGATGCTAAAACACCGAATATCCCTTCTAAATCATATGGCCTAGGAGATAAATTGATCACTAAAATGGGATATACCGGAAAAGGACCTCTAGGACTACAGGGTAAAGGTCTTCTATCACCTCTTGACCATTGTGGCCGAGCAAACAAGAATACAACAGGTCTAGGATATAAGAAGAAACCTTTCTATCTTAGCAAGAACTCCCCACATGTCTTAGAATAGATTGAACCATCCATAACAAATCAACTAAAGGGAGAAACAACAGAACAATCTGATAGTGATGATTTAGACACCGCTGAAGATCTCATTCTCTATGAGCATTTTCCTAAAGAAATAAAATACCTCCTTGATGCTGAAGGTGATCCAATAAAAAAAATTAATGTAGTAGAAACACAAGAACCTACTATAGAGCAAGAGATAGTTGCAACACAAGAACCAGCTAATCTTGAAGACAATAAAAAAGACAAAGAGGAAGGTGGTAGTTATTCTGAGATAGATTCCCATGAGTATGAATTCAAATCAAAATCTGAGGGTAACCCTTCTTGGGGTATTCATCCTAACTTTACTCATGTTCTTAGATTTCCTAGAGGCATAGATGAAGAATCCAATGACTATGAATGGGGAGCCATTCCAGATTAAGATGAGCTTATTACAAAGAAACATGTTGATGTTATTCACCAATATGTACCTAAACCCAACGTAAGTCTAGAGCGAAATGATGAACTTATAGAGTCTGGTCCACCGATGGCTTAAATGGACTTCCATAATGAAATTGAGCCTATTCATGAATTGAATGTATTAAGTTTTAATATTACCTTTGAACTTGAGTGTTTGGTTAGGACCAATGATGATAGATCCATATCCGTAAACACTATTTCCCAATCTTTCACCACTTTGAGTATCCAAAATCCTGAACTTCTTGACCAAACCTCTACAAATATGAGCCAAGGTATTTATACCTTTCCCAATGACTATGCCCTTGCTTGCTACCTTAATGTAGTTGAGCCTATGAGGACTTCCATCAGTGAACTGAGCGTTAGCATGACGGAGTCAGACGTCAAGTATCTTAGTCATAAAAATAAGAATAAGAATAAAAAGAAATGGAGTTCTGAGGGTGAAAACCACTCTGTGGAAGTCTCAAAACCTACAAAAGTAAAAATAAAAGATGTATCCAAAGGTGAAAACCTCTCTAAGGATCCTAAGGATGAGACATTTGATGTCCTTCTGAGTCATTTAAAAGACAGATCTCCAGTTCTAATTGAGCCCACTCAATCTATCAACTTGGGAACAATAGATGAACCACAGTTGATCCATGTAGCACAATCTTTATCAGAAGAAGAGAATAAAATTTTTACTACATTCCTAATAGAAAAGAAGATCAACTTTGCATGGAAATATTCAGATATGCCAGGGTTGGATCCTGATCTTATAATGCACCATTTATCTATAGCTCCAAATGTCAAACCTGTTAAGCAGAAATTGAAAAAGATGCATCCACATGTTGCACTCTTGGTAAAAGATGAATTAGAGAAACTACTAAAAGCCAAATTCATCCGTGTTATTGACTATGCTGAATAGATCTCTAATATTGTACCTATTTCAAAACTAGACAAATCAATAAGAGTATGCACAGATTTTAGAGATGTGAACAAAGCATGCCCTAAGGATGATTTTCCACTACCTAACATTGATATGATAGTGGACATGACTGCGGGATTTGAGATGTATTCTTTAATGGATGGTTTTTATGGATATAATCAAATCAAAATTTCTGCAGAGGATCAATAAAAAAATGCTTTTACATGTGCATGGGGTACTTTTTGTTGGAATGTCATGCCATTTGGGCTTAAGATTGCTGGTGCTACATATCAGAGAGCCATGACATCTATTTTTCATGACATGATGCATCAAACTATGGAGGATTATGTTGATGATACTTTAGCAAAATCTATGATTAGAGCTGAACATCTGAATGATTTGAGCAAGATACTAGATAGAATGGAAAAGTTTAGTCTCAGACTGAACCCTAAGAAGTGTGCTTTTGGTGTCACTTCTGGAAAGCTCTTAGGATACATAGTTTCAAAGAAAGGCATTGAAGTTGATCCAGATAAAGTAAAGGCTATAATGGAGATGCAACCCTCGAAGAATATTAGTCAAATGAGGACATTGCAAGGGAGAGTACAATCTATCAAATGCTTCATATCTTAGCTAGCGGACATATCACAACCTTTTACAAAGACATTACATAAAGGTGTGACCTTTGCATGGAGTAAAGAATGTGAAAATAATTTTATTCATATCAAGAAATATCTATCAAATCCTCCTATCTTGATGCCTCCCATTCAAGGGAAGCCTTTGATATTATATGTCTCTGCTACAGATACATCATTGGGGGTATTGCTTGCACAACATAATGAGAACAAGAAGGAAAGAGCTATATATTATATAAGTAGAACATTGGTGGCATACGAAAAGAACTATTCTATGATTAAAAAGGCTTGTCTAGTTGTGATTTTTGCATCACAGAAATTGAGACATTATATGTTGGCTCATACCACACATTTAGTAGATAAGATTGATCCACTAAAGTACCTACTGAGCAAATCTACCCTCACGGGTAGATTAGCCAAATGGGTCATGCTCTTAAGTGAATTTGACATTGAATATGTTGAAAGAAAAGCTATTAAAGGCCAAGTTATTTCTGATCAGTTAGCAGATGCACCTTTGTTTGATGACACACCAATGCAAATGGAATTTCCAGATTCCTCTATCATGAATCTTTCTTCTAGAGAATGTCAATTTTTCTTTGATGACTCCTATACACAAAATGGATCTAGAGTAGGCATCTTGTTTATCACTCCTCAGGGATACTCCATTCCTAAGCCATTCATAATCAAATTTCCTTGTACAAACAATATTGGTGAATATGAAGCCCTTTTAAATGGTATGAAAATAGCAATCGAGTGGAGAGTGACATAGATACACATTCATGGAGACTCCCAACTTTTTTTCCATCAAGTCAATGATGTGTATCAAATGAAGGATGAAAAGCTCATTCCATACAAGAGAATGGTAGATGATCTAAAGAAATACTTCATATCTATCACATTTGAGCAAATACCTAGAATAGAGAACAAGGCTGCCGATGCAATGACAATGCTACCTACTTTATTAAAGCAACTTGAACATGAGCTATGCTATGAGTTCCTAGTGGAAGCAATATCTTATCCTGCATATGATTCCCCAGAAAGCCGCATGATTTGCACTATTTTAGGTCATGATTCATCTAGATATAAAAACCTATTCTCCTATCTCAAAGACCAAATCATTCCTGATACCTTTAATCACCATGAAAAGAGATACCTTATCCGTAATGCCTCTTGATATGTTATCATTGGTCATGATCTTTATAAATGAGATCTAGATGGTACACTACTTAGATGTTTAGAATGAGAAGAGTCTCAATGTGCATTAGAGGAAGTCCATGATGGTATTTATGGGTCACACTCGAACGGTTTAACACTAGCCTGAAAACTTATTAGGGTTGGGTACTATTGGCCGAAAATGGACAAAGAGTCTATCAAGTTTGCTAAGTACTGTCAAAAGTGCCAAGTACACGATAACCTAATTCATGCTCCAGGGAGAGATCTAATTCCTTTCACTACACAATGACCTTTTCACCAATGGGCATTTGATCTTATAGGATCCATACATCCTCATTCTTCTAATGGACATACCCATATTATTACAACTACAAATTATTTCATAAAATGGGTAGAAGCAATCCCTTTACCACAAGAAACTGGTAAGCAAATATCTATGTTCATCTTGAACTACATCATATGTCGGTATGGTATTCCACATTCTATAGTCATAGATAATGGTGGACAATTCAAAAACAAAGAACTAGATGATCTATGTGCCAAATTCAAGATTACACAACATTAGTCATCTATCTACTATCCTCAAGGGAATGGACAAGCAGAGGCTTCAAACAAGAATCTATTGAAAATATTGCATCGTACAGTTAATAAAACATGAAGAGACTGACATCTCATGATCAATCCAGCTCTTTGGGCCTATAGAACAAGTATCAAAATGCCCACTGGGGCTACACCTTTCACTTTAGTTTATGGGTCTGAAGTGGTACTGCCTATAGAGGTTGAAATCCCATCACTAAGAATCAGAATGCATGGTCTAGTAACTGATGATGACTATAGAGTGTCTCGGTTGCAAGAACTTGAACTACTAGATGAGTGCAGACAAGCAGTGTATGATCATCTCAGAGTATATCAGAAGAGAATGTCTAGAGGTTACAACAAGAAAGTCAGTCACAAAGAATTTCAAGTTGGTGATCTAGTCTTGAGAGAGAATCCTAAAAATCAATCATATAGAGAACGCAAGGGGAAGTTTGAACTCAACTAGATGGGCCCCTTTTTTGTTACTCCTACTTTTGGCTATGGTGCCTATCAACTCTCAATGAATGAAGGAGAATAGCTCTGAGAACCAATCAACGTTCTCCATCTGAAGAAATTCTATGCCTAAGGAATCAGTCTATGGTAAAATGTCTTGAAAAAATCTTAAAAATTTGAAAAAGTCCTAAAAAAATGAACATGTTGGTGAAAACCTAGCAATAGGCACCTTGATGATTCACAAAAAAATAAAAAAATATCAAAAGTACAAAAAAATTGGAAAAAAGAAAAATACAAAAAAATGAGAAAAAGAAAAAGTGCCTTGGTGAAAACCTAGAAACAGGCGCCTTGGTAGCAAAAATAGAATCTCTACCAAGATGGTGAAAACCCAGAAAATAGGTGCCACTTGTTTCAAAATGCTCCATCTATCAGTGCAATCTTGGTCTTTCCCAACTTTCAGTCTTGCTTTAGTTTGTACATATCTCCCGGTTTGTTTCTGCATTCTTTTTTTTCAATAAGTTAGTCTGTACACCAATAAGCTCAAGCGTCTGTATCCTATCAATGTTTCAAACTTGGGGGTAATCAATGTCATATCCTATGGCCTCCAGTACATCTTAGATGAGTCATATCTAGTCAGAGTCCTTTGAAGCTTCATCCGAGTCAGTCAGTCAGTCTCCTCTCTAGAAAGGATTTTGCATCTACAACAATGCAATCAAACACAAACTGAAAATAATCTATGCTTTTTACATGCTTTTATCTCCTTGTATGCTTATTGATTCGCATTGAGATTTTGCATATTGTGTCATTTTGAGCTCTTCAATGATGTCCTTTACATGATTTAGAGAGTGATGATTGGGGGCATAATATTTTCTTTGTCTTCTACTTGTATGTGAAAATTTAACAACTTTGGAAATTTTGGATTGAAATGGTGTCCATTTGTAAGAGCCTCTATCTCGTATTGGATGGCCATGAGTACCTCGACCATTAATACCCAAAAAATTCAAGGAAGTGTGATCTAACTATTGTCTTTTTGAGTGAGTTCTTTCTCGTACTGTGAAACACAATCTTGCCTAAGGATGTGAATGATAAAGGGTCACTACGGGTAATTCACACTGGATTTAGAATGATCTCTTGACTGCTTGATGTGTTTGTTCTGCAAGGCATATTCTGGTCATCACAAATATTTATGTCTTGATGCTTATACAAATTTCTATATCAAAATGGACATGATATTCAGGTCATCCTAGCATTTATGCCTTGGTGCTTATCTCTAATCCAACATTCCAAAAATAAAATCAATATTCATATGTCCATGGTTGCCTAACCAGTGGGTGTTGTATTGATTCTTGTGCATACAAATCAATATTCATATGTCTATGGTTTCATAACTAGTGGGCATTGTATTGATTTATTTGGTTACCTAAAAACTCAATGATGACAAATGACCGACACATGATCAATGACTAGGTCCTAGGTCTTAGGTTGCATTTTGTTTTTCATGTCATTTTACACTTTGCATGATTGCATGATCTCACAAATTGCTTGAAAATATTCAACAATTCTTCTAAAAACTATACTTAAACTGAAAATGAAGAGCTGAATCTCATACAATGGTCTCCTCATAGAAATGCAAGTAGTCACCATCCTGGTTTAAACATCCTTTTTGACATAAGACTGAGTACTTGTCTTCATCAATACCTACAAAACATATCATGTGTATCTTTGCATTTACATTACATATTCATAATCATTCATTCCATCTATTGCATTGCATACATTTCCATACATACACTTTCCATAATCAATCACATTTGCATAAAATTCATATATTTGAAAGAAACCATTGCATTGCATAAATCCATACATACATTCTACTCTACTCATGGCATTTACATCACATGATATCATCATAAATAAAAAACATGACAAGTACACATGAAGTCACAACCAAAAATCTCGATCTCATATATATATCATAAAACTTGAAACAGTCAGGGGTGCACTACTGGCACAATGTACAAAAGAATGAGCTCATGTGAGCTATCAGAAGTTAGAATAGTATCAAAATCAAAAGAGCAAAAATATTAGAATATCTCATAACAGATCAACTATCTGCATGCTCCTCTACATTCGGTGGAGGTGGTGGTGGTGCATCTGGCACTACCTCAGCTCTGGGTGCCCTAGCCCCCTCTGATGCTAAAATATACTGAGAATACAAAGGAACTCTCTATGTAATTGGGACAACAGTATAGTATGCAAACACATAATATGCGGCCCGAGAGGTCTGATGAATAATCTCTACCTGTAATCTTTGAACCTCATCATGAAGCTTAGCACGTTGTCTATTTGCCTCCAGAAACCTCTCCTCCCATCAAGCACTAGGAACCTTTAGGTCCCTGACCTGTAATATGAGTCTCCTCATGACCTCCTATGAAGTAAGTGGTACACTAGGATTAGCATCTGCCATTGGCATATCAGTATCTACAGCAGGCTTCTTTGTAGTCTCTACTCTCTGTGCCTTAAGACGTCTAACCTCAGCACCTAAATCAAAATTGGTATCCTCCTGTAATGGATTAGAATAACCACCTACAACCTGCTCAGCTACAAGTACCTCATCTGCTATGCCCACACTACCCAAAGTGCCACTCTCTCCTCTAGTATGTCTCCTCGAAGTACCTGCAGGTCTTCCTACTGAAGAACTAGTCAGATGAGGAGGTGGTCTAGCATGTCTAGCTAGTCTCTATGGTGTCACCACTTCTCTCAGACTAGGAGGTGTAGGCTGGGGTATTTGTGCTTGTGCACGCCTCTATCCTTGACCTGCTGGGGCACTTGTAACATCCATGGCCTCCTCCATGGAAGGAATCAACTCTGTCAGATCCAAGAACCTATAAATCAAGTTCTCTACAAGCCATCCAATGAAACCATCTGTGACACCAACATCAGCCACATCTGCTCTATAATCCCAGTCTCTGCTGACTATACCACTATACTCCTATGTGCATAGAGCATAAGAAAGCTGAGGGCCCCATCCTAATCCAAGCTCTCTCAAAATCTGTGCATATGTAGTGTGCTCCTGTGGTGCATCCTGGATGATGCCATACTACCTCCATACCCTGGTAATAAGAAAGTGCTCTAGGACAGATGTGGATTGTCCTATCAATACATGACTCTAATAAAAATAACTGAACTACTCTCTGGTAGTAGGCCAAGCCTCTATAAGCAAATATGGTCTCCATACTACAAACGTCATATCATCAAAGCACCATCTAAAGTACTTTGTGTGGCCCATGCAGACCTGTGTAACATAACTCAAATACGTATAAATCACCAACTCCTGTGGCTGGCGCTGTGACTAACACACTAGTCTACAAACTGGGATGTGCTCCCAAGCCCATATCTGAAGGACTAAAGCACTAGAGGAAAAAGACTTTCCCTCCTGATACATGATCTTCTGCAGCTTAGAGAACATATGTGCAAGCATGCACTGACCCCAAGCTAACTTAGAAGGAGTAGCCATCAACCATGCCACCATCGGGGCCTAGCCTATATATAGACCGTTCTGCCGATGGTCGGACATAACAATGCCTCCTATCATCCCAGTGATAATGCACTCTAGTCTATGGGTCTACCCATAGTGTTGTACCAAGGTCTCCCAAGAAATAGAAGCAGTCAACTATGTATAATCTCTGAAAAGATGTCTGAATGCTAGTAGACTTGAGTTCCCCGAACTCACATAATCAGGACGTTGACCATGGAATGGTATGTGTAGAATCCTATACACATCCTTGAGTGTGACAGTAATCTCTCTAGTTGGCGAGTGGAAAGTTTGGGTCTCGAAATGAAACCTCTCTATCAGGACAGTCAACAGTCCATGGTTTACCCTAATCTTGGGTAATCAGATCAGATACTCAAACCCGTAGGAAGCAAGATGTACCCTCATAGGGTCAGGCAGTGATATGCAGAGTCTCTGAGTGGCAGGATGAGAAATGCGCACATGAACATCAGGATATATAACCTACATAGCACAGAAATAGGGAATCCTATCAGTAATTTGGTTGAAAAATAGGCTAACAGTATAGAAATTGAACAATTAACTATCTTAGAAGGTACATTCCAAGCTCAGCAATTGGCCTAAGAAATCAAAAAATTAAAATTTTTGACCTAAGATGGATTTTTAAGCTCACTATTTCCCATACGATAATTCAGACTGGCACTGAAACTTGTATGAGTTTCTGTAAGGTAGCGTACGACAAAGCATAGTGATATGAGTTTCTAAGGTTTCCCGTACGATAGAGGAGGGACCCGACGAAATGTCGTATGACTCTTGGGTCCTTCTCATATGAGTCTTGGGGGGTTCTCATATGACAAAGGAAATTAAATTGGAAATTCGTATGAGTCACGGAGGATAGTCGTACGACCTTTCATGCATGCAAAAATTCAAAATTACAAACGTACGAAAAATAACCTAAACATGCTACAAACATGCAAAAATTGAATTTTTAGAGAGGCACAGAGGTCCACTTACCAGATGTCCATACTGTCGAGGTCTCTGATGTTTGCGGCTACGCTCAAATTGATGGGAACTGACATGTACCTTCATTTCTACCATTTTCTTACTCAAAGGGCTCCACAAGGTTTTCAAAAGTCAACGGTGAAAATGAATTGAAAATGACCCTTCTGACCTTTATATAGCTTTTGACCTAATTTTCAAAAGTGCTCTGTTTTTCACAAAAATTGCACCCCTGGCTAATTTTGATGTTCTAAACCCATTTTCAAGATCAAAATCAAAATTTGAGATCATTTACTATGTCAAAATTATGATTTAAAATTTTCAAACCTAGGATGTCTGACTACTTGCATAATTGACCTTCAATCTTCATAGAAATCCATTTTTCAACTTAGTTGATTATCTTACATCAAACTATCAAAATTTAAACTTGGTCAACTATGGTCAACTCATGGTTTAACCTAGTCAAACTTGGTCTCCAGGACCTCCAAATGATGCAGAATGCATTCTCGAATGTGTATAACCAATTCTTGAATCAATTAACATACTTCTAAACTATAACATTGACTTTTCTTATTAGATTTCAATTTTAATCCTGAAGGGGGCATTGTATTGCACATCATTCGAAGTCTGTAAATCTCTTATTCTACAAAACAAATATTTCCTCAGTAATCAAGATAACAACCACGTCTAGTTACTGACTCATTACAAGTCCTCGTCGCTTGGGGCAAATCTATTATCACCTGGGGCATATCAGATTCATCAAGATCCATATCAATATGGTATCCTAAATCTATCTTGTAAACTGTATCAACTTTCGTAACTATTAGTTCATTAGCATCATTTCCTTGTTTCTTCATAACTGATGGGTTTAGGATGTGATACCAATATGATTCATACAAGGAAATTGAGGTCTGGAGTCGGTCACTCACTTCTTTGTAATCATAAGGTTCAGAATCAGACATTTTGGCACTTTTTCATAATCATTGGTTCATTGTTGCTATAGTTGACATTATCTTTGGTCACTCAGGACCTAAATCTTAAATCTTGAATCTTTAAATCTTTCAATCAATTTTTGTCTCAAAATCGGTTAATCTTTCAAATCAAATCAGTTTCATACATCTTTATTATACATAGACTATTCTTTGAACCACTACGCTTTGCACAGTGATTCAAAGAGGGGCAAAATGTAATACCCCAAAAATAGGCTATAAGTTCATTAACCTCCTACATCTTCAATTCGAACAAAATCGATACAAAGTCCTAACCTAAGGCACATCTACACATTATTCTAATTGATTTTTTCTTAATTTTGCATCGGGAAATATTCCTATTTATCATAATTATTTTTAATTTAATAATTATTTGGCGATAAATCATATTTATCCTAAAGTTTGATTAATTGAATATTCTGAATATTTAATTAATCAGATTTAATACTGCCACTTAATTATTTAATTAAATTTAATTAAATTTATTCCTAAATTGTATTATTTAATTTTGACAATAAATCTAAAATCTTATGACTAATTGATTAAATTCCTATTTAATTAATTCATGTCAATTGTCAATATTTAATAATATAGTTTTTGGATAAAGTTTGTTTTAATAATTGATTAACCCATAAATCAATTGATTTAATTCAAAATCAGTTAAGTTGAGAATAAATCACTTTATTTTTAATCAATTTATAAATAAATCATGCACAATTAGAAAAATAGGCAACTAGAAATTAACAATCAATTTTAAAATTGAAACCCAACATCTGATGATGAGTTGAAATTTGATCTAAACTCTATTTTGAGTAAAACTCTGCTTTTGCATGATTTTTGTGAGTTAATTATCTCTAATTTCCTGATAACTCAAAAATCAACCTAAGTTTATCAAGAGTGATTTATGGCTTTTCTCATGCATCCTCAAAGCCCTAGATTTCTATAAAAACAAGGCTTAGCTCTTCATTTTCATCAACACTCAAATTTGCATAGTTACTTTGGCGAATTGGTGATTGAAGGATTGAGCACTTGCGACAGGAGATTTGTGAGATCTTTCATAGTTGATCATAATATTTCACAACTTTTGCATAATTTCATATCATAGATTTCATCTTCATATCATTCTTAGATTAAAAATGCATTCCATTTCATTCATATTAGCTTAGATTCATACAGTTTTCATTATTATGGCATAGAAAATCCAAAAATATAGCTTAATCTGCATTCATAGTCTTTCATATTTTGCATTCAAATCCTTCATTTAGGTGTTGCATTGTCACTGATATCGGTTTGATATGAGAGTATCATACTCGCATCTACTAGAAGGCAGTAAATCGCCTGGTTAGCCTAGTTTCCATTTCATTACAGATTTTGGTTTTTGCTAACCTCTAATGTTTTACTGAAGTGTTGTGTCTACAGCTAGGTACAAAATTCACACACATAGATGAGACTTCACATATCTGAAATTAGAGAATCTGCTATACATTTACTTGACCATGGCTACTTACAACCGATGGTTGGACCTTTGACTCTTGATTAGTTGAGAGACTGACATGAACACAATATTACTATGATAGAGATTGTTGTTGCTCTATCTGATGCTGAATTTGAGGATATCGAGGATTGCACTACAGTGAAGAAAATGTGGGATAAAATTTCCCTAGTTTATGGTGGTGATGTGAATGTGATGAGAGCCATAGCTAAAATCTTGAGAGGCAGATTTGATGACATGAAGATGAAGGGAGGAGAGAACATCACACAATATTCAAACTAAATCAAAGAGGTAGTCAATGCTATTTGAGGAGCTGGAGGTATTATTTATGAAGATATTGTGGTAAGTAAGATACTGAGAACCTTTTTTTTTTTCTGTCTATGCAATCAGAATATCTTCTATTCATGAAATGAGGTCTGCACCGAATAGAACTCATACTCTTGATAGTCTGATTAGAAAGTTAACAATTTTTGAGCTGAATAATTTTGACAATAGTGTTGTACTGAGTGTTGAGTCTGCTTTTATGTCATCTCTTAAGATTGGTAAATCTAGCAGTAAGCATAATATAAAGAATGAAAGTGATAGTAATACTGAAGATCAGCTTGATAAGCTTGAAGCATTCATGGCCCAGAGACTACAAAAAGGTAAAGGAAGGTATAAGGGAAAGTTCCCTTTAGCTTATTTTAATTGTAAAGAGGTTGGCCATATTGCTGCTAGATGTCCTAACAGGAAAGAGGAAGACAATGACCGATCTAGTGATGGAAAGTATGGTAGAAGGAATAACAGAGGAAACTGACACTACAACAAAGACAACCAAGATTACAAAGATAAAGGTAAAAAGATATGTTACCATGTTGGAGAAGATGACACCGACACTGACACTGATGATGATATTGAAGTAGTATTTGTTGCAATGAAAGATGATTTAGAAGAGGAGGAAAGGTATGTAGAAAAAACACTTATTTCTAAAGTTAGTAAGAATGATACTTGGATCATTGATAGTGGCTGTACACATCGCATGACTGGTGATGAAGATAAGTTTGAACATCTTGAGCATTATAATGGAGGATCAATGAAAATGGGAAATGACACACCTTGTATGGTAAAAGGAAAAGGATCTATTTTATTGAATGATATAATTAGATGTGATAATGAATACTCAGTAAAAGGACTTAACTATAATTTTTTGAGTGTAGCACAGCTGAATAACTTAGGTCACCGAGTTGCATTTGAAAGAAAGAAGGTGAAAATCTATGATGAAAATGGAAAGCTTGTTGGTACTGGAGGACAATCAAAAGGTAATTTATTCTATCTTGACAATGCTGAAACTTCTTGTTTGCTGGTGAAAAATGAAGATGCATGGTTATGGCATAAGAGGTTATGTCATGTAAATTTTGATAACATGATTAAGATCAGTAGAAAGAGAAAATTTGGAGGATCGCTTAGTCTAACTAAACCTGATCATGTTATGTGCCATCAATGTCATAAAGGAAAGATGACCAAATCTAGTTTTAAAAGTAAGGACTATTCATCTAAAGGTATTTTGGAGTTGGTACACACCAACTTATGTGGTCCTATGAGAACTCAAAGATACTATGGTGATAGATACTTTATTTTATTTTTTGATGACTATACTAGACTGATGACAATAATATTCTTGAAAGAAAAATCCGAGGCATTCAAATTGTTTAAATGGTATAAGGCTAAAGTTGAAAAAGAAATTGGAAAAGAATTGAAATTCTTAAGGTCTGATAGAGGAGGTGAGTTTGTTTATGATGAATTCACTAACTTTTGTAATGAGCATGGAATCAAAAGGCATGTTTATGCACCTAGGACACCGCAATAGAATGGAATTGCTGAAAGGAGGAACTGATCTATTGTTGATTGTGCTAGAACATTGATGATTGAGAAAAATGTTGCACAAATATACCAGAGAGAGACAATTAGCACAACAGTTTACACCCTAAATCGAGTTCAACTAAAGAAAGACACAAACAAGACACCTTACGAGTTATGGTTTGGATACACACTGAGTGTAAGTTACTTTAGAATCTTTGGTAGTAAGTTTTATATTCTAAAAGATGATAGGAAAGGTAAATTTGACTCTAAAGGTGATGAAGGAATATTCTTAAGATATTCTACTAAGAGTAAAGCTTATAAATGTTTGAACAAGGTTACTAATAAAATGATAGAAAGTTCTAATGTAAGAGTTGACGAGTTTGCTGAAAAGAATGATGAAGAAAGCATGAAGGAACCAAAAGACTATGGTAGGTTTATAGTTTAGGTTGAAGATCCAGATTATCTACCAAAGCCATAGGCTAAGTCTATCGAGCATTAGAAAAATGCTACCGAGAATCAGCAAATGCACACCGAGAATCAGGAAGAAGCTACCAAGAAGGAAAATAAACTTGAACCGAATGATGAGCATAGAAGAGATAAAGTGCTAGCAAGATTTGTCAGAAGACACCATCTAGAGAATTAAATCATTGGAGATAAGAAAGCTGGCATGTTGACCTAAAGTAAGTTAAGACAAAACACATGCTTAGTTTGTGAGTTTGAACCTAAGAATGTTAGGGATGCACTAGAAAATGAGGAATGGATCAATGCTATGAATGAGGAAATTGAACAGATTGAGAAGAATAAAACTTGGACATTAGTACCTAGGCCGAAAGATAAAAATGTTATTGGTACTAAGTGGATATTTAGGAATAAGTTAAATGAAAATGGAGAGGTCACTAAGAATAAGGCAAGACTTGTTTGCAAGGGATATGCACAAGAAGAAGGTATTAATTATGGTGAAACCTTTGCACCTGTTGCAAGACTTGAAGGAGTTCATATACTACTTTCATATTTTGCACATAAGGGATTCAAAGTATATCAAATGGATGTTGAATCAACTTTTTTGAATGGAATTCTTGAGGAGGAGGTCTACATGGAACAACCAGAAGGGTTTGTTGATCCGAATCAGAAAGACATGGTATGTAGACTGCACAAAGCTTTGTATGGACTGAAGCAAGCACCGAGGGCATGGTATGAAATACTACATGCTTATCTTATCAATATTGGCTTTGTAAGAACTAGTGAAAATAGTAATTTGTACATGAAAGAAGAATTTGATGATAACATTTTGATTGTTGAAATATTTGTTGATGATATAATCTTTGGTGGACAAGATCTGATTTACAAATATTTTGCTGATGAAATGAGAAAGGAATTTGAGATGTCAATGTTTGTAGAGATTAAATTCTTTCTAGGTTTGTAGGTTATAGAAAAGAATGATGAGATTTTCATCACTCAATCAAAATACATTAAAGAAGTGTTAAATTTTTTTGGCATGGAAGATGTAAAACCGGTAGGAACACCAATGGTAATTGGATGTAAATTGACAAAGGATGATGAATCTACCAAAGTAAATCAGACACTGTACCGATCTATGATTGGAAAACTGATGTATGTTGTACACATCAGGCCTGATATTGCACATGCAGTTGGGATTGTGGCAAGATTTTATGCCAATGCTAAAGATTCACATATGGTTGCAGTTAAAAGAATTTTAAGATACTTGAAGAAGACATAAGACTATGGTTTATGGTACACAATGGAAGACAAATTTGAACTCAAAGTTTACACCGATGCAGATTGGGCTGGAAACATAGATGACCGGAAGAGTACAACCAGTAAAACATTCTTTTTAGGAGAAAGGCTTGTGACTTGGATAAATAAGAAACAATCATGCATTTATCAGTCCACTGCTGAAGCAGAGTATGTTGCTGCTACTACAAATTGTTCAAATATTGCTTGGATTAGAAAAGTGTTGGAAGGAATGAATGAGGTAATCACTGACCTGATGATTATATATTATGACGACACTAGTGCTATAAATATTTCGAAGAATCCTATGATGCATTAAAAAACAAAACATATATCTATTAAGTATCACTACTTAAGGGAACAAGTTCAAGAGAAGCAAGTGAAACTAGAATTTGTAACATCTAAAGAACAACTTGCTGATATCTTTACCAAACCATTATCGAATGACACATTTGAATATTTGAGGGTCCTAGACTTGGGGCCCATCCCCTGTCTATCAGTCACTGAGGTGATTAGAAGGTTGCATCAACCTATACTTATCAAAAGATCATTCATGTTGATTCACATAGCTCACACTTTATTTTTCTCTAAGGTTGTGACAAATTGTAGAAGCTAGAACATAAATTTGTTTATCTGTACACTGAAGGTACAAGATATGAACTAAACAATAGAGAATCACTTGGCTACTGAAGAGCAGTTTGTATATTTTCTTTCGCATTGTTGTCAAAGGGAGCAGAAATACATATGAAATATCTATTGTTGAGAACAAGAATTTGAGAAGTGAAAAGATCAAATCCGTAGGGAGAGTCTACATGTAATGCTATTTTATTTTATAGTAATTAAATATATTAAATATCAAGCTAGGGAGAGCTTACCGAGATACAACATTTACTTACATAGTTTTAAAATACATGTTTGATATGTGTATGCCATATTTACATATTGCTTGTGTTGCCATTAATGCCAAAGGGAGAGATTGATGAACTACAACTGATTGAATATCTGATGGATTGAAGAAATAGTGATTAGAGATCACCGAGCTACTGAAACGATATGTAAGATGGTTAAATCAGTTAATATGTTGTCATTGATGTCAACTAGTTTTGACAGTACTTATCATGTTAGTTACAAACATCTGAACATTTGTTGAAGGAAGAAAAGATGAAAAGCTGAGATATCTGTACATGAGGAAAAGATGGATATGATAGATAAGGATAAGGTAAACATTGGATAACTTATTGATGAGTCTATGGATTTATATTGTTGACTTGAGCATGTTACATTAATCTATTATGAAGAAGAGATTTGAAATTGAACAAGTCAATGTGGTCGGTAATTGAAGATTTTTGTATACACCAAGCCAGTGCAGTGTATATTGAGTGACAGTAATAACCTAGCTAGTTATCACCGACACATTTCTATATTGACCGAGTATGGATGAAAACATTAAATGCAAAGAACAACCGACTGAATTTGATGAGCTGGAAATTGTTATGATTTCAAGGTTAAGGATGAAGTTAGTAATGAGATCCATGATTGACAAAATTTAGAGATGATCTAAAGGATGAGATTGAAACATTTTAATGACACATCTGCCAAGGAAGGTTTAAGCGGCAAAATGGACGAAGGAGATTAAGAGGCAAAATTCGATGGCTGATATGAAAATGATTTACTTATCTATATAAGAGATATGAGTTTCATTATTGAAACATGTCAGACAAAAGGAGACTGCAGAGATTTCGTGTGAAGATTATATTCATGCTTGCCTGATCAAACTGGTTATTGAAAGAACCGAGCTGCAGACATTACCGAGTGTTAGAGAACCATTTACCGAGTGAAAGTAAGCTAAGAAACATTGAGGAAGTGAATTAATTAATGATTAGAGGATTTTAAGGGCTTAGCATAAATCTAAATATTTGTAATTAAGTTGTATTTGAATCAGACCAGTATTGTATCAGTTTAACCATTGATTCAAAAAATCTCTTTTAACCGAGTGGACTTAACTGTCTTATTGTACTACCCTATGACATTCGTTGAATGTAAAGTGTTATCTTGTTGACCCCATAGTGAATGCTGGTCAAAAGTTAACTATTAGTGATAAATCCTCTAACTAGGTCACACATAATAGTGTGCATTGTAACCTTTAACAGGGTTGGCTCTTGACCGAGCTCACTTCAGAAGAGTGAATTATTTTGGGTTATCGGTCCCAGGTGGTTTTCCCTTAGCAAGGTTTCCATGTTAAATCATTGTGTTATGTTTTCTTTGTTATGATTGTTTTTCTATCATACTTTACATACTACATAGTTGATTTAGTCGGTAATCACATTTTTGATAATTACTAGTAATCGATAAAGTGGACAGACATATTGATATTTTATGTTACCGAGCTGCATAATTTGGTGAAATTGTTTTGTAAGGTACATCTTTGTATTTGGGACTATAGGATAACTAATCTAACTAATTCACCCCCCCTCTTAGTTATTCTAACAGTCTAATCATTATCATTGTGATGAATGAAATGAGTTTATATGATTACAATCTTGATTGTCAAATTCATTACTATTGTTATCTGAGTCCTATGTGATTTAATTTGAATATTTGTTAGGATTTGGGAGATGTATTATAATTATAATATTTCCTTCCTGAGCCCCTTTCATCATAGAAGTATTTATTTTATTCTTGAATCATGTAGATGCAAGTTTATGGCACACTCCTATGATTTTTTGCATTTTTGCAAACTAAGTCCCTGTCAATCCTTGGTTAAATTCTAGATTGATTTTATGTATGGACTTGTTTTGATGACCGTTCTAAAAGGAAAACGAGGAGATTCCAAATGGGTCTTCCTCCGTTTTTGCCTCTAGGGCCTCCCTCTTACCTAGTTTGAGCTATAAACTCATTCTGGAGAGCTTGTTTAAAAAAAAAACACATATCATTACCAACTATACAGTTCTTGGTGCCAACTACGTATATCCCCAGACCAACTATGTAGAACAATCATCCAAGTGTCTAGGTCAACCATAATGTAATATTTTAGGGTATTTTGATTTTTTTGGGTTCTTTTGGTCACCAGAGGCTTTTAGGGTTTTATTTTGGACTTAATTGATACATGATTTCATTGAATATGATTTTGACATCTTGTATGATTCATTTTGATGGCTCCTTAAGAGTTTTGTATGCTTCTAAATGCTAGATTAAGGTTAAGGATTATTTGGTGGACTAGGGACAACTAGAGATCTTGTAAACTCAATCAATTGATGTTCTAATATCACTATGGTATGTTTTATGTGAAGATAGGATTCTTGATGTTTTTTCAGATGATGTTTTGGGTAGGGAATCTAGATACACAAGGTGAGTGGCTCACTAGTGGGGGTCGGGGCCCTAAAGTGGCTAGTGAGGATAACCCCTTATGAGTTGTCTTAATCAAGTGATAACCTTATTAAAATTAAATAGGAAAGGGGGGAATAACACATTAAAAAGATTAAGGGATGCCTCACCCATGCCACTAGTGCTTGTAAAGTCTACATATGGGAGTGGAGAAGGTGCCTTATAAGATGGTACAATCAAACAAGCTTGTCTCCATGCAAAGGTGTTCGGTTTCACATGTGCCTACTTGGGGGACAAGGCCCAGAGAGGCTAGCTAGGATAACCCAAGGGGTGAGGGCTATGTGATGACACTCACCTAGTAGGTAGCCTAGAGTCCCTACACTTATTTTTTGATGCATCTGGTAGTCCTTGTTGCCTTGTTGATTTTCATAGCCTTTTTTGTGCCTTTGGGAAGGGTTATTACCACCTTCATAATTTCCTAGTTGTTACCCTTACATGGACCTTGGTTTCTATCTCTTAGCTCAAGAGACTGGGCCTTTTTGGTTTCACGTGGCTGGGTGGCTAATTTTTATCGGGGTAATGTTTGTGATTAATGGAAGATATTTGTACATGTTCCATTAAAAATTTTCATTTCAAGATTTTGTATTACATCATGTATTACGTTGTTATGTATTTGATGTAAAAATGGATTTGTATAGTTGTGAGCTCCTGAAAGGAGACATTCATATTTAATGTAATGATATATTTTGATTCAAATCAATGGGATGGGATGGGTAGTTTTAGGTGAAATGGAAGGGAATGCATTATGTTGTATTTTGTATATGCCATAATTAATAAAAGAATTTAAACTTGTTATTCAAGTATAGTTCCTATTTTGATTTTTCTATTTTCTAATTGGAAAATGAAGTTATGTATAGTTGTATTTGTAAATATATAGGAAATGTAGGAAAGTAAGTTAAGTATATTATTTGGTCATATTTTATGTGATTAATCTTTAACAAGAAAACTTAGAGTTAGATTATGTTGATGTATAAAAGTAATCATAATTATTGGTTAATGTTCTTGAGTAGTGCATTAGGAAATGTTTGGGTAATGAATCATAGGCAAATATATGGTTTCATTTTCAATAAAGTTAAATGGAAACTTGATTAAATAAATGATTTTTATGTAAGAAATGAAGTTAATGTTATCATTTGTTTAATGATAAAGTAAATAAATGAGATAGCTAACTTAGTATATGATTAGATATAATAGATGAATAATTTATTAGGAGGAAAGATTAAACTAGGAGCATGTACTTGGGTGTAATAAAATGAATCAAGAATAATGAAAGTTCTTAAGTTAAAGAATATCTTAATGCATGAGTAGTTAAGTAGATAATATTTTATTCAGTAACAACGTTAGGGAACCTGTGGGGGACCTAGATTGATGTAGTTCCCAATGAATACCATTAGGTTGTAAAAAGAATATGTTATTTATGCCTTTGAGAGTTAAGTGATACTAAATGTACTTCAAGTTTGATGTCAAACAAAAAATTACAACTTTATTATTTAGTAGCATTGTCCTTCTAGGTTCCCTGGAACGGTGTTACAGAGCTCAAGATGGTAGCTGGGGTTCCCAAAAATCAAATGGAACCTTCCCTAGTTTTATTGAAAATGTCTAGGGCTTGGGAGGACATGGAGATATAGAGGAAGTCTAGGAGAGAATGCACGGGGCCGGGGCTATGGATGGGCTAGTGCTTCTTGTGGTCGTAGTCATGCACGAGGTACTCATGGAAAAGGTCATGGGGGCGCTCATGTTGATTGAAGAGGTTGGTGTCATGCTCGTGGTGGTTTTGTTGGTGATAGTGTTGTTTGAGATGAAGATGAAAGTGGTGATGTGGTTCACCCTTTTGTTTGTGGTCCTTCCCATGATGGGCTCCGCAATGGAATGTGCTCAAATGGTGAAGCATCTAGTCGCGATGGTGTTGGTGACAAGGGTGGTTCATCACCCCTACATCTCACTCTGCCTCACCTAGGTTTCTAATTTTTTTATCATGTTTTTTTTGGTGCCAGTCATGGTCACGAAGTGTGTCTATTCATAAGTCACAGTATAGGTTCTTTTTCACATAATGTTGGTCTGGATTTGGTTGGAAAGTTTTGCATTGGTGAATTTTTATATATGTTTCCCACCCAAATGGATGTAGCTAGTATGCTATGGTCTTCACTCAGGTGGTTGGATTTCATTGGATTTTAGGGTGGTTTTCAAATAATGATGGACTTTCAATTTAAACTTGTAATGTTTTATATCATATTTTTATTAATAAAATATTTTTTTATCGATAATAATAATAATATAGGATTAATGGAAATTTATATTCAAAAGTTGAACTCATTGAATTTTTGGTCCTTGAAATTTTACTTGTATGTCCCTTTGGAGTTAGAAAATTTCCTTGTCAATGTAAGGGTTTTGCATGTAAATTTAATAAAAGTATTTAATTTTTATTTATATATGGAGTTTTTCCATCAAAATATTTTTCTTCCTTTTTAGTAGGAAAGAGGTTTTAATAGTAGTAAATTCTAACATTTAAGGTTGACATGGTTTTGTATGTGTCATGTTAGCACTAAATAATTTTACAACCACACATTCAAAAATGTGAGTAATTTATTTATATTTATCTTTTGTGTGGTGTACATGACTTATCAAACACATGGACAAGGTAAATAAGTGAAGATATTTTTAAGGGGCTCAAAATTATGGTCAACTAAAGGTGTTGCATATGGACTCCAATTGTAGAACACCACTAACCACCATGTGTTCATGTTGACTTGTTTTCAACATGCAACTATACTTGTTTTAATAAGACACCAAGATATTTAATCAACACTTCTCTACACTCAAATCTCATGCCTCCACATTTAGTAAGTATATATATATATATATATATATATATATATATATATATATATATATATATATATATATATATATATATATATATATATATATATATATATATATATATATATATATATATATATATATATATATATATATATATATATATATATATATATATATATATATATATATATATATATATATATATATATATATATATATATATATATATATATTTTCATGTACCCCATATTCATATGTCTATAATAAATAATTGAGTAATTTATTTCATTGTTAGATTAATTTTTTTAAATTTGTTTCATCATTGTAATAGCCCAAAAATAAACCAGTGAATCAAAGATAGATGGATTTACTATTTTTGTCATTTTAACTATTGTAACATGATGCACCTAGACCTTTTATCTAAATACATACAAAATCATAACATAGTATTGTGATAATCTTAGCTGTGGCATTCAACCTAGTCATTACTTGCAACACTTGCATTTGAGGATAACAATCTGTAATGCATTCATTCTACACTTTCTCCAAATAACCAAGGTATTTGATATGCTTGCTACAAACATGTAATTTTTAGATGTTCTCACATTGAACTCAAACCAAATTAATGGGCTTCAAATAATATGTTAATGCAAGAGATTTTATTAGTTATTTTTTGTGTGAAATATTTGAAAAGGGGACTAGAAAGCCTATGGTTGAATCTCTCTTTGTCTATAAGATATTTGATAATTTTTGGGAAAAAATAATATGTTTAACCTTCATTTTGAGTTCACCTTCAAATGCAATGAAATCATCAAATTGCAAGAATTAGATGATTACTTTTGGAAATCTTTCATACCATTTCCACACACTTCCACATTGTGGCCTAACAAATAACTTCATCCATATGTCCATATTTTGAAACTATAAATTATAAATGAATTTTGAAAATGTAACAACATGTGCATCCACTTCATGATTATCAAACTAATTAAATATTGGCATTTGTTTGAAGATATTTAATTTCATAGTTTTATTTATATAATTAACTCAAGATAAGTGTAGTTGTTTGAAATTATGATTTATGGACATGAAATGGGATTGAAAAAAATGATCTATAACACAAGGGTACACATTGTATTGTAATGCATTAGATTTCTCATCACATTATTCTTTCTTTCTACAAGTCTACTAATTTTCTTCTTGCATTTTTGTATAGATGTATCGTGTAAGTATGAGCATGGGCTTTTGTAAGATGAAGAACTATTTGAGTGACAAGAATAAGCAATATTATAATAGTCATGGGAATTCAATTCAATGTAATCATAGGGGTTTGAAAGTATGATGAACATGATTAAAAAAAATATAGGACAATGACACCCATACCAAACAAGCATGAGCAAACATATACTGTGTAGGATAGAAAGTAGAGGTTTATTATGCCTCATTATTTTGAAAGAAAAACCTATGTATCTTAACCAAACACTATAAACCTGATATTTTTTCTTCAAACATGAACAATATTGAGATAAAATAATTCAAGAGGGACTCAAGGTTAGGAAAACATTTATATTTGAGGAAACTCATGAAACCCTATTCATAACCATCCACATGTCATTATTCATGTCTCAAATCATATTAAATTTGTTCCTACAAAACATTGCAATTTTTGGACGCATGAAAGAATATAACATAGATCAACATTTATATTATTTTTTCATTATACCCTTAATTTTGACATATTATGATATTGTTGAGCTAAAAAAAGCTACAAAATATTATGCTATAGATAGGAGTGAACATCATAAAGATTGAAAAACTTGAGTGTCATATTAAATACAAAATGATCAAACTTTTATCTTTTATTTCTTTGAATTTGTAACTATTTTATTAAAAATGATTTCTAGTCATGATAAGATCCAATGCACGATGGTAATAGAGTTTCACCATATACTTTGTGGTATTTCTTAGTCATTTTTTTCTTTATCACTACAATATTTATAAATCTATGTGGTATTCTAATTTATAAATCTATGATATTTACCCTAGTCATAAATGATATTTAGGCGAGTAGTTTGAACAATATAATATGTTAGAGTTTTGGAATTAGAGGGTTGGAGATAACTCATATTCCATGTTATTGGTTGGGGCTTTAGAGCTTGGGAGCGAGACACACCTCGTGATAAATACTTCAGAAGAGGGAAGGCTAAAGTTTTGATTGCAAAGGAGTACTTAGTAAAACATTTAGGAGCTCGAGGCATGAAATAGGTACTTGAGTAGAAGGAATCCCATAACTCCAACTTTGACCAAGCATTTAAGGAAGAGATCAAGTCAAGAGTCAAGAATTAGGAAAGCTCCATATAAGGTACCCAAGTAAGGGATACTCTAATATTCCGGTACAAAAGCCTTGGATAAATTTTAATGACAAAGGATGAGGACATTAGGAATAGGTTGAAACATATGCTAAATACAATTAAGTGTACCAGCCTAATCTAGATAAAAGTGAAGGTGGATATAGATAGGATCTCACCCTCTTATGAATGTTAAAGAAAGTTTGAAACTATAACTTGAACAAATTTAGAATCTTAGTAGAAAATATCTTATACTTAAATTTTTTTTTTTGTATTTCTTGCAATTGTTAACACATGGGAGATTTTGCAGAGAAACTCTTAGCCATTTTTTATGCATAGAAAGCCCATAGAGACTATTTCAGATATATTATAAATAAATAATAGATTTAGAAAAAAAACTCAAGGCACGCAAAAAGGATGCCACTATAGAATTGAATCCCCGCACATACTACATTTTCTTGAATTATTCACCAGATCTTCTAGAATCATCAAGCAACATCCTGTTTCCACTTGCAGCTTTTCGTTTGAATTTTTGTGATTTTGACTTGTATCCTTATCATTGAAAATAAATTGCGGCCGCTGTCCAAATCAATCATTTGATCAATCTATTCGGTGCGAATAAAGTTTTCTTCACGATATCTCGTGTTACGAACACGTTTGAAAGACTTGAATATTTTCATGGGATCTAAGCAATTCTGAAATATCTGTATCGCACAATACGGAAATGCATAGTTTTCAAGTATTTTGTAGTCATCTACTTATTTTCCATGCCATCCAACAAGTTTTCAATCTTACGAAGAACGTGATGTGAGTTGAAAATGTTATAAATTGTGTTTCCATTTCAATAATTTGAATTCACGCACGCATTGAAATTTTAGAACCATCATGGACATACATAGAACCAGAACTAAAAAAAAGTAAACTATTTTCCACCTTCCGGAAGTTTGCAAGGCTACTTTTGCATTCTCCGATTGATGCGTATTAGGGGAACCTTCCCTAATTCTTTGACCTGGATATCATGCAGTAACTATCAAAATCTACATTTCACAATCAGCGACCTTTGAAACCCTAACCCTAATTCTCAAGCCCTTCTCGGTGCGAAAAGCCAAGCACATTTAACGCTCTCCTATTTTGAGAAGATATATAGATATTGCAAAATTTCTTGCTTCATTCACATAGTTGTTTGGGTCTATTTGCTTCAAATTTTCGAGTCATTATAGCTAATTAATTTCTCTTCATTTAATTGAATAAACTCATTAAACTTTGGCATATATTTCCCTCTAGACCATTAAGTTTGAGTTAAAGTTATCTTTATAAATTGATAAGTATATTTTTAAAATGTAAATAGACATAAATATATAATTTCTTTAAATTCATCAATTTTGTTATAGTTATGGGTTTTTTTTCTAAGGTTATGTCTTCCTATTATTTCCTTTTCATTATAATGAAAATTTTACGAAGAATTAAACTTTCAAATCTATCAAGTGCTAGTCTTATTTTCCTCCAAAATACTAGAAGCTTTTTTCTTGATTGATTGATTGCTTATTTTTTTGGATTTATGGTCACATATAAGGATTTTTATTAGCCTCGTCTCTTTAGAGTCACATGCGAAAATGTGCTTTGAATTCAAGTGCTTACTCTTATTTTATCTCACATTGTTATTTTTTATTAAATTAAGTGAGGAATGGCCCCAACCCATTATACATTTGACCAAAACCATCTAAATCTGAATTAGAAGACAACTAGTCCCAAAAGTAGAAAAACAAGGCAAAAAACATAGAAGCAACAAATTTCAGGCCAACTATTTTATAAACTATTTTGAATTAGAGCTTTGTTTCTTGTTAATCTATCGTTGTAACTTGAGGAGTTGAAGACTTGTTAGTGGGAAATTTCTTTTTGCACTGTACAATTCTCTAAGTAGATCCACACTTATAATTAAAATAATGCTAACCCATAGAAGAGAGAGCTAGTCCAACTAAAATGCATTTAGAATGAGAAACAACATTAGGGACAACAAGTTTACAAGTGTAAATAGTATAGGAATCTATGACATCATTTTGAACCACTAAATCTAAAACATGAATAGTCTAGCAAATAGTAGCTAGGGAAACAAAAATAGAAATAGATTTGGGCTAGTAAGCAACAACTCTAAGTAAATTTGTAGCAATATAAAGAACAGAAAGAACAATTGTAACAAAAGCATTCTGAGTAGGAGTTGGCATTAAATCCTCAAGCTTATTTGTTTAACCAAGGGGAGAAAAAATAATAATTGATAATTCAGAGTCTTTTGAAACAACATCTTCCCACAAGAAGCACCAAGAGAAATAATCAGATGGTCATGAATAACATTCATCCATAAGGTAGAAGAAAACTAGTCATGTGCACAATAGGAGGAGTTAGAATCCAAACAACTAGTAGAAAATAGTGCCTAAATAGAAAGGAAATTCCTTTATAGTCAACCATCAAACATAAAGACCTATCATTAAATTGTAGAATGAATTCACCATGAAGATCTTATCAAATATCAACCTCAATGAGAATGTGCACAAAAAATGCATGACCAAAAGTTTGTCATATGGTCCACCTTAAATAATATGCCTAAAGAATTTCCAAAAACCTCATAGGCTTCATCACACTAGAAATGAAGTTAAAGATAAGGAAATCTTGCTCACATATGCAAAATATTAGTTTAATCCTTCAAGGGGTTAAAAGAAGAAACCTAATGATGTACCTGAGAGGGGATGTGAATCCCATCCCTGAGGCTGATTATCAAGCACAACCAGTTAATCATCCTCTAAATTAAAATAAATCACAAAAAATAACCTCTAGAGGAAGGGTAAAGCTCTTTTATACCATCAACTAGAGGAGACCAAACCTATTGAACATAGTGGTGCAAATTGTAAGGAAACTCAGGTGCGAAAACAGCTTCCTACGCTAATCTCTATAGGAGAGTATTGTGCAAATTCTTTTAAATCCTTACAATTTCAGATTCGTTAACTATTTTAACAAAGATATTGCAACCACATACCATACATACAGAAAAATAGAGAATGAAACAATGATATACCCTGGGGAAACCTTTCGGTAAAAACCCCAGCACTCCAAAACCTGCACAATGTATTGATCAAAACTATTACAGCTTACAATACACTTGCAATGCAAGTTCTTTCAGAAGATTTCTCAAACCCTTGAAGACAAATCATGGCAGCATAAAATGTTCCAACAATACACTCACATCATCTCTCTTCGCAACCCTAAAAAAGCTTATATCACGTGCTTCACTTTTTAGGGCTACTCCCAAAGATAATCATATTAGGGTTTTACCATTCTCCGAGAAAATAGGAACCCCCAAATTTTTTTCGGGGTGATGCCTTGAACCCCACGATTGGGGAAGAGTGTACAATACTCAAATTTATCAATTGCCACATGTCTTCACCTGTCATTGAATCTTCCTGACATAGCTCTTATGTGTCATAGGAATCTGTCATAACTATTTTAGCCATGATCTCCTTACACACAATTCAAGATGCTGACACATCAACATTATTTGCAAGAAATACATTTTACAAAACAAATAATAAGAATAGGAATTATCCAAGGTTGAGACACCTTATTCCTAACACAAATTAGGAAGAGAAGAATACAATAGGGAAAAAAATAAAAATTAAGCCCTACTTAGCAAAATACTTTTCACATTTAAGCATTATTTTTTAGGGAAGAATCACATGAGTAGTGGAAGCATAAAGAACCCTTATCTTTATAGAACCTTTCATATGCCAATGTTCCTTACAATTTTGACACTATAAATTTCTTAACTTTCAATCTTATTAGACTCAAAAAAATTGCTTGGGAATAGGAATGAGGAATTGTTTACAAAGTTGAGGATTAACCTGAATAAATGAACAAATCTTCAATATCAATACCACATTTCTTCTTAAGATTATTCATGTGTGTTGTGCTTGATATACATGAATCTCCAAAATTATGATGATGTTGATGCTAGCAATTATAAAACTATCCATAAGACCCAAAATTAGATCTAAAAATACTTAATCATGCCTATGACTAGATTTGGTTCTTATTCCACTTTCTTAAATCATGGTTATGGATAAGGTGATGGACCCCAATGAGCATGCTCAAAGAGATTAATGAAGATAGAATCTAGTAGTCCTTAATATTGTTGAATTCAGTTATTAAAGGCTTTGTTGAAGATTTCATGCATATATGTGCTAACATTGATGTTAACATATCTATTATTCCTGATAGTTTGACGGTTTGTTTAGGTGCAAGTTTTGGTTCGATACGAACAAAGAATTTTAGCTCAGTTACTGCTAAGCTATTGAATGGTTGATGAACGTCTGTACTTGATATTTTTTAAGTTATAGTGATTCCTTGTATGATTTGAGGATGTTATGATTGGAGTATCATAAGACAAATTTATGGTTATTTCAGCAGAGAGTGTTTCATTTTTTCATTCAGTATGGATCGGTGATACAATATCTTTGGTTGCTAAACTAGTGGTGAGTTTAGGACATGGTTGCCTATCTTCATATTAAATGATTTATAATTTGGATTATGGAAAGCTATTTTTCTTGAGTGATAGAGGTTGGTGTTCAATGTTCTTGATGAATAGTGCAGAGACAGTAATGAATTCTGAGACAAAGATGTTTGCGTTATTGTTATGGTATTTCATGTTACTTGTTGATATTTCTATATTGTTCTCTATTCATGTTGTTGGATAGCATTGGATTATGTGATCGAATTCAATGATCTTCTTGAGAAGTGTTGGTGTTCTTGGCCGACTTGAGAGTTAGTGTGTTGTGAAGGATTGTGGCATGATCCATGGATTGTAGCGTGTTTGTGGCTAAAGATTTGGGTCCTATCCATGTCTTAGCAAACATGTATTGGATCACATTGATAATTGTGTTTTACTCTTTGTAATGTTTTTTTATTAGGTACCTAGATGATTTAGTTGTAATAAGTTGATGCAATGTATTCAAAGATGAAATCATTTGTGATTGTGATGAGATGGTATGGTATGGATGTGTGAGATGCTGGATGAAGTGATATTAGTGGATGTTCAAAGAGGTGTGAGTGGAATCTAAAATAAATTCAAAACAAAGCTGTACTTCATTGGAACTGTATTGGCATGTCAGAGATGCTATTAGCCAGTTCACTAAATTAGTGAATTATTATCCATTATAGATTATAGTCCATATTTTTGGGTTGTATCCCTCATTTATATTTGAGAAGTGATCTCTAGGAAGTATTCTTGAATGCATGTTCATTCCCATTTGTACCTTTAATAGGGTTATATATGTGATAGTACATCATCTAGTGGGTTTAATCCCCATCGTGATTTTTCCCTTTTACCAAGTTTCCACACAAAAATTCTGGTGTTATGTGTTGATGGTTCAACTCTTTAATATTTATCATTAAGCATCTAAGTAAGGAAGTTGAGTTTTGGTTTGATATACCTATTTTAGGATACAACTGATTCACCCGCCCCCCCATTTGTGTGTGCTACCTTATTTCTATCAATTGGTATTAGAGCTAGATCCTCTTTTTAGAGCTTAACCACTTGAGCTGATTTGGGATGGCATCTTTCAAGGACAGTTTGAGATTTGATGGAACAAATTAATCTTTATGGAAGGGAAAAATGATTACACACTTGAGATGCATTGGAGAAGAATATTGGGAAGTTACAGGGAAAGATAACAAGCCTCCTGTAAATTTGTCACTTGCTACTATTGATGAGAAGAAAAAATTCAAATGTAACATGAGAGCCAAGGAAGCCTTTTTGAGTGCCTTATCAGACATCAAATACAAAAATTCCATAGAATTGGAAATTGTACATCAAGTATGGATAACATGAAGCATTACATGAAGGAGATGCCACTGTAAAGAAAGAAAATTTGAAAATCCTGAAAGGGAAGCTAGAAGTCTTGAGGATAAGTGAAGATAAAAATATACAAGCCTATGTTTAGAAGATAACAAAACTTTTTGTGGAATCAAAAGTGCTAGTGGAATGCTAGATGAGGATTAGATTATTTCTAAAATTATGATATATTTGCCTCCTTATGATAACAAAGTTGCTAAAATTAAAGAGACCGAGACTCTTTCTAAGGTAAAAAGAGATTCACTATTTGGTAAGTTGTTTGCTTTTAAAATAAGTAGATTTTGTGATAACCTTCCCAAGTATGAATCTACATTTAAAGATACTATTTCTAAGGATACTTCAAATTTTAATTCTAGTGAGAGTTCTTCAAATTCATCTAAGTTTGGATCTAGATATGCTAAATAATGGGAAGAGATTGAAGAAGAAGAAATAAATTTGGAAGATCTAGAAGCCCCAATTTCTAAGAGAGTGCTTAAGGGTGCATGTAAGTAAGAAGGGAAGCTTCATATTAATTTTTTTTATTGCAATAAGATTGTTCATCTTGCTTCTAGATGTCCTGAGAGAGTAACGACATATAAACCTAGAAAATTTAAGCCTATGTATCACAAGAAATTTTATTTAGCTATTACTGATGATGTGACTAACGATGAATCTAAGAAGAGTGAATAAGACATTATTTTTATTTCTACTAGAGATGAGAATCCTACTTTCTTGAATGAAGAGAAATCCCTAGCTGCACATGTTGAGATAAAAGATGAATGGGTAATAGATAGTGGTTTCTCACATCATATGACTAGAGATAAGAATAAATTTGTTAAATTGAAAAGGTATGATTGTGGTATTGTTAGATTCAATGAAAATAATCCTTATTTTATCAAAGGAAGAGGTTCAATATACTTGATGGTAAGAATAATACCGAAGATGTCTTATATGTTGAAGGTTTAAAGCATAATATTTTGAGTGTTGGAAAACTTGTTGGTAAGGGATACATGCTGGAATTAAAGGATGGGAAGTGCATAATCAAAGGAAGCTTAGGAAATGAAATTGCATCAAGAACCAAGACCAGAGGTAATATTTTTCATTTGAATAGCACTAAGGATAAATATTTGATTTCTAGGATTGATGATAGTTGGTTGTGGAACAAGAGACTCTGTCATGTTAACTTGATAACATTGTGAAGATAAGTATTATACATAGTGTAAGAGATCTACCTATATTGATGAAGCCTAATAATATGTGTAAGGAATGTTAGTTGGAAAATCTAACAAGATTTACCTTTAAAAGAAAGGTATATTCATCAATTGGATTGTTAGATTATGTGCATACAAATTTGTGTGGTCCTATAAGAACTAAGATTTATTATGGTGACAAATATTTCATTATATTCATTGATGACTATTCAAGGATGATGTGGGTTAAATTTTCAAAAGAAAAATCTGAAGCTTTTGATAAATTCAAGATCTTTAGAGCTATTGTCTAGACTGAGACAAGATTGAAGTTGAAATTCTTAAGATCATATAGAGGTTGAGAGTTTACTTCAGGAGAATTTAATGAGCTTACTATGAAGAAAATGGAATAGAAGACAAATGTTAGCTCCTTGAACCCCTCAGTTGAATAGAATTGTAGAGAGAAGGAACATATCTATTCTTGACATTGCACTTGAACTATGATGATATAATTAAATGTTCCTTAGATGTATTGGAGAGAAGATGTGAGCACTTCTTTCTACACTTTGAGCTGAGTTCAAATAAAACATGGTACTGGTAAGACTCCTTATGAACTTTGGTATTGACATGTTCCTAGAGTGAAGTATTTTATAATCTTTGGAAGTAAATTCTATATCAAGAGAGATGAAGATTTAGGGAAGTTTGATCCTAGATGTGATGAAGGTATCTTTCTTGGTTATTCTATAAAGATAAAAGATTATAAATGTTTTAATAAATAGTTGAGAAATTCGGTGGAATGTGATAATATGAAAGTTGATGAGAATGATCAGAAATAGGTCAATTCATGCAGTTATGAGTTAGATGATGAAGAAGAAAAATAGAATTTTCAAAATCAAAATCAAAATGGATTGGTAGAATAGGTTTGATAAGTTATTGATGAAGAAGTGGAAACTCAAGAGTCTTCTACAAAAGAAAATCTGAAGAATCCAAGGTATATAAGGTTAAATCTTTCAAAAAATCATATTTTTGGTGATGGAGATTGTAATGCCCCCCATCAAGGAAGCCAGGAGATACTAACCTAAAACATGTTACTAAGTTTGTAAAATAATTTGTTTTCTTAAATGTTTACAAACAATGATGAATAAACAAGCGGAAGTAAACCATAAAGTCCATAAGAACATTTAAACATAAACCATAAATATAATCTCATAAGGTAGATTACACATCTCAAGGGTTCCTTGAAGTAGAAACTATGAAATATAATTACAAACATGGATTACATATTACATCATAATTACAACTGAATAATAGAATACACATACTCATCAAACATCCACTGCACATGTCGTAGGGTATGTGATTACAATAAATTACAAGTACAAAAGAGAAGTATAAGATCAAGAATAGAACTCCAAGAAGATAAGAAAGGAAGTAACTGCTGTAATACCCCAAAATTGGCACCTAATCATTTCAATCAATTTTGGTGCATTATCTTGATTTTACATCACCAAAGTCCTAGTTCCCTAGGAATTTCTCTCTCTCCTATCTGACTTAATTTGACTTGATGTCAATTGCAAAGACCATAAATTTGCAATAATCAAATATTAAATTAATTCCTAAGTCTCTTTGACTTTATTAGCTAAATTATCTCTATGATACATTAATTTAATTGTAAAGTCCTATGTGCTTTAAATTAAATTAAATCAAACCACCCCCTTTGGCTAATACACATAAAAAAGGAATTAATTAATTGCTTGTTATTTGAATGGACACCTTTTCTTGAATTAATAATTTGAGATATTCGAAAGGTCCTCATGTGGCATTTTCCATTCTTTTAATAAAGTAATTCATGCTTATTTGTCCCAAAAGGAATATGAAGGGTCAGAAGTTTCGAATCAAGAAACTCTTCATTCCTCTCCCGAGCTTTTCTATTTAATGAGCCTCTTCTTCTCATTCAAAAAAGGGCAATTTGGAGAGTAATTGAACTATAGCATTTTTTTATCTCATTTTATTCAAAGCTTTTTTGTTGCATATTTAGTCTATCATTTTAGTATAATTGCATCTCATATTAGATTAAATTTGATTACTTGTTCTTAGTCTAGTATCATCTTTATTTCAAAATCTAAAAAAAAAAATTGCACTTCATATTTCCTTTCAAGCAATTTAGATTAATTGCATACATTTTAGTTTGATTTTAGCTTGCATATCATCTTTATGGCTTTGCTTTCAAATCCTCCATTGTAGTAGCGGTCTTATGGTTGTTGGCTCTTCAATCTGAGAGCAATTAAACACCCCGCCTGCATAGGAGGCAACAGGTTGCTTCTCCATGAATTTCAGATTGAGTAATTCATACTCTCTCTTGTAATTCGATCATGAGAATAATGACTATGTTGTGTTTGTGCCTGATTTAGAGGCCCACATTCAAGCACATACATTTTGGCGCCCACCGTGGGGCCGAAAATCTGATTTTTGGCCTCATTTTTTTTTATCTTTTCTGGGAAGTAAAATCTTCTTTGTTGTGCGTCCGTACTGTCTATGTACGGATCTTCGCGTGAGAATCCAGAGTGTCCTGCGTGAAGTTTTTCTCCTATAGCACTCTTTCATGTGAGATTTCACTGTCTCGCCCCAGGCTTTGCACTTTCTTGTGCGCACTGGAGTACTTCCTCGCATGAGATTTTAGTTATCTCGCATTGAATTCTACACTTTCTCGCACAGCTTTGTACTTTCTCACGCGAAGTTTCATCATAGTTTTTCCAGTTTCCACTTTTCTTGTTCTTTCTGCTCTTAATTTCTGATAATTTCTGATAACTGTTGATTTTTATCTCTCTAATATTTTACAGCATTAACAGTTTCTGCAGGACGCTTGTCAAAGAATTTGAAAATGTACTAATGGTTTGATTGTAGGACGAATAGTTGAAGATTGCTAAAATGTTGTGTTTTTTTCCTGCTTTTATTCACATAGTATAAATAGGGCTCCGTTAAAATTTCTTGAGAATTTTGATAGTGAGTAGGAATTTTGGCTCTTCATTACATGGAGGTGATGACCATGAATGAATCTAGAATTCTAATGATCTTACTAATATGACGAATTCTTGGGGAAGTAGAGAAAGTTAGCGAATCTTTAACATTTCTATTCGTCAGGGAATTATGCTCTTCTCTCCTTGAGAGAGAATCAGAAACCCAAAAGCGTATAGATTTGGTGAGGTGAAACTAACTCGATGATTAACTTTCTTGATGTGTTTGGGTGAGGAAACAGGATAGAGAAGTATGCTCTTCTCCCTTTGGGAGAATAAAAAAATCAGACCCCCAAATCTAAACCAAGTCTAGTGTCACCTTTAGAGGGCCTACCGGTATTGAACCTCCAGGAATGACCCAAGTGAGTACACACCTATTGCCAATGATTCCACCTCACTATAATAAAGAAAGTTTTGTTGAGTCTAAAGACTCCAAAACCATGGTAACTTCCTTTTCATGACTTTGACGATCATCATGGAAAGGCCCTATCTATTGCATTGAGCGGTGCCGTCCAAGCCCTGCTTGCGGGGGTGTGTGATTTTTAGGTGTTGGTGTGGCGACGAGGCCTCAACCCTGTATCAGGGGCACCGAAGGTTATTGTGAACAGAAGCCTAGTAAAAAAACCTTCTTAGCTAGTGGCCTACCCGGTTCACCTCCGAAAGGAGTCATTATCTTTGCACAAGGAGGGGGAAGAATCTCTCCATATGTTTATCATACACAGATTCTCATCATAGGCATACACCTGGATGTTTGGAGGTGGTTGCGGCATTGGCCCCTGCTACAAGGGTAACCTTTAAACGTACACTGTTGAGTCCTTGGAAACACCAAAAATATAGGCGTCCTCTAGGGGGTGACACGAATGTGAGAGGTGCACGTATGCATTCAAGCAATGGGGCAAAGGTTTTGGCTTCTCACCATTTTTTTTTGTAGGACTAGGCTATGTGCTTGTTATTGAGTCTTAAACATTGTCCATACATTATCAAACAAAGACTCCCCTGATGCTATCAAGTTGCTTTGTCCTTGATAGGTCTGTTAATGACTACTTCTTGCTTCACAAGTGCTTGATCTAAACCATTGTGTCTTTAAACGAATGCTTGGAATCCTAAAATGAGTGTGTTGATTAAACAATTCTGTCAACTTGTCAGGAAATTGGATTTTCTGTCAGACATCAGTTCAGACTGTACCTCAAAATTCAACTCAAACTTTGAAAATTGCATCAAAACTGTCAGATTTTGCCTGTTTCCCATGTGAGCTTTTAGCTTCAGAGCACTTCCTCGTGCGAGATTGTGTTTTCTCGCGCGAAGTTCTGTGTTCTCTCCCGTGAGCTTGCATTTTCTCGCGTGAACCTATAGCACAGTTTTCCAAAATAGAGACCTATTTGCAGTTCACTGTTTGACTTTTTATCTGGTCTACTTTTTGCCTGGGGTCTATTTTTCTGCTCCCCTATTGTTTACCATCAGAAACTAGTTGTGTTGAGTTAGGAATCGATCGATCTTTGCTTTGGCTCATGTTGTCTCTCATCTATTCATCTTATCTCTTTATGCCTTTTGTACCTCGCATTGCGATTGTCTTATCTCAGCTATTCTAGCCATCTCTTTTTGACAATTCATACCAGGTTCATCTTGCATCTTGGCTATTCTAGCCATTTATCTCCTTTTCATTATCTTAGAGACAAAGTCTAGCTTTATCCCAAATCTTTGCTCGTTACATCTTCGTCTATGACTGTCATGACTCAAAGTGGTAAGACTTATCCTATCCAGAACGCTGATCAAGATCAAAGTAAACCTCGTAATCAAGATGTAGGTCATTTCCAATTTGTTGAGAAGTCTGAACTTTGTAAGAGTTCTTCAAATTCATCATTAAGCACTCCACAAGATAATTTGTCTCAAACATCTCCTCCGATTTTCCAAGAGTGCTTTAATCCTTTATTTTCACAATCTAGTTCATCTCTCCAAGAACAAGACAACTCCTATTTTCAAAACAATTCATTGTTTTGTGGCTTTGGGAGATCATTTCCTCGGACGGAACCTATTATTGAAACTATTGATCCCACTAAAGATAGTAATTCATCTGAAGCTATTCACACACCAAAATTTACATTGGCTGCACCTTTTCGACATCGTTCTCATCACTTTACTGAAGCTTCAATTGCAGCACAAATTCATCTTGACAAGATGGGAACCAAGAACCCATTTGACTTTCAATCAGGCCAATACGGCTAAACTTATAATCAATACCATGGTCAATCTTCTCATGACCAAAATCAGACTCATCATAATTAGTCTCATAATGATGATCAATCTCGCAACAAAACTCAAGCTGATCAACAAACAACACATAACTATCGCCCTCCTCCTTATGATCAAAATCAAGATGATCAACAAGATCAAACACAAAGCATATATGAGACTCTTGATAACGAGGATGATGTAATTACTTAGAATGATATAAATGTTGTGAAAGCTAACAAGAGTCTCATTAAAATGATGGAAATTATTCTTTTGGAAGATAAGGAAAAGTATTTTCTTGAGTTGGCTAAGCAAGGAGCCAAACTACCCCCGAATTTCCAAGTGGAAACTATTGTAGCTAAAGAAGAAGAAACTGAAACTGCTAAGCCACAAAAGATGATTCAAAGTATGCAAGATCAAATTACTCAACTGAAAAAAGAAAAGGATAAGCCCACGCAACAATTTACATTGGAGAATATATGTCTTTTTCCTTTTGATAAGAATGTTCACATGCCTCCTTTTCCAAGAGGAGTAGAGTTACCCAAATATGACAAGTACATGGGTACAACTGATCCTCAAGATCATCTAAGAGAGTTTGGCATGTTGTCCATGGAATTCATGCATGATCAAATGTATCTTATGAGACTCTTCCCCCGCAACTTGGGTGGGCCAGCTATGGAATGGTTTTGCCGATTACATCCTAGTATTCAAACTTTTGATGAGATTGCCAATCTTTTTCTTCAACATTATTCTCACAACATCCAACACCCTGTCAACATTCGTAACTTGTGTAATTTGAAACAATGACAGGGAGAACCTTTCTTGTCTTTTCTCCAAAGGCGGAGACAACTTTGTACAAAGTATCCTCGTAAATTGCCTGAATCTAAAAAAATTGATATCTTTTTAGACAACCTTCTTCCAAAATTTGGATATCAAGTACAATTACAAGGTCCTTTGACATTTGACAGCATGATCAAACAAGCTGTGAGGATAGAAGCCTTTATGGTCAAAAAGAGAGAATTAACTCTGAATAAAGACAATAAACAAGGATTCTCAATGAACAAGGATAAAGGGAAGTCTGTAAACAAGAATAGAGAGGTGGTAAATGATGGAGTGGTTGATAATGTCACCGCAAAGCCTTCAAAGCCTATCTTTAATCTTACTTCTAGCATACAAGTGGCTAAGGCTGTCGAAAAGAATACAATAGATAATCAGTGAAGTTTAAGATTTTCTAGAAACAAACCATGGGCTCCTCGACCTAAGCGTGATTTCACTTCTTTGGGAGAGCCTCTTGATGTAGTCTTTAAAACTCTCATACAAAATCAGATTCTCACTCCTTTGGAAAAGCAAACTTATGACCCACAACCAAGACCTCACTTGTGGAATGACAAAGATTATTGCAACTATCATCAAAATATTGGTCATAAGACATCCACTTGTCTTCAGTTGAGACATAAAGTTCAAGATTTGATTGACAGCGGTGATATTGTTGTGGATGGTCATAATAAGAATTTTGATCATCAGGCGTTTAAGGATCCTTTTCCTCCTCATGAGAAAGGAGAGTCTTCCACAACTAAGAACAACAATGCTAAGGTGAATTACACTTACCCTTCTACCGATAATGTTATTAACATGATTGAACCTATGGGAGTTGAATATTGTGATGTGATCACTTTTAAGGGGAGTGGTGATGCTCCCAAGCCTAGAGTTCCTTTCATCTTCCGAAATTCCACATCTTGTTCATCTGAATCTAAACAAACTCAAGATTGTGCAAATGTTGTCACTTGATCACATGGAAGAGTTGTTTTGAAAGGTCCCGATCCTTCGAAGCAAACTGTAGACAAGGATACTTCAAGACAAAGCACAAATAAGGTTGCTTCAAAACAAACGATGGATAAGATTACCATTGGCCCTACCAACAAAGCTTCTAAATCGACTCCCACATCTAGCGTTACTAGTTATAGTATCTTAGATCAACTCCAGTGAACCAATACTCAGATTACTATTTTTGAGTTGTTAAAAATCTCACCTACTCATAGGCAAATTTTGGATAAAGCCCTCGCTGAAGCAAATGTCCCCAAGGATCTTGATCTAAACCGGTTCCAATCTATGGTGGGTCATTTGACTTCACCGCATTATTTGTCCTTCTCAGAGGAAGATGATCATTCTTTGAACCACCCGCATAATGCTCCTTTACACATAGAGGTTATGATAGGTCCCAAACGTGTCCATCATGTGCTTATTGATAATGGCACTGGTCTTAACATTTGTTCCGCTAAATTGCTCACTCAACTAGGTTATGATGAGGATTACATAGACTCCCGTAAGAAGATTACCATAAAAGCTTATGATGAGGAAGAACACAAGTCCCAGGGTTTGGTTGTGCTACCTATCCGCGTAGGTCCTGTTGAGAGAGATGTTACTTTCCAAGTGCTCAACATTCCTTTAGCATACAACATTTTGTTGGGTAGGCCTTGGATTCATGAGATGCAGGCTGTTCCATCCACATATCATCAATGCATCAAGTTCCCATTTCACGGGGCGGAAGTCACTATACCTGCAAACACCAACCTCTCTTGTAATACTCTCATGCAAACTATAGATAGTTTTGTTCTAGTAAATAGGGACTCCACTGAGTTCTATGACACTAAGCTTAGAGAAATGGAGCAAACTTTGAAAATTAAAGATACGGGCATGGGAGAATATCAAATGGAACCTGTGCTATCTCTAGTAGCTTTACCTCCCTCTCCACGCTCTTATGGGAGACCTTCAGAAACTCATGGACTTTCTGATAATCCTCCTCAAACAATCTATGATGGTGCTTTTGTGCGAGCCTCCATACCTTTAGAAGATGAAGATGAGGAAAGAGCTATCAAAGCTTGGATCTATAAAGGAAAGGAGATATCTGAAACAACTACTCCTCCAGAGTTAGAACAAGAACCTTATAGTGAAGGTTTCAAAATCATGAAGCACTTTGGATACAAGGGAAGTGGTCCTATAGGGGTAAATGATAATGGATTATTGAAGCCTATTGAAGCTGTAGGTCGTCACCCAAAGGACACTACTAGCTTAGGCTTTAAAAAGAATCCCTTTCATTTGGGGACCAAGAAATTTATGTCAGCTCCTACGTCTGATTCCAAGCTTGAAGTTGAGCATGAACAAGAAATTGAAGATACCACTCCAAAGATGAATCCATAAAATAGCTCTGATGAAGATACATTTCCATATCCTATCCCTTTGGATATTGCGACACTCCTTGCTGAACCTGATGAGCCTATCATACCTGTTCATATGGTAGAGACTGATACTGACACGTGCTCTGAGGCTGATTCTGATAAAACTTCTTCAGTACATCAAGTTACATATGAGGAATGGAAAGCAGCATTAAATGATGATCCCAATTTTACAGGTGAGCGATATAGGCCACCATATTTTCAAAAATACTATGAACAAGAACAACTTCAGCAAGCCATTAATGACACAAGGAATAATAATGAGACTAATGATGCTGCTAATGAAATTCCTACATCAAGTATGGACTCACATGAATATGAGTTCGACTCTACATCCGATGCCACTTATGATGTAGACATAGATACTGTTCATGAGTATGAAAGACTCCTCGAAGTAGGTGAAGGGTCTGGCACTAGAACACACGAATTTGATGTTGTAGATGTCGACTTGTCTTCCACTTCCAACGTAGGATCTCATAGGGATTCGAACACTCCTTTGGATGAGACTGCTCTAGGTCTTGACTTGCTTGTTAACACTTTTGAGGGTTATACCGTGAACGCAATTGAACTAGCCACTACTTCCCTTTCACTCCACCATCCTGATCTAATAAATTGGAACTCCCCTCTCACATCCAATGAAGTCCTTACGTTCCAAAATGATTATGAACTAGCTTGTTACCTCCATGCTCTTGAACCTGTAATGTCTTCCACCAGTGAATACAGTATCAGCATGACAGAAGGGGATATCAAGTGTCTTAGTCAAAAAATAAAAAATAGAAAAAATAAGAGCTCTGATGGTGAAAACCACATTGTGGCAGTATCAGAGCCAAAAATAGTAAAAATAAAAGATGTATCTGAGGGTGAAAACCTCTCTGAGGCACCCAAGAATGAGATACTTGATACTCTACCAAGCCATTTTTAAGAAAGATCATCAGTTCTGATTGAACCAACACAGCCAGTGAACTTGGGCACTAAGGCTACTCCACAGATTATACATTTAGCACAGTCATTATCTACTGAAGAAAAAGAAGAGTTCACTAGATTCTTCCAACGCAAGAAAATAAACTTTGCATGGGGTTATTCTGATATGCCTGGATTGGATCCCAATCTAATCATGCATCATTTTTCCATTGCACTAGATGTCAAACCTATTAAGCAGAAGCTTCGAAAGATGCACCCTCATGTGGCACTGTTGGTTGAAACTGAACTAGAAAAGCTCCTTAAAGCTGGTTTCATAAGAGCAATTGATTATGCCGAATGGATTTCAAACATTGTTCTAGTTACTAAACATGATAAATCCATTCGTGTGTGTACGGATTTCAGAGATCTCAATAAGGCATGTCCAAAAGATGATTTCCCACTACCTAATATTGATATACTAGTAGACATGACAACAGGATATGAGATGTACTCCTTGATGGATGGCTTCTCTTGCTATAATCAAATAAAAATTGTGCTAGAAGACCAAGAAAAAACTACCTTCACATGTGCTTGGGGCACTTTCTGCTGGAATGTTATGCCTTTCGGGCTTAAGAACGCTGGAGCAACATATCAGAGAGCTGTTACTACTATCTTCCATGATATGATGCACAAAACTATGGAGGACTATGTGGATGATACTTTAGCCAAGAGTATGCAGCGAAGAACTCACCTTGAAGATTTGGGTCCCATCCTTGACCGCATGGAGTAGTTTAGCCTTAGACTTAATCCCAAGAAATGTGCATTTGAAGTCACTTCTGGAAAACTCTTGGGTTACATTATCTCAGCCAAAGGCATAGAAGTTGATCCATAAAAAGTTCAAGCTATTATGGACATGCCTCCTCCTAAGAACATAAGTCAGATGAGAGGTCTACAAGGAAGGTTGCAATCCATTCAGCGGTTCATCTCACAGCTAGCTGATAAGTCACAGCCATTCACTAAAACTCTGCATAAAGGTGTCACCTATGAATGGAACGAGGAATGTGACAAGGGACTCAATCAAATAAAACAATATCTTGCCAATCCACCCATTTTGATGCCTCCTATCCATGGGAAGCTGCTTATACTGTATATTTCAGCCACAAGTACATCTTTGGGTGCTCTCTTAGCTCAAGAAGATCAGAACAATAAAGAAAGAGCTATTTATTACATCAACAGAACATTGGTGTCCTATGAAATGAACTACTCCACTATTGAAAAAGCTTGTCTAGCTGTACTCTTTGCCTCACAGAAACTACGACATTATATGTTGGCTCACACTACAAAGCTTATTGCAAAAATTGACCCACTAAAATACTTATTAAGCAAGGCTGCTCTCACAGGTAGGTTGGCTAAATGGGTCATGATCCTCAGTGAGTTTGATATTGAATATGTGGAAAGGAAAGCTATTAAGGGACAAGCGATTGCTGATCAGTTGGTAGAGGCTGCTCTACATGATCACCAACCTTTGAACATTGAATTTCCAGATGACTCCATTCTGCATCTCACACATTAGTCTTGGAGTATGTTTTTTGATGTCTCATTCACTCAACAAGGATCAGGTGGGGGTATTCTGTTTATAACACCTCAACGCTATTCTTTGCCTAAGGCCTACAAAATGATGTTTCCTTGCACCAACAACATAGCTGAATATGAGGCTCTTATCAATGGTATGAAATTATCCCTTGAATGACGTATAGATGAGCTCAAGGTCTTTGGCGATTCTCAGTTGATCATTAATTAAGTTAATAATGTATATCAAACAAAGGATGACAAGCTAATACCCTACAAAAGAATGGTGGATGATCTTAAGTTATACTTTGCACATATTTCCTTCCAGCAGATTCCAAGAACAGATAATAAGGTGGCTGATGCTATGGCTACTTTGGCCTCAATATTACAAATGCCAGAAAATGACTTCAGGCATGAATTCCTGGTGGAAACATTATGCTACCCTGCCTATGACAATCCTGAATCCAAGATGATCTATTCAGTCATTGGACATGACTCATCCCTCTACCACCATATCTACTCTTATCTTCAGGACCAAATTATCCCCGATACCTATACCCAGAATGAGAAACCTCACCTCATTCGTACTACTTCACGGTATGTCCTTATAGCAAATGACTTGTATAGACGGGGCCTAGACAGTACTCTACTTAGGTGTCTAGAACCCGATGAGTCCAAACGTGCATTAGCTGAGGTACATGAAGGTATTTGCGGCTCTCATTCGAGTGGTCTGACGTTAGCTCGTACACTTATTAGAGCTGGATAGTACTGGCCAGATATGGAAAAAGAAGCTGTCCAATATGTCAAGACTTGCAAGCAGTGTCAATATCATGGGAATATGATCCACGCTCTTGCTAAGGAGCTCAGTCCTCTCATTAGTTTTTGGCCATTTCAACAATGGGCTTTTGACTTGGTTGGTCAGATACACCCTTCTTCTTCAAGAGGACATAAATTCATAATCATTGCTATAGATTACTTTACCAAATGGGTCAAGGCAGTCCCTCTGACTGTAGCTGATGGAAGGACTATTGCTAAGTTCATTTTGAACTATATTATTTGCAGATATGGCGTACCTTCATCTATTATTACTGACAATGGAGGATGGTTTAAGAACAAGGATTTGATAGACTTATGCACTAAATTCAGGATCACTCAACATTGGTCATCTATTTATTATCCTTAGGGTAATGGACAAGCAAAAGCTTCTAATAAGACAATCTTGAAAATTTTGCATAGAACAGTTCATAAATCTGGTAGAGATTGGCATCTCCAGATTAATTCAGCTTTGTGGGCTTACAGAACAAGTATCCAAACACCAACGGGAGCCACTCCTTTTGCCTTAGTCTATGGGGCAGAAGTAGTATTGCCAATTGAGGTCGAGATTCTGACATTGCGAATCTCTCTGAAGGGCCTCATCACTGATGAAGATACCAGAATATCTAGGTTGCAAGAGCTTGAACTATTAGATGAACGTCGGAGGGTGGTGTTCGATCATCTTCAAGCATATCAAAAGAGAATGTCAAAAACATATAACAAGAAAGTCAGACAAATGGAATTCCAAGTGGGTGACCTCGTCTTGAGGGAGAACCCCAAGAATCAGCAGCAGAGAGCCTAGAAAGGAAAGTTTGAACCAAACTGGCTTGGTCCATACATTATTACTGCAGCATTTGGATCTGGTGCTTGCCGCCTCTCCACCACTGAAGGAGAGCAACTCAAAGAGCCTATCAATGCTCTTCATTTGAAAAAGTTCTACAGCTGACATTCTCAGTATGCTCATGTACATACTTATTGATCTTGAAAAAATCCAAAAAAATTGATATATTGCAAAAAATCCTAAAAATTGCAAAATGTTCTAAAAAATGATCATCTTAGTGAAAACTTGGCAAACAGGCACTTTGATGTATCTATTATCTTGGTGAAAACTTGGTAAACAGGTGCCTTGATAATACAAAAAAAATAGAAAATGTGAAAAAATACAAAAAAAAAGGAAAAGATCAAAAATACAAAAAAATGAAATATTCAAAAAAATACAAAAAAATAAAAAAAAGAGAAAAGTACAAAAAAATTGAAAAAGAGAAAAATGTGCCATTGATGAAAACCTGGTAAACAGGCATCATGGTAGCAAAAATAGAATCTCTGCCAAGATGGTAAAAACCTGGTAAATAGGCACCTCTTGTTTCCTGAAGCTGCATCTCATCTCAGCATCGCTTGGGTCTTAGTTTCCTACTTTAGTTTCCTTCCTTTCCTGCTTTAATTTGTTTTCCCACTTTGGTTTGCTAGCTCATGCGCTTGTCTTTGAGTTTTCCTCAACTCTTCATGGATTGGAACTGGTCATACTTGGGGGCATCTCCCTGGTCTAGGGGGCATTGTCCTATCACTTTCAAAAGATTCATTTGTGCATCAGTCACTAGCATTTCACGCTGTGTCTGACTACTAATGCCTAGCTACTTTTGAGATTTCTCCTTGAGGATCTCTCGTGTATCGGTCGCCAGTGGTCCTCACTGTGCCTGCCTGCTGATACCTAGCTCTTGTTTGACCTCTCTTTTCAGGATCTCCTTCTTACATCAGTCGCCAGTGGTCCTCACTGTGTCTGCCTACTGATGTTTCATTTGTGTTTCATTCTCTCTTTTGAGAATCTTCCTTGTATCAGGCACCAATGGTTCTCACTGCATTCGCTTGCTGATACTTGGTTCACACTTCGATATCTTCTTGAGACTTTGTCTCTCGCGATGGTCACCAGTGATTCTCACTGCATCTGCCTGCTATCGTTATCTCATTGAGACTTCAAATGTTATCTTTTCGAATTGACTTCAATCCACTTGAACACGAACTTAAACTGAAACTAAAACTAAATGTGTGTTCCTTTGAGGCATGTTGAGCTTTGTTTTCTTTGAGTGCTTGTTTGTGTGCTTTTCTTTTTTGTTTTCTGCTTGCTGGTTTAGTTCCAATGATCCAAGAAATTTATATAAGAGGGGTGTCCATCTATAAGAGCCTCCATCTCATATTGGATGGCCATGCATACCTCGACTCCTTTTATATGAACACCTTGGTGAGGTTGGTTCTTCTCCTTGTTTGTTTTGAGTGACTTCTTTTGCTACATTTGGAATTGCCAACGCTCGTCTTGCTAAGTGAACGTAGGGGTCATTGCGAGCACTCTTTGGCAAAAGAAAGATCTCTCATGTGTTTGGTGTGTTTGTTCACAAGAGACATTCAGGTCATTCTAGAAAATGTGCTTTGATGCTTATGTTAACTTGCTAAATTAAAAGGAATAGGTGTTCAGGTCATTCTGGCTTCTTGTGCCTTAATGCTTACACCTCATTCTGACAAATTTAAGACTTATGCCATATTCATATTCTCATGTTGGGGAGAATTGTATGGCATCTTGCGATTGTCCCGTGCTTAAATGAACTCAATGATGATAAATACAATGAGTCCAACAACCAAGTCCGGAGGATTGCATTTGTTCATCCTAGGCCTGCATTTAGACTTGCATCTTTCATTCTAGGCTTGCATTTGGAGCACTTTCTTGCTGCTCTCTTGATTGCTTTCTGCTAGATCTGCTCATCAAAGGTTCTCATCTTTTGTCCCAGTCTCATCTTGGCTACATCCTTTTTTGGGATCAAAATCGAAATCTGACATCTCTAAGTGGCTCAAAATCGCGTTTTAAATATTGGACTCCTTTGGGATCGGATGCTTGTGTAGTCAACCTTCTGGCATCATTTTCTTGCTAGATCCTCATCTTTACATCATGTTCTTGAGATCTTTGCTCTTTTCATCAAAGTCAACTCAAGTCAAATTTAGTCAACCATGGTCAACCTAGTCAAATTTGGTCAGCAGGACCTTTGGATCGCTTCAAAATGCTTCTGATCTGCTTTATTCTTTTGGATCTTCGATCTTATCTTTATCTGCAACCTCTTGCTGTCAATCATCTTCTGACGTGTCATCTTTTGATTTCACTCCCGAGGGGGCAGGATGATTACATCATTGAATCTTGTCAAATCAATTCTTGAATCAGTCTAATCTGAATCATCAATTTTCATTGCTTGGGGCATCTCGATGTCTCACATCTTCTTATCTCATCATCTATCTTTTAGGTATTGGGGCAATCTAACCCTAATCCCTGGGAGTCAAGCTTCATTTTGGAGATGACTCTCGAAATCTCTTTTAGACCATTATCTGGGCAATCTAACTTGGGTCTCGAAGGGCTGAGCTTCGTATTGGGGCAATCTAACCCTGATTCTGGAGATAGTCCTAATCTGCATCTAAATCTCACTCTGGGGCATTGGGGCAATCTAATCTCGATTCTCGTCTCTCTCAAGAACCGTTGTCTTCGCAATCTAACTTAGACTTCAAAAATTCTCATCATCTGTCACTTTAGACTATTCTTTGAATCAACATGCTATTCGCACATCAATTCAAAGAGGGGAAAATGTAATACCCCAAAATTGGCACCTAATCATTTCAATCAATTTTGGTGCATTATCTTGATTTTACATCACCAAAGTCCTAGTTCCCTAGGTAATTTTCTCTCTCCTATCTGACTTAATTTGACTTGATGTCAATTGCAAAGACCATAAATTTGCAATAATCAAATATTAAATTAATTCCTAAGTCTCTTTGACTTTATTAGCTAAATTATCTCTATGATACATTAATTTAATTGTAAAGTCCTATGTGCTTTAAATTAAATTAAATCAAACCACCCCCTTTGGCTAATACACATAAAAAAGGAATTAATTAATTGCTTGTTATCTGAATGGACACCTTTTCTTGAATTAATAATTTGAGATATTCGAAAGGTCCTCATGTGGCATTTTCCATTCTTTTAATAAAGTAATTCATGCTTATTTGTCCCAAAAGGGATATGAAGGGTCAGGAGTTTCGAATCAAGAAACTCTTCATTCCTCTCCCGAGCTTTTCTATTTAATGAGCCTCTTCTTCTCATTCAAAAAAGGGCAATTTGGAGAGTAATTGAACTATAGCATTTTTTTATCTCATTTTATTCAAAGCTTTTTTGTTGCATATTTAGTCTATCATTTTAGTATAATTGCATCTCATATTAGATTAAATTTGATTACTTGTTCTTAGTCTAGTATCATCTTTATTTCAAAATCTAAAAAAAAAAAATGCACTTCATATTTCCTTTCAAGCAATTTAGATTAATTGCATACATTTTAGTTTGATTTTAGCTTGCATATCATCTTTATGGCTTTGCTTTCAAATCCTCCATTGTAGTAGCGGTCTTATGGTTGTTGGCTCTTCAATCTGAGAGCAATTAAACACCCCGTCTGCATAGGAGGCAACAGGTTGCTTCTCCATGAATTTCAGATTGAGTAATTCATACTCTCTCTTGTAATTTGATCATGAGAATAATGACTATGTTGCGTTTGTGCCTGATTTAGAGGCCCACATTCAAGCACATACAACTACAACCGGGATCATCCAACACTAGAACAAGGACATTAGAGTCTCAAATGGTAAAAGAATCACTACCACCTGACCTCATGGAAACTTGTGGTTCTACTCCCACTGTGCTGAGAAGATAACATCAAATACCAAACATATAGCAATACCATACAATCACGTACACTAAGAAAGGATCCTAGAAGCTCCTATCTCCAGGTATAACTCATAAGTCCAAGGTACACATAATAATACCAGAGGAAACCAACACATGTAGGAAACTTAGAATGAAATTAGGGAAGTGTCATCACATGAGTCCACTCTAAGGTCACTTGGCAGCCTCTCTAGACTTTGGCCCCTAGTGAATCTATGTGGATTACTAGTCCTCTCATGTAGACAAGGAACAACTCACTATGCCAGACTCACCATCACTACTGGATGGGCAAGCATCTTCTCCCACTCCCATCCTTAGCCTATACTAGCACTCAAGACATGGGCGAGGAACCATTATCTTATTAATTTATTTTAATCCCCATTTAATTTAATATTATCACTTGATTAAGTAACCTACTAAGGATACCCAGGTAGCCACTTCTGGGCTCTGACGCCTCCAAAATAAGCCACTTCCCTTCTAACATGTAGATAACCTACCCTAGGTTTAATAGTCTCAAATCATGAATCTAAGTCAACATAGTCTCATAATGCTCAAAAATTGGTTCCAAGAAGTAATAGGAACACACAATACAATTTCCATCATAAAATCAATATCCATAAAGGTTGGGTCTCATTTGATCAATTTCATTTAAGTATACAAAGCAAACAAACATAATCAATAAATTCCTAATCCCGCCTCTGGTAACAGTCCTACTGGGCTGACACACTAAATTCCTTTACACCCAAACACATAAGGAAATTAAAAGACAAATAATAGAATTTAATTTAATAAACTAATTTATGAATTTCATCACGAAATTAATTTATCCAATAATTACCAATAGACTATAATTACATAAATTAAAACAATTAAATTCTAACCCTACAAATCAATTTATAACATCTACGAATAAATTGTCTCTAGGCATTAAAATTACTAACCCATTATAATTTTATAGTCTAAAAATACACCAAACTGATTTAAATTTATAATTAGCAACCCAATACTAATTTGTATATATATACACATATATATATATATATATATATATATATATATATATATATATATATATATATATATATATATATATATATATATATATATATATATATATATGTATATATATACAAATTAGTATTGGGTTGCTAATTATAAATTTAAATCAATTTGGTGTATTTTTAGACTATAAAATTATAATGGGTTAGTAATATATATATATATATATATATATATATATATATATATATATATATATATATATATATATATATATATATATATATATATATATATATATATATATATATATATATATATATATGCACAATCATATAAAAATTATCTACCATTTAAATTTTTTTTTTGATCGGTAAAAGGCCTAAGCCATGATTAATTTTATTAATTATTTAAAATATGATACATGAGTCTCCATTATGTGTGGGCACTGGTAGGAAGGAATGGAGAAGAAAACCTCCAGTCTTGCATTAGACATTGTCCAACATATTAAAGATAGGACATTACCCTATTTACAAAGCTATTGAGATAGGGGCATTCTCCTATATACATGAACTAGAAAGATAGGGGCATTCCCCTCTGTATATAAAATAGAAATATAATCTACCATTTAGATACTAACACAACAAAAAAATCACAATTAAATACTTAAATAAATCCAATATAAAACCATATACTTTATTCCAATATATATATATATATATATATATATATATATATATATATATATATATATATATATATATATATATATATATATATATATATATATATATATAAAATTTGCGTTATTTAATATGGTGTGTACACTAGAATCCCTCACGAACTTCACCCCCAAGATAGCTAGGTGCATGTTAATATATTAATGCATGATATATTAATATTCTTTAAATATTATTTACCTATATCAATTCCAAAGGCCTAAATTTGAAAGGTATTAATTGGTCACACATTGTACAACATAGCTAGTCAATGGTTATTTTTTATGAGACCTTTCAATACCATAGGGAATTTTTTTCAACCAAAATGAATCAATGAAACTCCTATGGTTGGAAGCATATACATCGTGAAGAAGTCTTCAAATTCTTAGGCATCTGTTTTACTTTTTAGGATTCTCTTTCCTTTTTATGTAAGGTCTTCTAGAGTTTAAAAAAGAAGCATCTTCAATTATCAAGACTCATTCTCTAACAAAAAAGTTTCAGGTTTATTCCAAAACTATTATTTTCATGAATGTCCATTACTCAATTTGCCTAGTAGTTTCTTAAGACTCATGCTTAGATCTTGAAAAATCCCATGGGATTTAAAGCTCAATCTTCCTCTTACCAATGAAAATGATTTATTACAATAGTCTAAGTTTTTTTAATTTTATCTCTTGACTCTAGTGGTCTTGATTTGAAATTATTCTAATCAAAAGGTATATTTCTATGTTCTAAATTAATTTTTTTAATCTATGGAATCTTGAAAATTATTATCCATATTATCCATACAAAACACACATTTCTCATTATAAGAACACATGAAATGTTTTAGAAGTCCTCAAACCATAGATTTTGAGCATTGAATATGGTATCTATGTAAGTTCTTTAGATTAATCAACAATAAACTCTTTATATTAATAAACATTCTATTTGGTGTGCTCTTCTTATTTTTTCTCTAATCATCCTCTTTCTATGACACCTTTGGTTAATTCCTCAAAATTCTACTGGTATTGGAATCATGGGATTTTTTGACCTTATCTTTAAGCCCACAAGGTTTATTTGAAATTAACTAAGGAAAATTATTCATTTAGTTTTCATGCATCGTAGACTATTCTTAAGTCTATTCCTTAAGATATGGCTCATAATATTTTGGAAAAACACTTCAAGGTGTTAGAATAATATATTAGTTAGTTTTGGCATTGGGTAGTTAGGTTACTCAGGTTGGTTAATCTATTAAGAAACCAACCCATCTTATTTTTGTTTCTATTTATTCACGTCCTCTGTATGATCGAGGCACTGCAATACAATACAAGTTGATCTAAAATTTCATTTGGTATCAGAGCTAATGCTGGGTAACATTTGTAGTCACAACATAGACCTAGGCCCTGGCGCTGGTAAGCATGACACAATAGGAAATGGAGTGCAGATCTTTGCTCATAGAACGTGCTGGAGGAACACACTAGTAGATCAAGGTGGCAGATCGGAGTACAAATGATAGAATGCACTGGTGGAAGGTTGAGAGACCGGAGCACACACATAGTAGTCTTTAACTATTTCTTGCTAGTAGAACGTTGGGAGACCGAAGCACAAACACATCAGTCATTCACTATTTCGCACTGGTGGCAGGCTGGTAGAAGAAGTACACATTGTACAGAAACATAGTTGCTTGCAGTTTCTTTAACTATTTCTTGTAATCATTTCTTGTAGTAGAACAACATGCTGGTAGACTTGCAGGCTGTGGTATTATCTTTCTTTGTGCTCTTATTCTCCTTGCAACTCTCTTTCCATTCAGTGATTGTGTTCCAACTCCGTGATATCAATCTAGTTGCTGAATGTCAGTATCTTTTGATGATGCTTGCAGTGTCGCAAGTAATCAAGAAACACACCATGCTTTCAGTGATAATGCAAGTTTTTATTTTGCCTTGATTGATGCTCTTCAAAATATTGGGAATCTAGGGTTTGATGAATTGATTCAGAAAGGGCTCCTCCACTGGTTTCTATTTGATGTTCATTGTCAAGCCAATAAGATTTAGAGACAAATCGAGGATGGTTATGATGGAGATGATGAAGATGAGGTAGAACAACCACATAAGCATCCCTGTCTCACTGCACGTGCTTACCATGCCCATCTCCATTCTCTTTGTCCTTAAAGGACTATCTCAATTTTTTCATAAAGTGTATGTCCCCCAATCAAAAATATTAATAAAATATTTATTTTTCTGTATCTTTTATCATGTCTGCACCAAAAATTCTCTTGTTAGATACTCAACTTCTTGAAGGCAGTAACTATGCTACGTGGAAAACCAAGATGCACACCATTCTCCAGTTTGAAGATTTGTGGGACATTTTTACTGGTGTTACTAAACATTCAAGTGATCCTGATGTGCAGAAGAAGTTTGACAAAACTGATTCAAAAGCATTAATGCTTATCACTCTTAGTATATCTAATGAGGTTCAACCCTATGTCCGAGATGTAGACACATCTAAAGTAGTTTGGAAGGCTCTTTCCACAATTTTTGAGGTGAAGAATCAGGCCAAGGTACTTCATTTACAATCTAAATTGCATACTCTTCATGTGCAAAGTGGTGAGAAAATTGTAGATTTCTTGTGTCATGTATCTGTTCTTTGTGCAGAACTCTTTGCTCTTGGCGAGATGGTAGAAGATAAACTCCTCATTGCTATTACTTTGCATACTCTATCTCCTAAGTTCAAGACATTTTTCACTACCCTAAACATTACCAAACAACAAGTATCATTTGAAGAATTGATAAACTTACTTCAACAAGAAGAAGCTCTTCAATCTTTACATGAGGAATTTGAAGAAAAGCTCTTGTCTCTCAACACCGACGTAGCCACAAAGCTCGTCAGGGCCCTTCGCCTCAATTGCCACCACAGTCATCTCCTCCACAAGTTTCCCAACATAAGTCTTCTCCTCGATGGTGCCACATTTGTAATACTCATGCTCATAAAATAGACCGGTGCTGGTACAATGGTCTTACTCAAAGTTCTTCAAGTCAAGAGAGATCTTCCAGTTGTAGTCATTCTCTCCAACCTTGTGGATGTTCTTGTAGATGTCGTTAGCATAGAAATGTTGCTACACAACAAGATGAGACCTTTGATGGGTCTCCTGATGAGGATACTCCTACTCCTTGTATAACTCCAAATCTAGTGCTTGTATCCCAAACTACTCCATCATCACGTGATGTTTGGATGATCAATTCTAGTGCTAGTAAACATATGACTGGGGATAAAGGGTTGTTTGATACTTTGAATCCTACACCTACTAGTGATATCATTCATATTGTTGATGAAAAGGAGTATGTGGCCAAAGGCATTGGTACAGTTACCATCCCTCTTAACACATGAAGTTTCTCTTTGACTAATGTTCTCTATGTTCCTGGTTTTACTAGCAATCTTTTGTCTGTTAGTCAACTTTTAAATCACAGCCTTAAGGTAGAATTTCAGGTCAAGGATGGTGTTAAATCTTGCCTCATCTCAAAAGATGGAATCATCCTTGCCTACAGTTTCAAGAAGGGGCATATTTTTGTACTTGATACAACTTCCTCCTTGGGTGTTGTGCTTTGTGCTTTGACACAAGGGAGGGACAGAAGGGGCCAAATGATGACACACCCTAACATGATCCACCTTGCTCAACAACTCACGGGAGCAACAACAACACAGTGAGAGAGAGAATGCCAGATCTTTCATATATTTATTCAAATAGAGTCATACATGCCGGGCTGTAAGGCCTTCCTAGTTATGGCTAGATATTACAATGAATTACATATCTCTAATCCTCTATCTTTTATCATAAAAATGACTTGCTAAACTCTAACCCAACAACTATACTTATAGAAGAGGCTACTGAACTGAGTCGACCTTCAAATCCACAATCAATGGAAGGAATGATTAGATCTGGGACCACACACTTTCCAATGATGGATACTGACATTAAATCCATGATCCAAATTAAATGCACAAGTCAACCTCAATAGAAACTCAAAAGAAACCTGTCGGTAAGCAAAGCCAACCGAGCTAAACAAGCATCACCGAGTGCAAGGGAAAATTAGCCGAGTGCCAGAGAGATAACCGATCAACACCGGTGAACATAGGAAATCGAGCAACACCAAACCAACTTAGTTAAAGCAGGAATCGAGCAACACAAACAAACTCAAATATGTTTTTGGTGACACAGGATTGCCAAGGACCCGAGATGCTCATGCATCAGACACCTGGGGTTATTTTGAAATGATTCTCTGAATCATTTAGCAGGTATGATCCGAGCAGCATCCAAATCAAACTGTGAAATCCATGAATTATCTTCAATCGGTCTATTCTTCCACTTTACTAGATATTCCATATATAATTTACCTCTTGTACTTTTGCTAATTCTTTGCCCCAAAATCTTCTCAACTTCTTCATTCTCCTTCTTAGGATATTCTGTCGGTACTGCCATGTCTTCTTCAGGTTCATGAAACTCATACAAATCAACAATGTTGAAAATAGGTGATATATCCATGTCATCAGGTAACTCAACTTCATATGCATTTCCACAAATTTTCTCAAAATCTTGCAAGGTCCAAACTTCTTTATCTTCAACTTCCCATAGGTTCCAATAGGAAATCTTCCTTTTCTCAAATGAACCATCAATTCATCACCAACATCAAAAGTCTTATGTCTCCTTGATCTATCGGCTCTGTCTTTGTATTTTTGATTACTCTTTTCCAACTTCAACTTCACATCTTCATGCAATGTCTTCATGTACTCAACAAATTTTACTCCTTCAGCACTTCTCTTTCTTTCATCAATGTCTCTCAAATTAGATATACCTCTCGGTTGTATGCCATTCACAATCTCAAATGGTGTTTTTCCAGTACTCCTATTCACTGAATTATTGTATGCAAACCCTGCTTGTGCCAAAACTGAATCCCAATTACTTGGTGTGTCTCCAACTAAACATCTCAAAAGATTTCCCAAACTTCTATTCACAACTTTTGTCTATTCATCAGTTTGTGGGTGAAATGTAGAACTATATTTCAACTCAGTGCCAAACTTTCTCCAAAGAGTCTTCCAAAAGTATCTAACAAACTTACTGTCTTGGTTAGAGATAATACTCCTCGGTAATCCATGCAACTTGATAATTTCCTTAAAGAAAAGATCGGTTACATGTACTGCATTTGATGTCTTTCTACAAGGTATAAAATGTGCCATTTTAGAAAATCTATCCACAAAAACAAATATAGAATCATTACCTCTTACTATCTTTGGTAAGCCAAGAAAAAAATCCATACTGATGTCAATCCAAGGATTCTCAGGAACAACAATTGGTGTATACAATCTAGTATTCTGACTAACTCCTTTTGCAACTTGACAAACTCCACAACTTTTCACAAATTTTTGAACATCTTTATACAACTGTGGCCAAAAGTATTTCTCCTTAAGCAAAATCAATGTCTTGTCAACACAAAAATGTCCAGCCAAACCACCAATATGTTTCTCCTTTATCAAATTAGTTCTCATTGGTCCTTTCGGTATACACAATTGAATACCTTTAAACAACATACCTCCTTGCATAAAATATTCATCCCATTTAGTACTCTGTTGATCTTGAATAGGTAGTCTACACTTTCTCCATAGCTCAAAAAAATCAGGATCAAATTCATAAGAATCTCTCATATCATCAAAGCCTAAAATTCCAATTTTCATCTCGGTTATCAAAGATCTTCTTTTACTCAATGCATCAACAACTCAGTTAGTGACTCCATTCTTATGCTTTATTACAAATGTATAACTGTGCAAATACTCAACCCATTTCATATGTCTCTGATTCAACTTATTCTGACTACCCAAATAATGCACAACCTTATGATCGGTATACAACACAAATGCATTTGGTATCAAATAATGTCTCCATTTCTTTAGTTCTTGAACAATAGCATAAAATTCTTGATCATAAATAGAATATTTCCTTCTAGCATCATTCAAATTTTCACTAAAGAAAGTAATAGATTTACCTTCTTGACTCAACATAGCTCCAATTGCACTACCACTCGCATCACATTCCAATTGAAATACCTTATTGAAATCAGGTAATGCCAAAATAGGCAATTTGGCAACCTTCTGCTTCAGAGTCTCAAAAATTTTATCAGCTCCACATGTCCACTTGAATTCTCTTTTGTCTCCTCTTATAGTCTCAATCATATCATTACAGATTGAACTAAAATTTCTAATGAACTTTCAGTAAAAACTTGCCAAACCATGAAATGTTCTTACCTCACTAGCATTCAAAGGTGTAGGCCAATTCAAAATAGCTTCAACCTTTTCAAGATCCATTTTCAAACCATTAGTTGAGATCACAAATACCAAATACATAATTTCTTCTTTCATGAATGAACACTTTTTCAAATTTATCAGCAACTTTTCTTCTTTTAATCTCTACAAAACTTGTCTAACATGCAACAAATGTTCTTCTTTGGTCTTATTGAATATCAGAATATCATCAAGATATACAATCACAAACTTACCTAAGAATTTCTTCAAAACTTCATTCATTAGCCTCATAAAAGTACTCGGTGCATTAGTTAAACCAAAAGGCATAACCAAACACTCATACAAAACTTCTTTTGTCTTGAAAGCAGTCTTCCATTCATCACCTTCTTTGATTTTGATATGATGATATCCACTTTTCAAATCAATTTTGGTAAAATACTTTGCTCCAGTCAAATTATCCATTATATCATCCATTCTCGGTATAGGAAACCTATACTTCACTATTATCTTATTGATTGCTTTGGAATCAGTACACATTCTCCATTCTCCATTCTTCTTAGGTGCCAATACCATAGGTACTTCACAAGGACTCAAACTTTCTCCGATCAAACCTTTTTCCAGCAATTCTTAAATCTGTTAGTTCAATTCCTGATTCTCAGCAGGTGTCAACTGATGAGGTGCCTTATTCGGTAAAATAGCTCCAGGGACAAGATCCATACAATGATTAATGCTTCTCTTCAGTGGCAAACCATCAGGTACATTGTCAGAAATTATTTCACTATACTTGGTGAGTAACTTATTAATCTCCTCAGGAACACTATCCTCTATTTTCTTACTCGATTTGTTAGGAATCACAACAAAACATACATCATTCCTCTTCAAATCCTTAACAAACTTTCTTCCATCCATCAAGAAAAATTTCATAGATGTGCAAACATTACTAACAGGTTCTTCCAGCAAAGGTAACAAGATTTGTCTCTTTCCATCAACCAAAATAGTATACTTATGCAATCTCCCATCATATATCTAGCATGTCTATCATATTGCCAAGGTCTACCCAACAAAATATGACAAAAATCCATAGGCATGATATCACATAACACCTTATCATAGTACTTTCCAATCTTCAAATTCACATACCATTGTTCACTTACCAGGAGTGTATGCTCATCCTTGATCCATGAAATTTGATCGGGCTTAAAATGTTTCAACCTTTCCAACTACAACTTTGTGACCATCACTTCAGATGCTAGATTCTCTGAGCTAACCACTGTCAATGATTACCTTCCAAAATTTGTCAGAAACCCTACATCTAGTCTTGAACAAACTTTTCCTTACCAGATCTTCCTTTTTACCTTCATTCCACAGTGCTCTTCTTATCATCAAGTTATTTTCCTTCTCAGGTTCATTCAGTGACTCTTCTTGCACCAAAGCATTCTGACTCGGTCTTGCCTTTATATCTAGATTTGTCTTTTCTAGTTCAGATCTACCATTTTCACCATTGGATCTACCTCTTCCTCTAGGGAATCTACCACCTCTACCTCTTTTTCTTTGCTCATGTCTCTTGTTCAATTTCTCCTCAGCTTTCAATGCAAATTGATAAGCCTCTTTAATGTTCTCTAATTTGACCAAACTGATTTCTTCTTGGATGGAAACTCTCAAACCATTTAGGTATCTAGCAATTCTTTCCACATCATCTTCATCATGTCCAGATATGATATCTAATCTATAGAATTCCTCAGTGTATTCTTTTACCGAGCTATCTTTCTGCCTTAGACTTTGCATTCGCCTAACTAGGTTAATCTGATAATCACAAGGTAAGAACTTCCTTTCAATTTATTCACCATTTTACTCCATACCTTGATTTTTTCTTTTCCTTTCCTCTTTCTATCTAGCTGTAGATGTTCCCACCATAAGGATGCATGACTTTTCAACTTTGTGCTTGCAATTTTCACCTTCTTTTCTTTAGGTACATTTTCATACTCAAAGTACTTTTCCAACTCTGTGATCCAATCCACTAATTCATTAGAATCCAACTTTCCACCATACTCAGGAGGATTAAAATGTGGTGTACACTTCAGACTTGTCAAAGCCATCAAAAATATTTCTTCACCCTGATCCATCACAGGTGCAGGTTCTGCATCACCTTGTTCCACCTCAATTTCATCATCACTAACATCTTCAAGATGTCTTCGTCTTCTCTGGGCTGTTTCAACAACTTCTAACCTAACAGCAAGTTGTCTCAACATGTCTTCCAATCTTGGATCCACATCTCACCTCCCACAAACCATCATGAAAACCCTCTGCAACTGTAGGTCAGATCGCAATCTGCTACCCCACAAAAATTCAACTAGGGCTTCACAAGAAGGAACCATAAAATCTAGATTCACAAACCTAGATCCAGATCTAACTTGGCTTTGATACCACCTGACGCAAGGGAGGGATAGAAGGGGCCAAATGATGGCACACCCTAACTTGATCCACCTTTCTCAACAACTCGTGGGAGTAACAACAACATAGTGAGATAGAGAATGCCAGATCTTTCATATATTTATTCAAATAGAGTCATACATGTCGGGCTGTAAGGCCTTCCTAGTTATGGCCATATTTTACAATGAATTACAGACATCCTCAAATATATGAGGATCTGCAGATAATCTCTAATCCTCTATCTTCAATCATAAAACTGACTCGCTAAACTCTAACCCAACAAATATACTTATACAAGAGGCTACCGAATTGAGTCGGCCTTTAGATCCATAATCAATAGAAGGAATGGTCAGATTTGGGACCACACACTTTCCAATAATGGATACCAACATTAAATCTGTGACCCAAATTAAATGCATAAGTTAGCCTTAATAGAAACTCAAAAGAAACCCGTCGATAAGAAAAGCCAACCGAGTGCTAGAAAAGCATCATCGAGCACTAGGGAAAATTCACCGAGTGCCAGAGAGATAACTGATCAACATTGGTGAACACAGGAAACTAAGCAACACTGAACCAACTTGATTAAAGCAAGAACCGAGCAACACAAACAAACTCAAATATAGTTTTGGTGACACAGGATTGCCAAGGACCCGAGATGCTCCTGCATCATGCCTCTACTATGGCATCCACCTCCCTCTGGTATTACATATATGGCATCTTTGTGCCACATCAATTTTTCAGTTGAGCTCTCAAAAAATGGTATGAGGTCTTCCTTCTCTTTCTTTGTCTTTTGTGCCTGTATGTTCTGACTGTCTTGTAGGAAATAAAAAATTGAGACTCCTTTCACTAGTACATTTGACCCACTTTTTAGAACATTTCTGACCAAGCATTAAAATGATTTTCCTTGGTTGTTTTATAGAAGGAAAAAATTAATTTTTTTAAATCTATTCCCGTGTTGGTCAGAATTACGACCATGACAGGTGGTCGTAATTCTGACCAACACAGGAATATAACTTAAAAAAAAATACATGGTTTCATTTTATAACCCTAACCTTGCAATTACTTCACATGTAAAGAAGAGCTGAAGGAGAGAAGGAGGGCATCTGTCGACACCGGAATTCAATCATCAGCACGCATTTCATCTCTTCACTGGTTTCATCTCTTAACCCTAACCTTACAAATGCTTATTAAAACCATTGGAAAAATAATGTTTATTAATGTAAGTGCGGTTGTTTGACTGTATCTTTGAACATTTAGTGGATAATGGCATTGGAAGACTTAGAGGAAGTCTAGATTATCATTTTTGTGGGCATCACCATTAGTACCCAAAATATTTGATTTGAGCTCTTTTAGTTTATTTCTCTTGGAAAAAATTGTGATTTTTAACATTTTTTGAGTGGTGTTTGATTTCTCCTGAACCCGTGCAGATCAGTATGGAAAAAATAACTTCATAGGAAGTTTTTTAGATGTCTTAGCTTCTTGTTGCAACAAATCTGAGGTTATTTAGTTGATAAATTGAAGATAAATCGGGTGATAGTCAATAACAGGTCATTTTTGCACATAAACTAGGGTTGTCAACTTTGTTGAATCATATCTCTCGATTCAACCATGGGAAAATTCTAATTCTAGGTTTAAACAAGAGATATGAGGGTCTATTTTTTTTTGCAGTTAGTTTTTGACCGAATGGTGGTGATTCCAAGGAGATAGGACTAAAAACCTAGCTGGGCATCTCTATGTGATTGGCAGAGTGGGATAACCAAAAATTGTAGATCCCATAACTTTTGATGGGCTTCGAGTTAGAGGCTAATATTGGAGGTTTGGACTTGTTTCAAGTTCCTCTAAATGTTCCTATAGTTAGATTGGCTAGAGACCATGTCTAAGTTGCACCTCCTTCACTAAACCAACCATTTAGACCTCCTACCCTTTGGAGAAGATTGGTGAATATTGGGAGTTTGGAGGAGATTTAGAACCGATCCATTTGGGAGAGTTACTGACCAACTATTAGAACCAAGACTACCTTGCTATTCCTATTGGTCCTTTGGGAAACTTGGTGAGAAAGATTAAAACAGTGGCTAGAATTAACTAGTGAATACCCTGTCTAAGAGGACAGTTCTAAATTTTGGGTGTGATAAGACCAAGTTTGTGTTTTGGTTTCCCTATAAAATGTCAATAGAGTTCAATTCCATTTAAGTGAACTTTTAAGCTATGTTTCCAAATGATGAACCTTTAGCATATTATTCACCAAACTCCAAATGATGAGTTTGGTATTGTGTATTCCATTTAAGTGAACTTTTAGGATATGATTCTTGCATTATAATGATCTATGTAATCTATCTTTTATTAAAGTTACTAATGGCCATTAAAATGGATATGTGAATGGGCCATTACCTCACTTTATAGAAATGATTTAGGATTTGGGTTGAAGTTGAAAGGGATGACCAAGTTATTGTTCATAGTTAACCTTTGATAGATGTATGGTGCTTGGATTATGATCATTTGACATGAATGATATAATGTTATCTCTACTAAAATTTATTATATCTAACATGATTACTATGTTGCTATGGACAATTTATAACTGACACAAAATATTTAAGGACAAGATGATCCCTAAACACATCAAGAAACATCAATAGTTACTGGAAGGCACTGCTCACATACAAGTTAGAATAGAGTAAGAGATATTAATGACTATCATGTAACATAATTCAAATCCTCAAGAATATTACACATTACTTAATACATAAAAAATAATAATTTTTTCATGTGATATAACATAGTTGACCTACATTTCTTACAATAGGAGACTAAGCCTCACTCTCATCCCAAAATAAGATGTAGTCCTACCATTTATCATATGGACACAAACACTTGAAGCCACAACCATTGATATTCATAAGGGTGGATTAAGCTCCATGTATATGTTAGTCAAGGTAACTTTTTGTGAATCTAAGAGAACAAAAATGACATAGTAAAATTTGGACTATATATTTTGTCAAATGCAGAGTAATCTAAAATCATACTACTCAATTTGAAACCCTTAAAATAAAAGTTTGATTATTTTTTAGCAAGGGATAGCCACTCACCAATAATCTGAGGTGAAACGCCCAACTGAGAACCACACAAAATAGGACACCAGTTACATAATAGTAACCAATGTTAACATAAGCAACAATTTACTACCACCTTGATCCAATGGCTACTCCTGTAAGAAAAAATGTGTTATACAGAATTGTCACTGATAGTGAACAATCTACAAGATTCTTTCCAAAATTAAGGATTTATATTTTCATAAGATCAAAACGACTAGAAAATAATGAGGTGACTAGTTTCAAATAAAGTGATAATACAAATGCAATCCTAAACATGAGACTTGACAGAATGATAGAGTCAAAGTACTTTAATTCCCACTGTAACTGAGTGGTCCTTGAGTACTATATCTTCTAGCTCTAGGTAAATTTATAATGGGTTAATGTCATTAGAAAACATCATTTTATCCCTATCACATGCCCAATTTGCAAGTAGATCAGATAACCTATTTCCCTCTCTATACATATTTGAGATAATGCAAAGTTATCAAATTTATGAAGAAGCATCCAGGATTTTTGCTAAACATAATGGATTCACCAATTTTGGAAAACTCTTTTCTTGCATGCTTCAATTATAAGCAGAGAATATCCCTCAACATAAAGATGTGTGACACCATTGTTGTGTACAAGGACAAGTCTATGGAAGATATCTAGGACCTTAGCCATATTTTTGGTACCATGGTTTAGGGGGGTGGCTGACCTTAGCCATATTGTATTAAGGAATACAACCTTAAACTATTGACTGTACCCTCTAAAAGCTAGTCACAGTCAAGCCAGTCAATTTTTCTTCGTTTAGATCAAACCAAATGCTAAGGTAAATACATAAACATGAAAATAAGAAATGGAGGAGTTTTTAATATTACTTAACCAAGTCTCAATCATGTTTCATCAACCATTGGAGTTATGGATTCGTTGATTATTCCTTTAGGACAGTGAGATACAAAAATGCAGAGAAATAGATTTTATTGATGATAACCTTGTTACATCTTCATGGTTTTTTACACCACCTTTCTTCACACCCTTCCTCACATGGATCCCCCCTCAAAATAGACTCCATTCTCCCCAAATAACTTGACAACCACCAAATAACTATTTTTTTAACTATTTCTAAACAGTCTAAACTGACTGTCAACAAAATAAACCAAAGATTGTTGTCAAGTAGACAACAAATTAAGTTATCCACTCGACAACATAACATCTAATTCCCATACTTAAAGACATATAAAAGGTTTAAAGACAACCTTTTTATTCCAATCTAACCTATAACCCCCATATGACCTGTCTAACATAGAAAGTATCTACCTAGGGCATCAAATCTTGAAGCAATATATATCCTTCTATATATATATATATATAAATAATCTACTATCTATTGATTATTAAAATTGACCTGGTGCAACTAAATTTAACTAATCTATCATGGAAAAATTTCAATGGGACTTTGTCAAGAGGTATAGGAAACCTCTCTCCCAGGCTATCTAGACTTCGCTTGGTAAGCAATAATATCACTGGCAATATACCTAAGGATATTGGAAACCTTACAGGCTTGTTCTATCTTAATGTCTGATATAACAGTTTTATTGGGGAAGTTCCAAGTACATTAGGCCATCTTAAGAATCTACAATTGTTGGACTTGAGATCCAACAAGGTCCAAGGAAACATTCCACTAGAGTTTAGCATGCTGGTAATAGTTTTGATAATGGTAAGGATGTAGGAAACATAGGATGTAGGAAACATAGGGTTGTGTTTAAGTCATGGAATGGTACGCATCTTGCCATGTTCCAAAAAATAAAATCTCCATCCTCTTTTGATCAGTACATGTTGATTGCTTTATGCAATTCAATATACAAAATTATGGCAAAAGAAATGGTAACTAGACTCATATTTTGTTTCAATGACATAATAAACAAAGAGAAGATCAGATTCTTAAAGGATAAACAAATCCTTGATGGTATCATCATAACCCATGGGATTTTTCGATTGAGATCATGAGAAGATTTGGCTTCAACAAATCCTGGTGCAAGTGGATTTATAGTTGAATCTCTTCCACTTATTATGTTGTTCTAATTAATGGTGTTCCTAAAAACTTTTTCCCAGCTAAAAAGGGACTACATCAGGGTGATCTGCTTTCACCCTTTCTATTTCTCTTGGTCGCGGAGGTTCTTGGTATAAATTTGGAGAATATTCAAGAAGACTACTTGGAAGTCATCCGGGTCTTAGGTGGAATCAACAACATTTCACATCTACAATTTGTAGATGATACCCTCCTTTTTGGCACTGCCAAAATCAAACAAGAAAGAACTTTAAGGAATCTCTTAAATAAATTTGAGGTGGCTGATGGGCATAGGGTTAATGATGCCAAGTCAAAAATATATTTTCTTATGGAGGGTAATGTGGATAGGCTTGAGATTCAAAGGATACTTGGTTTTAATATTGATTTTCTTCCAAGTAAGTATATGGGAATGCCTCTAATCAGAAAATTGAACTACTAAATACCAAGTAAGGTCGCAAAATACTTGGAGGTAGTTAAGAGAAGCTTTTTGTTGAGGGGATATCATGAAGATACATTTAGGTATTGCCTCATTAAATGTAATGATGTATGCTCCCCTATTGAGAAGGGGGGTTGGGGTATCAATAATTCAAGGATATAAATAAGGCTTTGGGATTTAGGTTGATGTGGAGAGTATATGATGAAAATGGGAGACTATGGAGTAAAATATTATAATTGAAGTACCTTGAAAATGATGTATGATAACAAAAACGTACTCAGAATGTTTTTTGGGTTTCTTTTATTCAACACTGCTTCGAAGATCATCTCCTTGTGCCAATCCCATGATTGGAAAAGGTTTAAAAACCACTTCAAGATTATATTTTATACTTAGCAAGATCTTGCTAAGCATATAAATATTAAAATCTTGCTAAGTATAAAATATAATTTCTTTATATCATCTTTGAAAATTATGTAATAAATACTCTCTGCATAGGCACAACACATGGTTTGACTACCACAGGGTGTATGACATAAACATTGGAGGAGGCATGGCATCCCATGGGACATGGGGGCACAGTTTCTATGGGTGTAAATGCCTAAGCATTCAGATTTTCCTAAGCAGTACTTTGAGTAGTCCTCCAACACATGTACTATTGTGAAAATCATCACAAGTCTATTTGTTGGAGGGCTACTCATAGTACACATGTTTGGAGGTCTGAAGGAAACAAGAGAATTTGAAGAGTCACGATTCTTAAGATTGTACTTAATATAGCCAAGCTTCATTCAATGGTACATTCAAACATGAAACAAATCATTCTTAAACCAGATTAAACTAGTAAATCAAAGGACACACTAATTATAAGTAAACTAGTAAACCAAAGGACATGCTTTTACTACTAAGTCTCTATTTTTTGGGCATAGCAATTATAATAACTTGACATTTATCACAAATGTTTCCAATTAAGGTTGGCGGATGGTTACGCCTATCCTGAAAAAAGACTGTCAAATCATTATGCTTTCAAATCAATTACCTATTGATGTATCCCTTGCGAGGGAGAGAAGCCAAACACATAAAGAACATGCTCATAAACATGTGACAACTGAAAAATTAAATGGAATACACCAAGAAGTACCAAATGATGAATGCTCAATTATTGTAATGGAAAAGCAATATTAGAACCGTCCATTTCTAGAACTTGATTTTTCTATAGTCCTAATGATTTTTCTTATTATTGTCTGTGCTTGGTGACAGGATTTTGAACATTGTTGACATACTTAAATGGAATACACAATACCAAATGATGAATGCTCAATTGTTGTAATGGAAAAGCATCAGAACTGTCCATTTCTAAAATTTGATTTTGTATAGTCTTAATTATTTTTCTATAGTCCTAATGATTTTGAAAATTGTTGACAAAGAGTTTTTCTTTTTTTTATTATAGTATAAATGATTTTTCTTATTTCTTGTCTTTTGTCCCTTTTTTATTTCCTATGTCTGTGCTTCACGACATGATTTTGTCACCTTCTTTTGATGGTATATTTCATTCACTCTTTGTGGAATACTATTTTGTTCACTATTTTATTTCAGCTTGATATTTCTTTCATTTTTCATATACACAGAGACTACACATGCTAATAAAAAAATGAGCTATTTGATTTAGGTTTACTTTTCATTATTGTAAATGGTTAATATTTCTAATGGTACTCCTTGGTGTATTTCATATAAAAATAATAAATGTAGTAACGATGGTGCAGTGCATTATTGATATAGGCTTGATGACTCTTGTCAATGTGCCAAACTATCAATGTGGTGGTGGGCAGTGTGTGTTGAAGACTTCACAGACACTGAACAACCCTGGATGGCAATTTTGGTGCTACCCAAATAGAAAAAAGGTTGCTAATTTGTGCATATATTTTATGTTTCTAATGTAAATACTATTTATTATAATATAAGAACTAATGTAGACTGGGCATCACAGGGAAATAATGGCTGTAGATACTTTAGTTGGGTCGATGAAAACTCATTTGCATCTATCCGCCCATCTCCACTTATCCGCGATGAAGGATTTGAGTGCAAAACGTGTTAGGCTAGGGCAAATTTTGAAATTATATTTTTACGATGCCTTCTCTGTATTGTAATCGCATATCTTTGTTGCGATCATATGCAAAGATGAACTCAGGAATTAGTTAGTTTAGTATTTCCATATTGTAACTAATATTTTAATAAAGATATGATGTAACTTCTCTTTACCTCAAGTGTGCATATATGGTTTACATCTTTTTTTTAGAATATTTCTTCATGTTTATGGCTTAGGTGAGCCCTAATCTGCTATCAATCACATGATTTAATGTATAGTGTTTTTTTGGTTATTCCATTTGTTCCTTGACCTTGACTATGGATTGACTATCATTTTCAAGCTTGTACGAGGCTTCGTACCACACACCATCCATAGATTTGTATGCAACATTGATTTATGAACGTAAATAATGCATTGAACATAATCTACGAACACTGCATGGTATGAAGTCTTGCTAAAGTTTGAGCATCCTCCCTTTATTCCAGTGAGGGATTGGAATGAGTTCATTTTGGATGCAAAGGAGAAAGGGGGTACTCAAAGAGGAATTACACTAGCAAATGAGAGAAGAAGGTATAAACATGACAACTAAGAAACATAAATGCAGATTTCACAATAGCTAAGAAACATAATTGTAGGCATCATGGTTAAATTTTTTTGGAGACAACGTAATTGAGTTGTATACCCAAGCGATGGAGTGTAACTTCTGCACCTCTGATTCCAAGTTGAATACATCTATTGGAGGACCTTGTATTCATGAGCAACAAATGTAGTCAACTTGGAATCAAAGGTGCAGGAGTTGCTCTGCATCATCTGGGTATACAAATCAATTACGTTGTCTCCAAAAAATTGTGACCATGATGCCTACAATTATGTTTCTCAGCTATTGTGTCCTAGGACCCCTTATGACCCTTTATGACCATTTACGATCCCTAAGAATACATCTTAGAGGTCTTAAAATGTCATAAAGGGTCATAAGAGGATCCTAGGAGGGGCCAGATGAGCTTCCACCTTCACGTGGTTGGCCCTATTAAGTAGAGATTGTTATACTCTTCTCAAAAAAAATAGAAGCTCAATAATTTAAGGTCTTAGTCCATAGAAAAATTAAATTATACTTACTATCCAAAACAAATAAAAAACATGCACATAAACACAACAACTGAGAAACATAAATGTAGATTTCACAATAGCTAAGAAACATAATTATAGGCGTCATGGTCACAATTTTTTGGAGACAACATAATTGAGTTGTGTACCCAAGCAATGCAGAGCAACTTCTGCACCTTTGATTCCAAGTTGAATACATTTGTTGGAGGACCTTGTATTCATGAGCAACAAATGTAGTTAACTTGGAATCAGAGGTGCAGGAGTTACTCCGCATCGTCTGGGTATACAACTCAATTACGTTGTCTCCAAAAAATTATGACCATGATGCCTAAAATTATGTTTCTTAGCTGTTGTGTCCCAAGACCCCTTATGACCCTTTACGACCATTTACGATCCCTAAGAATACATCTTAGAGGTCTTAAAATATTGTAAAGGGTCATAGGAGGCTCCTAGGAGGGGCCAGATGAGCTTCCACCTTCATGTGGTTGGCCCTGTTAAGTAGAGAATGTTATACTCTTCTCAAAAAAAAGAGAAGCTCAATAATTTAAGGTCTCAGTCCATGGACAAATTAAATTAGACTTACTATCCAAATTGGTACATTGATGAGAATCAATGATAGGTCAAAGTTTTTAGATTATGAGAAGATGTATATGCAGTGGAGGCCAGAAGGGATTTTTGTGGAGATTTTCTAGATGTGGAGATTTGCTAGAGTGGCTATATACATACGAGGGTTTCCAGATTGAGTACCAGTGTAGAGATGATGATTCAGTAACCTATGTCTATAAAACCTTCCCAAATATCTTTATCTTAGTTTTAGTAGTATTGAAAAAAATGAGTGGGTTTGACATTAGTGGTGGATCTATTCTCTCTTATTTTTGTATCCCTATCCTTAAAATGTTGTAATTTCAAAGTAAGTTTGGTGGAACTAAATATGTATTGCATGTAGGATTGAGGAAAGAAGATGTACAACTAGAAATGGACAAGGAGCTCTACCTTGTCATACGTGGTGAGAAGTATCCCCAAGAAATGGGAATGCTAAGGTGGAAATAGCGGGTGGTGGACAATAGCAGTCCAAGAAAGCCTTTCCCAAACTCTCCCACAACCCATTCAATCCTAAAAGCATCCCCCCCTTTATTTAAGTAGCATATCAGCTGGACCAATGCAACAACTTCTAAGGGAAAGGCACCCACTTCTGCCAATAAGATCTCATAAGGCACTGTGGTTTTGATTTTAAGGTTGCCAAAGCACTCTGATAACCCATTCATAGTTTTGATTTTGGCCTTAACATGTTCATATAGTGTGTGTACTGTTGTCCTTAGCACCATAGGTATTCCTAGCTCTTCCATTCTTTTCCATATTTTGTGATGAGGGACAATGTCAAAGCCTTTTTTGAAGTCAACAAAGCAGCAAAAAGCCTCATCAGTTGGAGTGTCCCATATTTTCTCAACTAAGAATCTAAGAGTCACTCCATAATCTATGGTGGAGTGTTTCAGTCTAAAACCAGCTTGTCCCTTTGCTCTTTTCTCCTTTGTTTCAGCCCATTTACTGATTTTTCATTCTACCATGCTTCCAAATAACTTGCCAAGAGGGGGATTGATCATGATGGTCTAATAGTTAGAGGGGTTGTTTGTGTCTCCACTTTTGTAGATTGGGAAAGAACATGTTTGTGTATATAAAATTATCTGTCGCTTTTTCAACCAATAAAGAATAGACATATCGACAAGAAAATTATACATTTGACATTTATTACGATGATTGTACATCACAATTTTGACCTACATTGGTCGCATAGATAACACTATGGCTGACAATTCTTCCAGGTTGAAGCAATGATTTCAATGTCATTTTCGTCAATAGCTCAACCACTCTTGACGTCGCAATTGCGATGAAGATTTCAAGTGTGGTATTTTTGACTAAAAAAATTTGACGACTGTTGTGGTCGATTATCCGACCAATAGGCATCTAATAATTGACTAAACCTCATCGAAAACAAGCTAAAGTTTACTAGTGTTTCAGTCTAGTACTTATCATGGCTCAGAACCACTTGCCCTTGTTCATACCGATCTTTGTAGACCTCTTCCTGCTTCTTTTTAGGGATGCTGCTATTTCCAACTTTTTGTAGATGATTTCTCTCAGAAGACTTGGGTCTATTTTCTCCAGTAGAAGAGTGAGGCTTTCTCTCATTTTTGTACCTTCTACTCTGAGGTGATTTGTGAAATTGCCAATCCTCTTCTTGTTCTCCACTCAGATCGTGGGGGAGAATTTACTTCTACTAAGTTTCTTGAGTTCTTGAAGGCTCATGGCATCAAGCAACATTTGAATGCTCCCTATACACCTCAACAAAATGGTATTGCAGAGTAGCGCAACATGACTATCTTGGAGATGGCTTGATGTCTACTTGCTACTACAAAGTTGAATGATTAGTTCTGGGCAAAAGTAGTTCATACAACAGTTTACTTGCTTAATCGAGCTCCCACTAAGGCTCTCACAAATAAAACATGTGAAGAAGTATGGAGTGGTCGCAAACCATTTATTTCACATTTACGAGTGTTTGGTTGTACAATATATATGCATGTCCTAGCTTAGAAATGAAAGAAGCTTGATTCTCAGACTCTCCCTTGTATATTCTTGGGCTATAGTTCAGAGTCCAAGGCTTATCGTATTATGGATCCCATGACCCACCATATTATTATCAGCAGAGATGTGGTCTTTGATGAATCTTCTTTTTCTTCTCCATTGCATACTCCCGTTACTGTTCCTACGACCTCTCATAAGACTCTCTCACCCACCGATGATGAGATTGAGCCTTCTTCTCAACCAGGCGGGGAAGAAGAATTACATGGTGGTTTCTATGTGGATTTGGGTATTTTGGAGGCTCCTAGTCAACCAAAACCACATTCGAATCAAAGTACACTTCATGACTCTCAACTAAGTTCTCCTCCAAATCTCTCTGCAGGCGTTAGAGCCCGCAACCAAACACGTAATGAGGTCAATTTAGCCTTAATGTGCTCAATTAAGAACAATGTTGAACTAGATACCATATGTGAGGCTCTTAGTCAACCCTATTAGAAGCATACCATGGATGTTGAGTGCGAGTCTCTGCTCAAGAATCATACATGGACACTTGTCGATCTGCCAACTGGCAAGAAACCCATAGGCTGCAAGTGGGTTTTCAAAACTAAATATAAGGCATATGGATCTATTGACAAGTATAAGGCATGTCTTGTTGCAAAGGGATATGCTCAAAAGGAAGGAATAGATTGTGAATAAACCTTTTCCCCCACTGCAAAGCTCAAAACCATCATAATTGTGTGTGCTCTAGCTACACAGAAAGGATGGAAGCTTCACCAGATGAATGTCAAGAGTGCTTTCTTGAATGGTGATCTTAGAAAAGAAGTCTACATGATCCAACCTGAAGGTTTCACTGATCAGCACAATCCTCTCAAGGTATGTCACCTAATAAAGTCCTTATATGGGCTTAAACAAGTACCTCGGGCTTGGTACATTAAAATAGATGGTCACCTTTTGCAGCATGGTTTTATTCGTAGCCCTTTCGATCCTAATTAAAATATCAAAAAGGTTGGAACAGAGATTGTCATAATTATTTTATATGTAGATGATATTATCATTATTGGAAGCTTAGAGGATGTCATTGATATTGTCAAACATGATTTGACTACATCTTTTGATATGACTGCTTTAGGGCTACTACATTTTTGTCTTGGCTTAGAATTTTGGCAACACAAGCATCATATTTTTATCTCTCAGATAAAGTATGCCAAGACACTCTTGGAAAAGTTTGGGATGACTGATTGTAAACCCGTGTCTACTCCAATGGAACATGGTTTACAACTCTCTAAATTCCAAGATTCTCCTCATGTAGATGTGACTCTTTACAGACAACTTGTTGGGGGTCTCATTTACCTGACATATACCGAACCATATTTATGTTTTTCTATCAGCTATTTATCCTGAATTATGCAGGAAGCAAAACAATGTCATTGGGTGGCATCCAAATATGTTTTGCAATATGTCCGAGGCACTCTTCAGTATGGCCTAGAATATAAGCAGAATCATACATTTTTCTTGCAAGGATATGCTGACTCGGACTATGCTAGATTTTTAGATGATTGAAGATCAACTTCAGGATATATCTTTCATCTTGGATTTGGCCCTATTTCATGGATGAGCAAGAAGCAACATGTTGTTTCTCTTTCATCCACATAAGCTGAATATAGAGCTGCATGAGAAGCTATTCGTGAGGTAATATGGTTACGTCACATTTTAACAGATATGGGTATCTCAGAAGATCCACCGCCAGTTGTGTTTTGTGACAATCAGGGTGTATTGAAGCTTGTCAAGAATCCTATTTTTCATGAGCGCACCAAACATATTGAGGTTGATTGTCATTACATTCGAGAACAGGTGATCAAGCATAATGTTCAGCTCCATTTTTATCCCTCGACTTCACATGTTGTTGATGTGCTCACTAAGCCTCTTAGAAAAGTGAAGTTTGAACTCTTTAGAGATTTTATTTGTAAACCTAATATATTAAGGGGGGGAATTTTAGAGTAATATATTAGTTAGTTTTGGCATTGGGTAGCTAGGTTACTCAGGCTGGTTAATTTGTTAAGCAACCAACCCATCTTATTTTTGTTTCTATTTATTCACATCCTCTGTATGATCGAGGCACTGCAATACAATACAAGTTAATCTAAACTTTCACAAGGTTTATTAAATTTTTTGGGAATAATATAGTCATATTATTTATTTTTTTAACGAATAAACATGGCTCTTTCCTCACTGTCATATAGTTTTAAATTCTAATAATATATGTATATTATCATCTTCTATGAGCTCTTAATATTGTAGATGGCCTATTTCGAGTTGGATTCATGACTTCATTAGGCCTTCTAGACATGGACCATATTATCATCTTTTATGAGCTCTGAGTATTATAGATAGGCTATTTAGAGTTGGATTCATGACTTCATTAGGCCTTCTAGACATGAAACATTTTTCATAGCATATGCTTATATTTGATAGATTGGTCTAAAATTCTCACTATGTTCAATCAAATTTGGTTTTTAAAGGTTAAAAATGCTATTATCTTTAGAAAAGATAGAAATTTTGCTAACAAATATATAGTTTTTATGTTGATATTCACTTCTCTATTTATGTTTACCTGACATGGTTTATTTTAATATTTACATGTGATTAAGGTGTAATAAAATGAATTTATTCTCAAAGTACATAATTTATAAGGAATTTTAGATCACTAGGAAGATTCCCTATATATGTTTAGTAACATTTCATTGATTTCACTATCTAGTAGGATAACATCCTTTCTTATCAACATTGATCTAGACACAACTAGACTCCCCATTGTAGAAAAGACTCTTAGTTACATGCTTCCTAGCCCCCTTAAAAAAGAGTAAGGATCAAACTACTTTTGGTTTGTCTCAAGCATTTTACCCTATTTTTTATCTCTTTTGAGCCTTACAACTGTGGTACCTTTAAATGGCTAGAACCTATATTCATTCATCATCTTCTTTTGGTCATTTCTCATATTCATAATAATCATCTTGTAATTGAAGAAAACAATAAAGAGGTTGTAATTACTAGTTAGAAACCTATCCTTTATAATCCAAACCTTGTTGATGATTAGAGAAATCCATATGGTATCGATTTACCCTAACTAGTATATTAGTTCTCATCACTTAATGATCTTTACTATTTTCTTTATAGAATTGTTAGATATACCTATATCTTTATGAATTTCAAAATGTAATATTTTTCCTTGCATTTTTTATGAATATATGTAATTATGACAAACTACATAATCTAAAATAACAATAAGGTAGAGAAACATATTTTATCATGATTAAAAAAATAATTACAAGAATAAATAGTTTAACTAACATTTATTTTTTAAATGTGAAAATCTTTTTAAAAGATGAAAAAATATAGTAAATAAAATTACTCTATGATTAAATAAATCAACTCTTAGAAAAAGAGAATGAAATTTAAAAAATAAAATCAATAAATCAAATTTGATAGGGCCTATAGTGGTTGAGCATTTTAACTTTTTGCATTTCTCAATCCTAAATGATAATTTTTAAATTTCCAAAGGTCAGAAAATCAAATATTGTGTCACATCAACATGTATCTTGTTGAGGTGTCTAAAAATGCTATACAAAAAGTCAAAAATCACATGACTTACTGTTTTCTAGATCTAAGAAATACACTTTATTCAATTATGAGTACTAACTTGATCAATACTCACAAGTTTAAAGTCAGCCATTAGTTTTATATTATTAAAAATATTGAACATTAAATCAACAATTGCTATCACATATATTAAAGCATGCTCAACTACTATATATATTCTCCTAATTAGTCATAGTTGTAATAGAACTGTAATCTCATTGATCCAACAAAATTATATTACATTTGACATACAAGAATCTTTTGATATCAAACTATTATTAAATTTGTTTCTATCATCACTCATCTATCCTTAACCAAAATAAAATACTATTATTACAATACTTCAAAAACAAGCACTTACCATCCCTATATCAATTTCATAACTGTAATGCACCTGTAATCTTTAATGACCGAATAGCATTGTAATACATTTCATTGGTTAAAAACTTTCGATTGCACTGATTGATTTCAAAAACTTAATTCCTACAGTAGCACAATGAATTTTTATACGAAACGGTGGTCTTACGGCATTTCAACCTGCTGAAGATGAATTACACGTTTCTCTCATTGGCTACTTTATCGCCTGTAGTGAATGCTATTCAAATTACCATTTCTTCCACTAAAGAAGGTGCCGTTTAAGTATATACTCCTGCTAGTGTTACTGAAAACATAACCCATATTAAACATACAGAGTGGTTGTAACTTTTCATGGAAAACGCAGGTGATACATTTAAAAACACACCAACTCAACATAAATGTCTAACTATTTTCTCATTGTTCAGTTCTGGTGTGCAGTGCATTCAAGCAAATAAATAATAGTTCACAGAGCCAGAAAAGGACCACAACCAGGCTCGTCCGAAATGTTTGATCTACGGTCATGATTAATGTGCACGTCGGGAATGTAGGGACATTGTACGTAGCTTTAGAAAAAATATAACTAGATACCTATTCACTTTAATATATGAGTACAACGTTGATAATTAAGTCTATTTTATATGTAGATTTCCAATAATGAATTATTTTATATTATTTTATTAATATTTATAGGATATAATAAAGGGAGTATAATGATTTGAGTTAATTTAAGATATAATTTCAATTAATATTTGGGGATATGTATTTTAAATATTTATACTTGTTTATTTTATATTTCGAATATAAATTTTATGTTGATAAGTAGAAGCTATTTTCATCATAAGTCAAATTGTGATATTGTTATTTCAAGAGTGTAGTTTTTGAGTCAAACTCATTGACTCATGTTTTATGAGTAATGGTTGACAAGAACTCATCTCTTATGAGATGAATGGAACACTTAGTAGTACCGGGATGGGTGACCTCCAAGAAAGTCCCTCTACTTCACCTAGATGCGGTAAGTGCTAAGTGTTCCATTCATTCTCATGAAAGATAGGTTATTGTGAACCACTAATCACGAAACATGGATCAATGAGTTTGGCTAAAAAACTACACAGTTGAATCCTCATAGCAATATCACAATAAATTTTATGTGTTATTCATATTTTGTTGAAATAAGCACAATTATACTAGATATATAATAGATTATAACAATTAGAATAAACATACATCTAAATCATACAAAATCACCTTCAAATAAACAATCATGTAACAAAAGAAACATATAGTAAGATTTGAAGTTGGTGGATGATCTTACATCACATACCACCGATTTAATTAATTATGGTCAATGGATTAAACTACAAAAACCCTAATGATTATGGTAAGAGCCATAGCACGCGCTGTTGACTCCTTGTGGACCTGGGTAAGGAGTATTCCAAACATAAACACACAATAAAGGAATGGAGGCCCATGCGAGACAAAGCCCACCATCTCCACGGCCTTCTAATCCATAGCATTTGCCTGCTTGACGAGAGATCAATGCCGTGCCTTGCATTCTGTTCTCCTCGCTTACAACACCAACTTTAAAACCAGACTGAAGTGCAATATCAGCGACATTCAATCCTTTTTCTTGACAGAGCAACGTACGCATTATCATTGGTGCGATGAACATTTTCTCTATCACTGCTCTTGCAAGTGGATGTTCTGCCACTTCCGCTTCGAAAGAGTCTAACAGAGCACACGAGTATTGCAAGCACTGAACAAAACGGCTGAAAAAATGGGTGTTTTGACACTCAAATGAAGCTCCCACTCCAACAGTAAGAGTAGCAGGACGCAGACAACTGACCCCATTAATGAATTCTGAGACCTTCGCTTTGCTTCTTTGCTTGGGCATGTGTGGAAGCTCAGTCATGCAGTTCGCCATTACAATCTCCTCCTCCTCTGAACAAATGCTCGTCAAATCCTTCAATTCCTTTTCATGGAAAGTAAAAGGAATCCCAAGGGATTCTGCATACTCACACAGCCTTCTACCCGTATGCATTGTCATCAAATCATCGTCCTCCCAGTTAATAGCAGTAATTTTCAAGTGCTCAACTTTAATATTGTTATAGTTCAAGGCTTCCATTAGAGGAGGCCATTGCATGCCCTCCATAATATCGAAATCAACAATATGGATTATTTTCCTGCTCTTTTTATCATGGCCCCCAGCCTTCAGAGCCTCCATTATGCTCTGATTTGCAGTGAAATGGGCCATTCTGGTATAAGGGTATTCTTGTTGAAGCAAACTAAAAGCTCCCATAAAATGCTCTGATCTCCTTAGGTTAAAGAAGTCCAGTTCCATTTGACCCACAGGGCTAATCCTTTCAACAAGGCTATTATATAGGTAAAAAACCATCCTCTCGAGAACAGAACCAGTGGGAGAAACAAGTTCTCGCAGCCTGCAAAGGGTAATGTCAACAACATCAGAGGCTCCCTCTGAAATTCCTTCGGCACAAGCAATTAAGAGATGTAAAAGTCTCAATCCTCTGTATTCGTTTTCGCTTGAGCAATTCAAGAATCCCACCATTTCTTGCTCAGAACAACTAAAGTGCTCCTGATGATGATTCATCTCCTCATTTATCGCTGCATCCATGATCATCTCCTTATCATCACTCTCGAGCGAGAAATCACAGAAAATGTCTTCTTGAGTTGCATCAAAGTTCTCCAAAATAGCATCCCAGTTAAATTCATCCAGGAAAATGCATTCTTCCATTTTGTTTCTCCTACTGCAATCAAAATCGCTTTGCATAAAGTTGCAATGGCTAATTGAATGACGCAACTCTATGGCTATACTATATAGGTAATCAAGGGAGATAAATATTTAATTTCTTTGAGGACTTTGCGGGTTAGTGGTGTGAAAACGCTTTGAATTCTAGAAACATTTAAACGTGTGATGTTTACTTCTTTTCCACGCCACGTTTTACTTACAGTAACGACCCTCACAGCTTGATCATACTGTTGCAGGCTTACGTCACTGTACCAGGCTTACGTCGCTTTATATTTATACCAAATTTAAACTCACCGGAGGACACATTTTCCTTGTATTTTACCTAGAAAGTTTTGAACTTTTGGGTCCATTTTGATGGGATAACTAGTACAACTTGTACTTATATTATTTAATAAAAATAACAGTGCAGTGTGTACCTTAGTAAGAAAATATGTGATCTCCAAATTAGAATATGTGATCAATTAATAACTTAAGGTGAAACTAAATCATACGAATTAGATCTCCAAATTGCTGAAGTTACGGGAGACTATTTTAAGTGGAAGAAAGAATAGAGTACCTACTAAAGAAAACATTTCTTAAAGAAAAGAAAAACATTTAGCATTATGTTGACATGTTGAAATATGTATATCAAATTTCTTATAACTAAAAATGGAAGTTTCTAATAACTTTATATGTCTTATTATGTAAATATAATTTATTTAGAATTTAAATTATAAATTGACATTATTTAAAAGATAGAAACAAAAATGTTAGTTTTGAATCTTCAAGATGTTCATGTTTAGATTAAAAAAAATTAATGGTGAAACCATTTTTTAAGGAATTGTGAGTCTCATACAAGTTCTTGAGGTAGGGTGAAGGGAGAATCAAAAGTCATGGTAAGGGTAGACGTTGACATGAATTTTGATCTCCAATTTCAATTTGGTGGCTAACTTATGTTCATTACAGTACTAAGTCAATATATACACTTATTTACAATCCTTGAGAGACGTGACCTCTAAAATGTCAAACTAGTGTTCATCAATTAACATCAGTTAGGTGTATTTAATTGATTTAGATTTGTTTATTGTGACATCTTTGAAAAAGGATTCCAAGTTAGAGTGGCAATATGTATCACTTTAAGTTTGTATTAGCGTGATAGACTTTGTATCCCACTTTTAGTATCTATCACTTAACATCAATTAGGTTTATGTAATTGATTTATATTTTTTTAATGTGACAATTTAGAAAAAGGTTCCCCAATTAGAGTGGCAGTATGTGTCACTTATAGTTTGTATTAGGGTGATAGACTTGAGTTGTGTTTTTGAGATATATTTTCATGCAAAATAATTATGAATGAGAATATCTATCGCCTAAATTGCACAGTGGATTTTATTCAAGATATATCCAATCAAAATGGTAAAATATAATAGAAAAATAAAATTGTGAGATTATATCAAATTCAATTTTGATATTCATATGTATTGTGTGAAATAGTTTTGAATGAAACACTTTCATTCAAAACTATGGAATGGCATCCTAACCTATCTTTTTTAGGTAAATTCAATGAAATTGCATCTTCAACCTCACATTTCAACCATAGATATTTTATGAAAAAATGAGAATGCTCATTAATAGTACTTGTGGTTTAGAATCTAACAATATAATTTTAATGTTCTTATTAGTTCTTAAAATTTAGTTCATGTTTTTTATTAAGGGGAAACTAGTTTTACAGGGACTAGAAACCCAAATTCAATAAAGCAAAAGAAAAATAGTATAATCAACACTAAACCAATAGAAAGTATGATGCCAAGTAGTAGAAACAAAAAATATGGGACAACACCCCAACCACCTACAACTTCCTAGCTAAATCTACATTCCTTTGAATAAAATATGTATTTATGTTCCTAATATTACTAACAAGATTATCAATGGGGATTACCCCCTTATCCTTGTTGTGTAACCTTGTAGCAGGGCTGGGAAAAACTTCTATTTTTGCATTTAAAATTTAGTTCATGTTGTTTTAATAAAAAATAAGATTTATTATGGGGAAGTTGATGGAAATATGGTAGCACACGACTGGGAGGGGGGTGAATCAGTTGTGTCCAAAACTCCACAAATTAAAAAAAATTTTTAACCTTAACTTCAGATCTAATAAATGAACAATGAAGCACAAATCTACAATGTATTAAGAATACATAACACTGAGAATTTTTGCATGGAAACCCAATCAAGTAAAAAACCACGTTGGGGATGAACTCAAAAGATGATGTACTTTGTTAAAAGCACTATAACCTATTAGAAGTGTTACTATAGGAAATCACATACATTCAGACACACTACCTAGAGCTCACTACTCAAATACAGAAAGGCTTTCTTCCCTGGGAAGGCTCACTAGCTTACAAATGTATATGGACAAAAATCCACAGATCATGAACTATAAATTAGCATATTCAACATGCATAGATTAGTTTCATTGAAGTACATATACAAATTTATTTTCTACACCAAATCTCTTCCTTCAAAAGATATAATCAATATTCACACATCTCTATCTCATTTATTCATCCCCACTCTCGCACACCCGATCCAAACATGAATACAATTACATTTATATATCTCATCAACTTATTCTTTCAAGGTTAGCCAAACACCAAATTACAAAATATAATCACTCAATTACAAGTATTAAATGTGAACCAATGTATGTCAAATAAGACATAACATAGTCCAAAATCACATGCCTAAAAAATGAAACACCTCCAATAATTATGCCTTGATCATCCGTAACATACTAAAAGACCAAGTCGGTCAAGGACATGAAGAACATGAACTCACCAACCAAACATATTCAATTATGAGCAACACAATCAATGCAAACTAGCAACACAATAGGAGCACAATCTAGAAACATCCACAAGCATTATAAATAACCATAGGAACATCCACAAAAACTCAAATTACTGGAATCATCAAGATTATTGAAGCTCTGAACACCAACAGTAACCATTGTCAATCAAGAACAATAGCTTGAAAATATTGAAATCATGAACCAATTAAGTTGAGGAAAAATATCAATGTCCCAAACACGCTCACTGGATCCACATAGAGAAATATTGCAATGCAGAGCACTAAGGATCAAAAGATTGTCACACTCTCAGCACTAAACAACTGAAAAAGAAGTCTCAACACAGAAAAACATAACACACTCAAATATTTATGCGAACCTTTGAAACTTGAACTAAATCAACTACACACATCTTAAAATCAAAGGCACACATCCACAGATTTTGATCTTTAATATACATGACACACTGAACCAAATAACTTACTGAACATCACAGAAACACTTTCATAAATAGCAAAATATGTTGATAGCAATGAAAAAAAACCTCTCAAATATGTGACAACACATCTCATAAGCACATATTTGTACATTATTTAAATAATCTCCCCCTTTGGAATTGATGGCAACATATGATGTGGAAAATAATCAATGTCAAGAAAAAACAAATCTCACACAACTCTTCCAACAATCTCCTCTTACTGAAACTTTCTCCCCCTAAATGACAACAATGTCAAAGGCACATATTTGCACTATAAAAATTAAATCTTTCTCCACAAAACATCTAACTCACAAGACTAACTACTCCCCTTGAGTAGTACCCACCAAAAACCAATCCAAATAAAAGATATCTCTACAAATGCACTGGACTGATACAAACCAATACACTTTAGATTTGATTAGGAGGGGAAATCACCCCTATCTTACCGAGCTAAGATACTCAAAAGTTTCCTTATGGAAAGGCTTCATGAAAATATTCATAATATGTTCCTTAGTAGGCACATACTCCAATTTGACTTCTTTCTCATTAACTTTTTTCTCTCAAAAAGTGAAACTTGATAGATATGTGCAATACAATTTTGTTTTTTTCTCAACCATGAAACTAATCTTTTTCCCAAGAAGAATGTACTACCACTAGTAGTCTTTCTGTCATTCACACTACCTACCCAATCAACATTAGTAAAAGCACTCAAGGTAAAATCATCATCTTTAGGAAACCATAGGCCATAATCAGTTATTCCTTTCAAATATCTAAATATTTTTTTAATAGAAATAACATGAGACTCCTTAGGATCTACTTGAAATCTAGCAAAAATAAATACAACACTCATGATATCGACCCTAGTTTGAGTCAAATAAAGTAATCCACCAATAATAGATACGTATCTAGTTTTATTTTCTTTAGGCGAGTCATCATTCTTTGTCAAATTGCATCTGTTCACCATAGGAGTACCAACTGGCTTTGAATAATCTATACTAAATTTCTTCAACAACTCTCTCACATACTTGGATAGAATATAAAGATTCCATTATCTTATAGTGTCACTTGAAATATTATAAAGAATTTTAACTCTCCAATCATAGACATCTCAAATTCATTTTTCATTTCATTGGAAAACTCTTTGCCCAACTTATTGTTCCCTCCAAAGATGATATCATCAACAAAGACTTTAATAATAAGAAGATTATCGTGATCAATCGTAAAATACAAATTATTGTCAGAGGTACCTTTTTTAAATTCAAGCTTCGGTAGATACTTATCCAATCTTGCATATCATGATCTAAGGGCTTGCTTCAATCCATACAAAGCTTTCTTCAATTAGAAACCATATTTCTCTAATCAGTCAACGAAAATCCATATGGTTTCTTTACATACACTTCTTCCAATTCAACATTAAAAAATGTATATATTTGACATCTGGGTAAAAGTACAACCAGTTGTCACCTTTTAAGCTAACTTATTAGCACAACTAAATTTTAGTATTTCTAACTAAAAATTAATTTTGGTCAAACATATGGTCTAGCTAGATTTATTCTAGCTAAGTTAGATAAGTTCTTTAACTTTTCCAATTGGAAATATCTATTAAATGCATGTTTTATACCACTTAGGGTTCAATTACCATAAAAATAAAATTATTTCAGAAAAGTGGCATTTTAATAACTCCTAATATTTTTAATGATATATTTTTAAAAATAAAAAATACCCTTTTGTAGATATCAGAGTCAAGAATATCCTCATATAGATTTTATAGTGTTTTAATTAGACATAGTTTATTGTAATTAAAAAATATTGCAAGTAGGTATTTTAACAGTCAAGGAGATGTTGATTCAAAGAAAGAAAAAAATAGTAAATCATATTAAATAAATTTAAAAAACATATGGTGCATTAGAGGAGAGATTCCTCTTCAATAATATATATTTCTTTTTTTTGATTGGGATAGATTTGTTATGAAAAATATGTTGCGAGATGAAAACTGTCAATTTCGGTGAGCTGGAATTTGAATTGTTATAAAAGAGAAAATATAGGTCACAAACCAATTTTTATGTCTTCATGCACTAGCTATATATGTCATCTATGACATATTTTGAAATTAGGGGGAAAATGTTTATTTACATATAATTTTTTGGTGGGAACTAGACCCCTAATTTTTAGCATTTTTCAGCAACTGAAAAATCATCTTTAAAAATTAAAAAAATAGATCAATTCTTATTAAAAAATTATTAAAAATATTAATCATAAACTTCATCCATTTTATCACATTTAATTAGTTTATATCATCTTAAAATTCCAAACATAAATGTCATTTTCATACTATTGAAGTTGAACAAGTTTGATTTTGTTAGCCTTTTCCTTTGTAAAAGGGTGACATCTTATTGTGCTTTTACCCATCCATCTCATATACTTTAAAATCTTTGTAAGTAGCATAAGCAATAAATAATCTCACAACTTCAATTCTAGCCACAAGAGAAAAAGTCTCCTCAAAATCTATACCTTCCATTTGTGAATATCCTTTGCAAATAATCTTCGCCTTATTTCTGATCACTTCACCATCTTCATTCAATTTGATCCAGAAAACCCATTTAGTACCTATCACATTCTTATCCTTAGGTCAAGAACACGAACCCATGTTTTGTTCTTTTTAATCTAATTTAATTTTTCCTTCATTCCTTTCACCCAATGTTCATCTTGACATGCTTCATTAACATCTTTAGCTTCAATCTTTGAAATCAAACAATACTCAGCTCTATCTTCACCAACTTTTGTTCTAGTTTGGACACCTTTTTTATCACATATTATCTAATTTTTTGAATGATTCAACCTTACACACTTGGGATTCTTAGGATTGGCATTAATTTCAGACTCTTGTATTTCTTCTTCATCATTTTAACCAGCTTCTTCATGTTTATTTCCTTGAACAATCTAAACTTGATTATGAGTTTGAGGTTTCTTTCCCTAATTTATATTGTTATCCTAATCATATGAATCATATCCATGGGATCTAGAGTTTTTATGATTACATTCATCCACCTTGACATTGGCACTCTAAACTATCTTTCTCAATCTATTATTATAACATTTGTATGCTTTTATTTTTGTATAATAACCAAGAAAAATTCCTTCATAACTTATAGCATCAAACTTTTCTATATCTTCATCTCTTTTGATATAGCATTTACTTCCAAAAATTCTAAAATATCTCATATTAGGAACATTTCCATACCATAATTCATAAGGATTCTTACCAGTATTACCATTCATATGCACTTGGTTAATTGTGTAGACTCTAGTACTCACCACTTCTCTCCAATAAGCATGAAAAATATTTCATTCAATCATCAATATCCTTGCAATGTCTAGAATGGTTATGTTTTCCTCTCCACTACACCATTTTGTTGTGGGGTCTGCAGAGCATACATTTGTCTCTTTATTCCATATTCTTCACAAAAGGCATTAAACTCACTAAATGTGAATTCACCACCTTTTCTAAATCTCAAACACTTTAGCTTCAATCTTGTCTTTATCTCAAACATATAGCCTTAAAGATTTTGAATTTGTCTAGGGCTTCATATTTCTCCCTCAAGAAAGTAACCTACATCATACTTGAATAATCATCAATTAACAACATGAGATATCTTTCACCTTGAAAACTTCTAGTTCTAGATGGACCACATAAACTAGTATACACAAGATCAAAAGATCCTTTAGAAGAATAAGTTTTTTCTCTTGAAAGTAGATCTAGTATGTTTACCCATCTGGAATTCCTTACACATAGTATTAGTAGGTTTCAAAAACTTATGGAGATCTCTCACATCATTAGTAGTACTTATCTTGATAATATTATCAAATTTTACATGACATATCCTCTTATGCCACCCTTTCATCAATATGAGATATCAAACATGTATTCTCAACACTATTCAAATGTAAGATATTACCTTTATTTTTTGTAGTTGATGCAATCTCAACACATAAACTTCCCAATATTCTACACTTGTCATTCTTGAATTGCAGATGATAACCCTTGTCAACTAACATCAAGAGTAATGGATCCTCTACCATGGATTATATAAGGAGTAAATTCATCACTAAATCTTACAACACCAACATCATACTATTCTAAACTCATAAACTTTCTCTTATCACATATCATATAATGTGAACATCCACTGTCAATCACCCATTCATCTTTCTCTTCAAATTGTGCATCCAAAGCTCTTTCTACATTCATGCAACTAGTAGAATCGAGATCATCTTCTTCCTTGATAGTAATAACTACCCATTGATCATCTTTTGAACCACCTTCATTAAACTCATCATCTGTCACACCTTCATCAATAGTGTAGTAACATTTCTTCTAATATATAGGTTGGAATTTCCTAGGCTTATGCTTTGGAACTCTTTTAGGACACCTTGAAGAAAAATGACCCATCTTATTGCAAGAAAAATATTTAAGAGGCAATTTTCCTTCATACAAACTAGTACCCTTGGGCAATCTCTTAGCAATAATGGCTTCAAGATCTTCTAGCTTATGCTATTCTTATTCAATCTCTTCCATCTCTTTTTCATATCTAAATACTTTCCATCCCTGATCATTGTTATAAAGTTAAGGTGCTAAGAGGGGGTGAATCAAAACCTTATAAAACTTTTAACCTTTAATAACTATTTTTTTCTCTTTTGCTTTTCATGCATAAAACATAACAAACTATTTGTTGAATATAAATAAACTAATGTAAACTCATTCATCCATCACACATAACACATTTCAACACATTTAACACATGATTTTGGTCACATAGAAACCCTTGGTTAGAGGGAAAAACTATGGTGGGGATGACACCCACAATTCTTCATTGCTACAACATAAAGGTTTCTCGGTTAGAGCATACAAAATATCACTTCTAGTGATTTAACCTATTATGAGTAATACAAAATAAGACCTGCTAAAGTCTACCTAGATAAAGGATTTTGAAACACTCATTAAGTGTGCATGATTTGTTAAGAGATTTACAATAAAAAGCTTGCTAAAGCCTACCCAATATGTGGGATTTAAGAATAAAAAAACAATAACATATTCTAGTAATAACTGATATGTAATAATGCATCAACCTGTATTCTAATTCGGATCCTTTATACTCTCTATAGTATCATACCTTTCTCTGACTAATTTCAACAAAATCATTCACTTCCTCTATTCGGTAGCCTTAACAACTTTGTCTTTGTCCCGTATTTTTTGATTCACTGTCTTCTCTCTCTATCTATATCTTTCCCTTTTTCTAATTCATCCTTATGCAGTAAATTTGTATCTTCCTAATTACTTGACTTAATTAGGGTTTAGATCCTTCTAGAAATCTCGGTTAAATGTATCAACGATCCATATTCATTTCCCATTTCCAAGAAATATCTGCATTATTTTCATTGAAACTATTTGGTGCAGGAGCACCCCCTCCACTCTTCACAACACCTATACTTGTAGGGTCTTTAAAGAATTTTCAAACGTTGATTAATAAGCCAACTTGTAAGGCCTAGTCACCCTTGGTGTGGTTATAAACCATGGTTTTTTTAACTATGGTCCAAAGGCACATTTAGGTGTCTAGATTTTCCTAGGTGTCTTTTAGGTTATTTTAATAATGTTTGGGATCCTTAGGATCCAAGGATTAGGCCTTATGTGCTCATTAGGAGAAATAATGCAACATTTTTCACAAAGATGCAAAATGCAAGAAATATTGCTCGGCAACTTTTTTGAAAAGTTGCTACCAACTTGTTAAAAAACTTCCCAACGGTCACAACCTTAGAAAAATAGTTGCATTCATTGGAAAATGTCTTCAAATAGCCCTTTCAGGAAGGTGGAAGACAGACTTGTGTAATTTTGCATTCAATCAATAAAAATCCCTTATTTTTCTCTACATTCTGGACTGTAAATAGTACGTTTATGGATTGGTATGAAAGTGAAAAGAAGAAGATCAATCGATCCAAAATATGACATAAATTAGGACTCCAATACATTTGGATTGAGTTAGTTTGGAGATCAGAGTCGAGAGATAGAAGAATTTCTTTACCGGGTTTTCATGAAACTCTCCTGAATTAGGATTTTCAACAAATAATGCCCTAACTTGTTTTCCTCCGTGGGATTCCCATAAAAATGGAAATGCAAGTAGGGTTAATTTACTTTAGAACCTCAAGATCGCAGGAGAAAGGAGATTGTTTTATTCAGTCTTCTTGTAGGCTCTAGGCCAAGCATCTCTATGTGCTTGGTCCAGAATATGCAATAGTGAAGTGGTAGTAGCACTTCGGGGGTCGATGAAAATAATATGATGATGAATTATTGTCTCTTTGGGAATCCTAACATCATTCCAATCGATGGTTTTCCTTAGATAATCAACTGGTGAACATTTGCTTAAGTAACCAAGCCAATTAGCCCTATTAGGACTAGTGGATCAGGAGTTGTTAGTTATTGTCCATACTATTTGGGATCTTGCAATCTGGAGGTTTGATATAATTCAATAAAGGGTATCCAAACATACAATTTTTTTCATAGGATCTTTGCAAGAACCTGGAACTAATTTCCTAGAACCTCGCTTATAGGGCTACAAGCTTGGAAGGCCTAAATCCCAAAAGTTTTTGTCCAAAACATAGAAGGTGTGGAAATCAAACCCAAAAGAGACATATAGTGAATATGGAAAATTTCCATCCCCTTCCTAATATAAATTTTTTTACTACAAAGTAAAAGATAGTAGGGGGCGCTACACAGTAGGAATTACCGAGTGTTAGGAAACAACTTGGTGGATCAATCAAGCCCACTCAGTTAATGAAGGTATCAAGTATCAGCCGAGCCAACTTGGTCAAAGAGGGAACTGAGTATCAATCAAGCTAGAGGAAGCAAAAACTAGTAAAAGACATTGAATCCTCCAGTGAGGATAGTGGATTTGTGTTTGTTGTAGGATCTTCTAAAGGTGTAGATCACTCTTCTAGAACCACTTTGGGTTCAAAAAAGGCACCGAAGGTCTCACCACTTACTGACTTGCCTAAATAGGGGAGATCTTTGCATCAAGTAGTATTAGAGCATCTAAGATCCTTAGGGTAAAGATATACCAACACCATGGAAGGAGAAGATGAAGGAGGGTTGTCAACAAGGATGACCAATGTAGAGATAGTAAGATACCCGAGAGAGTAAAGGACAAAGCATGATGAGAAAAGAGACACTTAAATGAAATAGATGAGGCAAGAAATGGACATGCTTAGGGAAGAGCTTCAAAAGAGAAGTAGTGGAAAATCTGATGATGTCGAAGAAGGGAGTGAAGAAGAATCCCTTGAGTAGGAAGAAGAGGAATGTCCTGCAGACCAGAAGCTACTCATGAAGACTCTAAATTCTATGGAGAGGAGAACCATGGATGCCAAGCTTGAGCTACCTACATACAATGGGAAGATGGACCTGGATGCTGCAATGGATTGGGTGGATTCCCTAAATAGTTTCTTTGATTGTGAAGACATCCCTGAGAATTAGAGGGTGAAGATTGCTAAGTCAAAGATCAAAGGATTTGCACTCACATGATAGAACTTCACCCAAGATGACAGGGTGAAGAATGGAAAGAATCAAGTCACCACTTGGAAGAAGATGGTGGCCCCGCTTAGGGAAACTTATGTCCCTAAAGATTATGAAGTCCAACTTCATAAAAGAAGAATGAGTCTAAGATAGAAGGAGATGGATATATCTAGTTATACTTGTTGGCATTTTGGTTGAGTAGGATATCAAGTTGTTGTCATTATGGCAACATATAATCACTATGATGATTGCACTACAGTAGCAAGAAATTTTGTAAGAGCGCAAGTAAAAATTATCTAAGTATAGCAGTATTTTCTAGTCTAATCAGAGATAGTTTTGGCTAGTGATGTTCATAGAAGTAGGTTAAGTGCATGCACACTTAAACATGGATAATTATAAGTATATTAAAGATATGTGTGAAAGTGCAAGTCTGTATGACATGTATGAAAAGAGATATTGAAGAATAACAGAGATAGAGTTGAAGCCAACCTGAACATAGCAAGAAGACATAATAAGAATTTTAGTTAAGGGATTATTTTTTTTAATCAAAATAATGACTTAACCATATAAGGTATGACATCCTAGATGTTAACCCTTAGGTAGAATGAATTAGTTTTGTATTTTGGAAAGAGTTTATACTTAGTAAAGCCGATTGTAAGTTATTATTCTTAATAACTGGTATATATGAAAGAAGCATGTAATGCAAAGTAGTAACATATGTAATAAGATATTGTAATGCTGTAATGCTATGATGCGAAGTTGTATATTGCAAAAGAAAAGCAAGCAGACTCTGTGTATGAAAGCGAACAGCCTAGAAAGCTAAATCATAATAGGAAAGCTATTCGGCAATAGTGAAAGGTCATATACTTTACCTTTGTATTTAAATGTCATTGTATTTTACATGTTTGGGTAGTGAGCTCATCTTGTAAACATCCTATTTTGTAATACCAACTCCTAGCAGGGTTGAGGCTTCTAACAAGGCCTAGAGTCCGTTAATCAGGACAGAGACACTATATGTATGTAATAGACTCCTAACACGGTCAACATCCTTAACCAGATACTTTTGATTAGTGGATTAGTTGTGGGTATCATCCCCATTGGGATTTTCCCTTGGCTAGGGCTTCCTCAAGAACAAACATGGTGTTATGAGTTCATTTGCTTTATTGCTATGCTTGTTATTTAGTCTAGTTTGTTTTGTAAGCTTCAAGTTAATTTGTAATATCCATAATTGGGCAAAAGTAAAAGTTTTTAGAATACCGATTCACCCCCCTCTTAGTATTCCCTATTTATAACAATTGGTATAAGAGCTTAGTTACTCAAAAAAAAGTTATTCAAAGAAAGCCTAACAACTTGAGTAAGATCTTTATGGATATGGATCAATTGCAAAAGAATCTTGAAGAAGCTCTTGAACATATTGATATTCTTACTAATGAAAGAGACACTCTGAAAGGGAAATATGATGATGTGAAGGACTGCATTGAGAAACTAAAAGAAAAAGTGGAAGAACTGAAATCAAAGAAAGAACCTACAATTCAAGTCAAGGAATGTGATGAAATTTCAAATCTGAAGAAAGAAAATGAGATCCTTAAACATGAGTTGAAGATTGTAGATATGAAGTTAAGCTTGAAAGATGGAAATAGAAAAAATGAATCAAATCTAAAATCTGAAAATGAAGATCTGAAGTCTAAACTTTTTAAAGTAACATCTGAACTTGAAAAAACTAAATTACAGTACGTTGAACTTGAGAAGTACAGTACAATTGTGAAAGGTGAATTGACTCAGTCTAAACAACAACTTAAAAAACTATATTCCACCAGTGAGAAGATTGATGAACAAATGTCCTATCAAAAGCCATATTATGATACAACTGGTCTTGGATTTAATTCATATAAGATAAGTGAAGAATGCAAGGAAATAGATCTGAAACCCTCTAAGAATAAAGATGAAAAGAAATATGATGAAGCTAACAAATCTGAAGACATACCTAATCCACCTAAAGAAGATGAACTGCCTAAAGATATGCGAAGAGAATTCAAAGGTAGATGTTTTGCATGTAATACTTTTGGACATATGAAGAAAGATTGCATAGTTAAGAAATTCAAACCTATCTATGGTTATTGTTATAATTGTCATGGTTTTGGACATAGAGCTATTGATTGTAAGAAACCTAGATCTAATGATAACAATACTAGTAGTAGAATGTTTAGAGATACTAACTATGCAGATAAGAGACCTACTGAAGATATGAATAAAAGAAATGGAGTTGTGTGTTATAGATGCAACAAGATTGGACACATTGCCAAAAATTGTAGATCACAAATCAATCAGACAGGACCAAGATATGAAAATAATGGAGTAGTTTGCCAGATATGCAACAAATTTGGTCACAACAAGATTTTGCAGAATGAACAACATCAGAAACCCTAATCCTAGAAGTTACACAAGGAGAAATGAGAACATAAATAATATTCATAGAGGATGTTGTAGTAACTTAGAAGAAGTTAAATTTGTTAAATCCACAGATCAAGCAAGAACACTCAATACACAAGGTAATCAGACAGGTGAAGTATCTGATAGTAAATGTGAATCTTTTCCTAACCCATCTCAAATCACTTGAAGTAATTAATTCATGAAGAATGTATTAGAGTAGAAGATTACAATAGTGTAAAAGTTAGAGTAGATTGAATTAAGTCTTGTGAAGTTAATATGAGGTAGTATATGATGTAATGATGCTGGTGCAGGAGCACACCTAGGCTAACCTCCATAGTTAAGATGTTTTGGTTTGTATCTGAAATTAGCCAAGTTAGAATAGGGTGAGTTTGATTTGTACCTTAGAAGGTTATTGCATTGTGGACTAGGTGAGTTAGTCATTAGGACTAAGGTCACCAAAATAGTCGTTGTTAGTAGTTTTTAAATTCTTAGTCTTAGAAGCTTAAAGGTTGGATTAGAGTCTTCAATGTGTCTTAAACACATGAATGATGTTAGGAAGATGCCTTGAATCCTTTAATGATGTTGGTTCCTCGAGATATAGGAGGTAGAGGTCCTAAGAGTTAGGAAGATGGCATAGTGATAAAGATGCGAAAAGTTGTTAGAAGTTGTCATGACAACATTTGCAATAATGGCAAATGTTCCATGCAACTCAGTTACATAGGATTACCTAGAAGATAGGAAGTGGGGAATCAACCAACAAGACCTAAAAACATGGGAAATGGCATCTAATGTAAGGGAAGGGCTGAATCTCAATAGTAGACATTATTGTAGCAAGTTTGAGTAATGAGAAGATAGCTCTGCAATTCTATTTTGTGAAGAACCTGAGCTTTTTGTTGTGAAAATGATATGTAATGGATTGCATGCTCTAATTTAGTGATTGGGTAGTGTTCTTTGGATAGTTATAAGAGTTTTTCATATAGTAACCAAGTTTTTTTGAGGTTGTTTAAGGTCTTGTATAAATTTTTTTTGGTTTAGTAGTTCTCCTAGTCCTGTCCTGACCAGTCGGTCATTTCATGGCTCCCCCATGAAAACTAACCATGGGATCTTCCTAAGGATGGTTGGATATGAAAGGGGAGTCATTATCCTATATATATTTATGGTTAGGAGTCATGAGAAGATGGATAACTATTTTTAGTACCAAGCCCTGGGCGAGCAGATAGTGCCCAATTAGAGGTTTGAAGATGAACAATTGAAGATTTCTTGTAGGGAATGGAAGTACAGTATGAGGAAAGTATAGTTCTAGGTGTGACATGTTAGAATAATGTTATGGTAGAAGATTTTTGAACCCACCAATCCATTTGGTCGAGGTTAGAGCAAGAAACTAGTGAGGTCCTAGGAAATAGGTCTTTTAGCCATATTAGGCCTAGAATATAGGAATCCTATGTACAGATGAACTAGGAGTAAAAAACCTATAGAATATTTTGTAAAATCCAAAAGGGTATCCAAATCCCTAATTGGTTTGGTAATTCTTTTGGGAAGTTTGGTCAAGAAGTGACAAAAAGTCTCTGCAAAATGCTACAAGGAAATAGGCCTAATTAGGCCTCCTAAAGAACAAGTCATGAAGCCGATAAGGATAGGATTGAAGATCCTTCTAAATGGATCCAAATAGAAAATATATTAATGTCAATGAAGCATTAGACATCCCTGCAATGAATTTCATGAATGGAGAGAAGTGAAGTTCAAGGTGTAGGACTCTTGGAGAAGAGTTGGATTAGGTCTTAATCATCTAAGCCTAATAAGGACCTAGAGGAGATTAGGTTCCTATAAGAAGACAAGGAAGTTCTTCTTAAGAAAGGTGTGCAAGAAAACCTTGGAACACTCACATCATATTGGTATTAGAGCTTAAATTGATTAGGCTTGTGGTTGATGTTGCAACCTACTGAATTAGTAGGAGAGAATACATCAATGGGACCAGTAGAAGATAAAACCATGGTGACTAATGTTGAGTTAGCCAAGAAGGTAGAAGAACAAGAAGAGGATAATCAGTTGTTAAGAGAAAGATTGTCCCAAATGGAGCAACTCTTGGGTGAAGTCCAAGACAAAGATGATAAGGTCAAAGATAAAATTGATCAAAAGGAAGAGAAAGAAGCAAGGAAAAAGGAACTAGAATTGGAGGAGGAAGCTCCAACACTGGACCCTGTTCTTCTTGAAGAACCCTTCTTGAAGGCATTGAAGGCATTGAGTGGAAAAGATTTGGAGGGTGTGCCACTATTCAGTGGACAAATGGATCTAGATTTAGTTGTGGATTGGATAGACAACATAGAGAATCACTTTGAATGTGATGGTATCTCAGAGGCCCAAAAGGTTGTGGTGGCTAAGTCAAGGTTGAGAGGTTCAGCTCTCACATGGTGGAAGTTTGTACAAACTGAAAGAGAGAAAGATGGAAAGGGTCCTATAGTTACATGGAAGGGCATGGTAACTAAAGTGAAGTAGACCTACCTTCCTGATGATTATGAAGTTCAGCTACATAGGAGGAGACACAATCTTAGACAAAAAGATCTAGATGTTCAAGCATACACCGAGGAGTTTCAAAAGCTGTGTTTAAGATCAAAGGTGGTTGAAGATGGAAGAATCAAATTAGCAAGGTATATGAATGGCCTGAAATGGTCTATTCAAGAGGAAATGAGTCTTGTGAACTTCAAAACCATTCGCCAATGTTATCAAATGGCCTTGAAGATTGAGGAGAAAGGCAAGAGGAAACAAGAGAAAACCTCCAAAGGTAGATGTGAGGGAAAAGATAGTAGAGTACAAAGAGGTGGCTATGGTGGAAGGAGTTTCAAATCAAGGGCTCAAGGAGAAATCAAATTTAGTGAGCAGAAAGAAGGAAGCTCTAGTAGAGGTGGTAGAGGAAGGAGCTCTAGCTTTAGAGGAAGAAGTGGTGGACAAGGAGGAAGAGGCAAATACTTTGCCAATATGAAATACTACCATTGCAATCAAATGGGACACCCTACCTATAGGTGTCCAAAGAAGGGTAGTTATTCTCAAGGAGGTGACAAGATAACTAATCTAGTTTGTGAAGACACAAATGCAATAGAGAAAAACTCTGAGGTACCATTGAATTCAGAGGAAGGAGAGAACCTCATGATGAGAAGAAATTTGATCAAAGAGCCGGTGAAAGAAGAGCCAAGCCAAATGAGGTCTTTGTTTAGGATCAAATGCAAGATGATGGGGAAAGTATGTAGAGTCATCATTGACTCAGGGTCTACTGACAACATTGTGTCAGAGGAAGTAGTCATCAAGCTAAAGTTGACAAGGATACCCCACACCAATCCTTACAAGGTCACATGGCTCAATAAAGGCCAACATGTGTTGGTAAATGAACAATCATGGGTGGAGTTCTCAATTGGAAGGTATAAGGATAAAGTTTTGTGTGATGTTTTACCTATGGATGCATGTCACTTTCTCCTAGGTAGACCATGGAAATTTGACCACCAAGCTATGCATGATGGAGGAAAGAACTCCTATACATTTAAGAAGGAAAATGTGACTTTTAAAATTCAGTCGTTGTTAGAGGATGCATAAGTGAAGACATCAGGTCCTAATGTGCTCATGGTTGGTGAAAAAGAGTTCTTAGAAGCCATGGAAGAGAGTGAAGGATTTGGCTTTGCATTGGTGTTGAGGCCAAGTGAGATAGATGAAGGCAAGGTGACTAAGAAGCCAAAGTTACCCAAGGAAATAAAAAACATGTTGAAGACTTATCAAGGTATAGTAAGTGATGGAAAACCATCAAACTTACCCCCTAAAAGAGCCATAAGTCATAGGATAGGCCTTATCCTAGGAGCTACCCTTACCAATAAGGCAGCCTACAATATGACCCCTCAACAAAATGAGGAAATTGCTAGACAAATACAAGAACTCCTAAAACAAGGTCTCATTAGAAAGAGCATAAGTCCATGTGCCATACCCAATGTCCTTGCACCTAAGAAAGGAGGAACTTGGAGGATTTTTACTGATTCAAGGGTAATTAATAGGATAACCATAAGGTATAGGTTCCCTATCCCAAGGATTGAAGACCTAATGGATTGTCTAGGTGGAGCTAAGTACTATAGTAAGATATACTTGAAGAGTGGCTATCACCAAATAAGAATATATGAAGGAGATGAGTGGAAAAAAAACTTTAAAACCAATGAAGGTTTGTATGAATGGATTGTCATGCCATTTGGACTATCTAATGCCCCCTCCACATTCATGAGACTCATGAATGAAGTCCTCAAAGACTACATTGGCAAATTTGTAGTAGTATATCTAGATGATATACTGATTTATAGAAAAACAAGAGGTGAGCACATAGAACACCTTGAGATGGGTTTCAAGAAGTTGGATGATGAGAAGTTGATGATCAACTTGGAGAAGTGTGAGTTCATCAAAACAGAGCTAGTGTACCTTGGATTTGTTCTATCACATGGAAATCTAAAGATGGATGTTAGTAAGGTAGAAGCCATCATAAATTGGCCTAATCCAAGGACAGTAACAGAGGTAAGAATTTTTCATGGCCTTGCTCAATATTATAGGAAATTCATAAGGCAATTTAGTGCAATTTGTGCTCCTATGTTGGACACCATTAAAGGAGGCATGAAGACTAAGTTTGTATGGAATGAGAATGCTAAAAAAATCTTTGAGTTGTTGAAGGAAAAGATAGCTACCCAACCTATTTTAGTCTTGCCAAGCTTTGAGAAGCTTTTCACTATTGAGTGTGATGCTAGCAATGTGGCTATTGGAGCTGTTTTATGCCAAGAGGGTAGACTAGTGGCCTTTCATTGATAAAATTTAAGTGAAGCCAAGAGGAAGTAATCTTCTTATGAACTTGAGATGTATGCATTGGTTTGGGCTTTGAGGAAATGGAGGCACTATTTTCTTCCCAAGGAGTTCATAGTGTATTCAGACAACCAAGCACTAAGTTTCTTGAATTCACAAGAGAAGTTGAGTCACAAGCACATGAAGTGGGTTGAATACCTGCAAGCTTATACCTTTAATATCAAGTACAAAAAAGGAGTACTCAAAAAGGTGGTAGATGTCTTGTCTAGAAGAGCTCTCACTATCCAAGAGATTCAGTTGAAGAGCATGGGGATAGATCACTTCAAGGATCTATATGCTGATGATGAAGATTTTGCAAATATTTATAAGGTATGTGCTGAATACAAGAATCATTTTCATAGTAGGTATGCTGAATATAGTTTGAAAAGTGATCTCTTGTTTAAGGGGAATCAATTATGTGTTCCTAGAGGCTCTATTAGAGAGAATTTGATTCAATAAAAGCATAATGATGCTTTGAGTGGTCACTTTGGGATCACTAAGACTCAAGAACTTGTTCAAAGGTTCTATTATTGGCCAAGGATGAATCTTGATGTTAGGAGGTATGTGGAAAGTTGTATAGTGTGCCAAAAGGCCAAGGGCACTTCTTCAAATGCAGGCCTTTATCAACCACTACCTATTCATACTAGGCCATGAGAATGCTTGAGTGTGGATTTTGTAGTTGGGTTACCCAAGACAAGACAAGGTATGGATAGTGTTTATGTAGTTGTGGATAGATTCAACAAGATGGCTCACTTTGTGCCATGTAAGACAACTAATGATGCTAGTCAAATAGCCTCTCTCTTCTTCAAAGAGATAGTAAGAATCCATGGGCTATCTATCAACATTGTGTCAGATAGAGACACCAAGTTTATGAGTCATTTTTGGAAGACTCTTTGGAAAAGGCTAGACACTAATTTATCCTTTGGATCTACCTACCATCCCCAAATTGATGGTCAAATCAAAGTGGTAAATAGAAGCCTTGGAAATCTACTAAGGTGCTTGAACAAGGAGTATGGTAAAAAATGGGATCAGTTGATTGGCCAAGCTAAATATGTATATAATGATACTACAAACAGATCCATAGGGAAAAGTTACTTTGAGATAGTGTATGGTCTACATCCTAGAGGAGTCTATGAGCTAAGAGATTTGAAGGATGGAATGAAGGGAAGTGGATATGCTGATGATTTTGCTTATGCAATGTAGGAGATACATGATACAGTCAAGAAGACTTTGACAGAGAACACCATGAAGCATAAGACCAAGGTGGATGAGAGTAGAAGAGAAGTTTAGTTTAATGTGGGAGACTTGCTGATGGTTCATCTCAATAAGTCTAGACTTCAGAAGGTAGTCCCTCACAAGTTGCAGATGAGGAGGATAGGTCCCTGTCCTATCTTGGCTAAGTATGGTAACAATGATTTCAAATTTGATCTACTGGAAGATAGTGGACTGTCCCCTATCTTTAAAATTATAGACTTGGTTCATTACAAAGGACCACCACCAGACATGGATCAAAGCCTTAATGAAGTAATTAGAAATGTGGAAGATCTCAACCTACCTACTGCTACAGTCAAAGGAGCTGATAGTATACTGGATACTAGAGTCTATAAGAAGAATAGAACCAAGGAGTACAAAGAACACTTGATAAAGAGGCATGGTCAAGCTGATGATGATGTAGTATGGGTTAAGGAATCAGAGTTTAAGAAGATGGGGATAGATCCTACATTACTCAATCCAAGGGTGGATTGAACTTTTTGTTTTGGGGAGGATGGTGCAAGAGCACACCTAGGCTAACCTCCATAGTTAAGATGTTTTGGCTTGTATCTAACATTAGCCAAGTCAAAATAGGGTGAATTTTATTTGGACCTTAGAAGGTCATTGCATTGTGGACTAGGTGAGTTAGTCATTAGGACTAAGGTCACCAAAATAGTAATTGTTAGTAGTTTTTAAATTCTTAGTCTTAGAAGCTTAAAAGTTGGATTAGCATCTTCAATGTGTCTTAAACACATGAATGATATTAGGAAGATGCATTGAGGCCTTTAATTATGTTGGTTCCTCGAGATATAGGAGGTAGAGGTCCTAAGAGTTAGGAAGATGGAATAATGACAAAGATGCCAAAAGTTGTTAGAAGTTGTCATGACAACATTTGCAATAATGGAAAATGTTGCATGAAACTTGGTTACATAGGATTCCCTAGAAGATAGGAAGTGGGGAATCGAAAAAAATGCCCTAAAAACATGGGAAATTGCATCTAATGTAAGGGAAGGCTTGAATCTTGATAGTAGACATTATTGTAGAAAGTTTGAGTAATGAGAAGATAGCTCTGCAATTCTATTTTGTGAAGAACTTGAGCTTTTTGTTGTGACAGTGATATGTAATGGATTGCATGCTCTAATTTAGTGATTGGATAGTGTTCTTTGGATAGTTCTAAGAGTTTTTCATTCAGTAACCAAGTTGTTTTGTAGTTTTTCAAGGTCTTTTATAAATTGTTTTTGGTTTGGTAGTTCTCTTGGTCTTGTCCTGACCAGTCGGTCATTTCATGGCTCCCCCATGAAAACTAACCATGGGATCTTCCTAAGGATGGTTGGATATGATAGGGGAGTCATTAGCCTATATATATTTATGGTTAGGAGTCATGAGTAGATGGATAACTATTTTTAGTACCAAGCCCTAGGCGAGCAGACAGTGCCCGGTTAGAGGTTTGAAGATGAACAATTGAAGATTTCTTGTAGGGAATGAAAGTACAATATAAAGTATAGGTTATAGGTGTGACATGTTAAAATAATGTTATGTTAGAATATTTTTGAACCCACCAATCCATTTGGTCGAGGTTAGAACAAGAAACCAGTGAGGTCCTAGGAAATAGGTCTTTTAGCCCTATTAGGCCTAGAATATAGGAATCCTGTGTACGGATGACCTAGGAGTCAAAAAATTGCAAAATCCTTTGTAAAATAAAAAAGGGTATCCAAATCCTTAATTGGTTTGGTAAGTGTTTTGGGAAGTTTGGTCAAGAAGTGACAAAAGGTCTCTACAAAAGGCTACAAGGAAATAGGCTTAATTAGGCCTCCTAAAGACCAAGTCTTGAACCCAATAAGGATAGGCTTGAAGATCCTTCTAAATGGATCCAAATGGAAAAGATATGAATGTCAATGAAGCATTAGACACCCCTTCAATTAATTTCATGAATGGAGAGAAGTTGGCACTTAGATCCTTCTAAGTGTAGGTGAAGAATTGAACTAACTAAAGAGTGTTAGTCTTTCAAGGTGAAGCACAAGGTGTAGGACTCTTGTAGAAGAGCTGGATTAGGTCGTAGTTAATCATCTAAGCCTAATCAAGACCTAGAAGAGATTAGGTTCCTAGAAGAAGACAAGGAAGTTCTTCTTAAGCAAGGTGTGCAAACAAACCTTGGAATACTCACATCAGATGCTATGGTTAAGAGTGCATGAGCTAATATGAATGTATTCAAGTACACAAAAAGAATGAAGTTTTGCAGGTAACCAGGAACAACTTTTTGGAAAGAAGCGAAAAAGAAATTGAATGCGATGACAAAATCTTGAGAAATTTAAAGGATAAAAGCATATGATCGGTATTATTTGATCATTCAAGGGACCACAAGTGATAAGAAGAGTGATAAAGTGGAGATTAAGAGTAGTTTGCAGGATTTGGAAAAGGATTTCATGATAGATCTACGCAAAGCCCTAAATCACATTTTTAAGGTATTCTACTAAGTAAATCTATCAAAGCAGTTAAGTTTTGCAAGTATCATGGATGCATCACTTGTTCACCATATAAAAGATTAAGTTACACCTAGAGTTAAAAAGGAACCAGTAGAACCCTTGGAAGAAGACCCTAGTCTTGCACTGTCATCTGTTCCAGACATAGTTATTCATTTAGAAGATGTGAAAAGTTATCTGAAATACAAGTTTGAGACCTTAAGTGATATAAACCTGATCATGGAATATGAAAAGATATACAATCAGGACATGTCATTCAAAGTAGGGTTTGAACATTTGAAAGATAATGAGGTTATCAAGTATCCACTTCATTATGAATTCCAGGATGATGATGCACAAAGATCATTTTGAATAGAATCCACAATTGAAAATTTTGGTTAGATGATAGAGTGATAGATATCACTGCAGATCTAATTCATGAGGTAATCGATTTGTCAAAATCTAGAGTTATTCCTTTTAATGAGAAGAATTTAAAGAAAACTATATTGGACAACACTAAGTCATCTTACAATGGTAGAGGAATTATAATCGGCAAGATCATACAAGATGATGTTAGATATGTAAGAAAGATTTTAACATCTAAGTTTTTAGCAAATTCTAGAGAAGATGATATGGAAGCTGGTATGGTACATGCAGTTTATTTGATGTGTGTTGAAAAATTTAAAGTTGATATGTGTGAAATTCTAAGAACTCAGTTGATAGAGAACCTTGAGAAGTTTAAGAAAACTAAGAAATCACAGTTTAGATTCTCGTCTCTGATCACATATATGTTTTTCCATTTGTTGAAAAGATTTCCATATACTATTAGAGAAGATTGGAATGATAACAGGAATATAATGGACATAATCAATAAGGTGCACCTAAGACATCTTGTAGACAAAGTAAATGAGAGCACAACCTTGGTAATCAAGACTTTTCATAACCAAATAAGAAAAAGATCAAGGATTCCGCCAGTTATTGTAGAAAAATATAGAAATGAGATATGCTTTATGGTTGACATTGATTTCAGTTTTGTTGAAGTAGTTGAACCTAGAGTGGAATTTATAGATCCACTTGGATATGAAGTTTCTAAAGCTGAAATAGAAGGATACATTGGTAGATTACTTAAGTGTAAGTTGGATGAAAATAGTCCAAGATTTGGAACATATGAGGAGAAATTTAACTCCGAAAAGTCATTGCAGGTAGAGAAATTAACTAAAAAGAGATTTGACAATACAATAAAGAAAATTCTTAAAGATACAGGCATGATAGAACATGAATTTATAGTTGTGAAGCAGAAAACAACAACAATTAGAGACATAGGTCAGATGGAAGTCCTATTAGTTCCACCCCTAACATCAGTTGCATCTCCCATTGAAGTAGTGGAAGTGCAGGAAGTGAGAAAATCCACTAGATCCTCCACCACTCCACTAACAAAAAGAGTAAAGGAGATGGAAAGTGGTCCAATAAAGAGACAAAAGACAATATATACCCCATCACAAAGGAAAGTATTAGAAGTAAAGGTTTATAAAGAAGCAGGAAGTAGAAAGAAGAAATGGAAGCCTAAGATTGAAAAAGTGAATGCCTTAATTATCAATGAAGGTGATTTCACTAAGATGAACAAATTTTATGAATTATACAACTTTTCTGAGAAATTGAACTTGGAAAATGTAGTAGTCAGGCACATGATATTGGCTGATAAAAAGTTTGATAGTATTAAAGGAAATATTATCGATGAACTTTTTGAGAAATTGATAAATAGGAAGAAAAGAGCAATTGAGGAAGACAAGAATATAAGAGAAAATTATGTAAGGAAACTATGTGAGATAAAAGATGAAGAAAACTTTAAGGAGATTATGAAAAATCTTAACACTCATCTGAGAATGAAAAGAAGAACTATATTAATAATGGGAGGTAACTATGAGGAGATCAATAAAGAGACAGAGAAAGCAGTTGTGAAAGTTATGACTTCTAGCCCAGGTGAGCACACAAGTGTACCTGATCAAGCATTGGAAGTAGAACATTAGACATCACCACCACCATTTATTAATATTGAAGATGAAACCATGAATGTAGAAGGAAAAAAAATTACCTTAGACGGTGAAGAAAATCTGTTCAGTGATAATGAGAACATTGTTGATAATTTGGCTATTGAGCAGCAGGATATGACAGTGAATTAGGAAGAAGGAAAGGAAACAAGAAAGGAAGAAAAGGAAGAAATGATACAAGTAGAACCACATGACAATGTAGATGTAGCATAATAGGAAGTTCCACAAGTACATATAGTAAACAGTCCTAATCTCAAGGAAGCAGCAGAGAAACCACAAATTGAGTCTATTTTTGCTAATCTTGGACAAGAAGTTGATGATGATGATCAAATAGAGCCGATCTCATCTTTGAATAAGATTATTGGAAAGAATAAAAAGGTAATAAGCTTAGAAGGATCATTTCTTGAAGTGTCAGAGAAATTGCAGAGCATAATAACCAGTCAAATAAATGAGGGAGATCCACAGGGTAAAGCAAAAGAAGTTATGAAAGCATTTGATATTGAATTCACAAACTTATCAGATATGGCCACAGTTAAAGCACAAGCAACTTATGAAGCCAAGGGGTGGTCCCACAAAACTATGTCCCACTTTTTTAGACATGCTGATTTTTGCTGAAATAGCACATTTTTAATAAAATATGATGATTTAAGCCTTGAGAGGTTCCATTTGAATGAATTAATTACAAATAGTTAGTTCAAAGCCTCTTAGATTAAAAAAACATTGATATAACATCTATACTCCTCAGTCATACCTGCAATGGATTCTCCTTCGCACCTATTAAAATGCTGACAAAAAATCACTTCGACTTTATGTTTTAGCAGATCAAATGAATCCATTTGAAAAACCTATCTATTTAGTATGATGATATTTGGAACAAGATTTATAATGAATATAATTTTAATACATATTGAGGTCATTATCACTTTTAAATATTAATTTAACTAAACATAGGTTGTTTGGTCATTCAACAACCTATCTCTTAAAGACTTCAAGAAAAATAGTAAATTACAAAAAAAAAATTATAAAAAATATGTAAGAAAATAGTATTTGTGTTACCTTTCTATTAAAAAAAGAAAAAATGAATTTCGATATACACAGATCAAGTTAGAGCAATCCAAGTGACCTTATGTCTAAATTAAAGTTACTGTCACTTTAGAACTTAATAAACTATGAAAGATTGACTCAAAATGAATGAAACCAATTGCATCCTTTAGATATTGAAGTTACAAATATAATCTCGAAAGAATTACATCGTTATCATATTTTAGAAAAAAGTTATGTTGATCCAAGTGATAGTAACTCCTTAAAAACATAGTTTTTCACACAATCCACTTTTCGAAGGAGAAGGAAAAATGAATTTAAATGAATTTTAATTTTTTTTTATAAATATATTTAGAAACTAGAAAGAAAATTCTAAAAGACGCTAGTTTAAATCATCTTCAAATTCCTAATAGTTTTGCGGCAACAGGTGTTTGAAAGTGAAGTTTTTTATCAAAATGTTGATCTCTGTGTCAAAGTTGGCCAAAAAGTGGGACACAGTTTTGTGGGACCACCCCAAGATATTCCCAGATGTATGTCAGAATATCAGAAATGATATAGACAATCTAGATATTTTCATTAAGGAACTAAGAAGGAGTTTGGAAAGAGGAAAATATTTGTACATTTAGTGTACAAAATCAAAAAATCATATATCAGAAATAATAGAGAAGATGAAGATGAAAGAGGCAGAGATACAAACAACAGTAAACCTTTTGTCAAGCCCAAATGTGAAGATCTCAGACATTGAGAAAAACATAAGAAAACTCTATGATGATATAAGAATTTTGAATGATGAAAATGATAAGAAATTAAGGAGATTCACTCTATTAAAAGAGCATGTATCAATTAAATTGAGTATTATTGAGAATCAGTTGGAGGAATGTATTTCTTCAAAGACATCTTATGGAAAATTTCACTATGCAAACCTTCAAGCATGTGAAATTGCATCTTATGGTCTATGCGCACTCCTAAGTGTTTCAGATGCTATAAAGAAATCATGGGATAAGGAGTTAGTAAGCATGAAGATAAATTTTGTAGACTATATTGCAAGCCTACCGGCTTTGCAATTTTGAGACCCTAAGGTAAACCATTTTTGACACCTTTTTTTGTCATTGTTGTCAAAGGGGGAGTAGTAGCAGAAAATTATATAGATAGTATAGTATGATGCATACTCCTAGGGGGAGTATAGATATTGAAAGATATAAGTATGTTGGAGATTGTATAGATAGTATAGTATGATGCATACTCCTAGGGGGAGTATAGATATTGAAAGATATAAGTATGTTGGAGATTGTATAGATAGTATAGTATGATGCATACTCCTAGGGGGAGTATAGATATTCAGAGATATAAGTATGTTGGAGATTTTTTTTATGGCCACAATTTTGAAATTTTGTGAGACTTAGCCAATTTTTTTATATGTTGCCACCAATGACAAAGGGGGAGATTGTTGGAAATTTGGTTGAGTAGGATATCAATTTTTTGTCATTATGGAAACATATAATCACTATGATGATCACACTACAGTAGCAAGCAATTTTGTAAGAGCACAAGTAAAAATTGTCTAAGTATAGCAGTATTTTCCAGTCTAATCAGAGATAGTTTTGGTTAGCGATGTTCATAGAAGAAGGTTCAATGCATGCACACTTGAACATGGATAATTATATGTATATGAAAGACACATGTGAAAGCACAAGTTTGCATGACATGTATGGAAGGAGATATTGAAGAATAATAGAGACAGAGTTGAAGATGACCTGAACAGAGCAAGAAGATATAATAAGAATGTTAGTTAAGGGATTATTTTGTTTATCAAAATAATGACTTAACCATATAAGGGAGGACATCATAGATGTTAACCCTTAGGTAGCATGAATTAGTTTTATATTTTGGAAAGAGTTTATACTTAGTAAAGCCGACTGCAAGTTATTATTCTTAATAACTGGTATATATGTAAGAAGCATGTAATGAAAAGTAGTAACATATGTAATAAGATATTGTAATGATGTAATGTTGTGATGAAAAGTTGTATATTGCAAAAGAAAAGCAAGAAGACTCTGTGTATGAAAGCAAAGAGCCTAGAAAGATAAATCATACTAGGAAAGCTATTTGGCAGTAGTGAAAGGTTATATACTTTACCTTTGTATTCAGATATCATTGTATTTTACATGTTTGGGCAGTGAGATTTGTAAACATCCTATTTTGTAATACCAACTTCTAGCAAGGTTGATGCTTCTAACAAGGCCTAGATTCTTTTAATCAGGACAAAGACACTATATGTATGTAATAGACTCCTAACATGGCCAACATCCTTAACCAGATACTTTTGATTAGTGGATCACTTGTGGGTATCATCCCCACTAGGGTTTTCCATTGGCCAAGGTTTCCTCGAGAACAAACATGGTGTTATGAGTTCATTTATTTTATTGCTATGCTTGTTATTTAGTCTACTTTGGTTTGCAAGCTTCAAGTTAATTTGTTATATCCATAATTGGGCAAAAGTAAAAGTTTTTAGAATACTAATTCACCCCCCCTCTCAGTATTCCCTATTTCTAGCAATACTGAATAATTTTAGAGATTGGTAATAAAATCCAAGCTTATTGAACTAGAATGTGTGAAGCTTTCTCGGTAATGCAAGGCCCAAGGGTCTCAATTTAGGATGAATTTAGTTTGACAAGCCCCACTACAATGGACCAATGCTATCAATTGGCATTCAAAGTTGAATAAAAGTTTAGAAGGAGGAATGAATAGAGTGGTAGAGGAAAAGATAAGAATGAAAGAGGTAGAGGAAACTTTGGAGGAAGAGGACAAAACAATTGACCACAAGGAGAATCCAATAAAGAGAACACCAAAGGAGAAATCAGTTCAAGAGGTGGATATAGAGGTAGAAGAGAAAATGATAGGGGTAGAAATGGAGGAAGAAATAACAGACAAATCAAATGTTACAACTATAACTAGACAGGACACTACACCAATAGGTGTCTAGAAAGAGACAAGAAGAATAACCAAGGTGAAAGAAGAGCCAACCTAGTGCAAGAAGATGACATTGACACTGTAACAGACTATATGGGAGAAGAAGGTGTATCCCTCATGATGAAGAGGACCTTAATCCAAGCACCCATACCAGTGGAGCCTCATCAAAGGAAGAATATTTTTAGAGCCAACTACAAAACCCATGGAAAGGTATGCAAGTTAGTAATTGATTCTGGTTCCACTGAAAATTTTGTATCTAGAGAGATGGTAGATAAATTAAAATTGGAAAAGATACCCCACCCAAACCCATCCTATGTATCTTGGATGACAAAAGGACAACATACCATTATAAATGAATATGCTTGGGTAGATTTCTCTATCAAAGACTATAAGGATAGAGTCCTTTGTGATATTATAGATATGGATGTTTTTTACCAACTACTAGGTTGTCCTTGGCAGTATGATCTATAGGCTAAACATGATGGAGTCACAAACAAATACCAAATTATTTAGAATGGTCAAAAATGCAATCTTCTCCCTCTTCTTGACCCTCAATAAGAAAAATCAAAGGAACAACTAGTCATGCTTGCAGGAGAACAAGAGATAATCAATACTATTCAAGATTCGGAGGTATGATATGCCCTAGTCCTTAAACCAAAGGAGAAAATAGTGCACAAAGAAGTACCGAAGGAAGTAGAAAGTCTACTACAAAAGTAAAAAGGAATAGTTTTAGGAGACACACTAGATGAACTCCCACCATTGAGGGACATTTGTCACCAAATAGATTTCATTCCAGGTGCTTCCCTACCCAACAAGGTTTCTTATAAACTCACTCCTTATCAGAATGCAAAAGTCACTAGACAAATCAGTGAATTGTTGACAAAAGGACTCATACAAAAGAGTCTCAGCCCTTGTGTAGTCTCAAGAATTTTGGGCCCTAAAAAGGATGGAAAATGGAGACTATGCACTGACTCTAGGGTAGTAAACAAAATAACAATTAGATATAGATTCCCTATACCCAGGATAGAGGATCTATTAGACCAACTTGGAGGAGCATGTTATTTCTCTAAAATAGACCTTAAGTCAGGCTATCATCAAATAAGGATAAGGCCTGGGGACAAGTGAAAAACCTCATTTAAAACCATTGAGGGATTGTATGAATGGCTTGTCATGCCATTTGGCCTTAGCAATGCTCCTAGAACCTTCATGAGATTAATGAATGAAGTGCTTCATGATTTTATAGGCAAGTTTATGGTGGTCTATTTAGATGACATCCTAATATTTAGTGGGACTATAGAAGAGAACATGAGATATTTGGGATAAGTTCTCCAAAGGTTACATGAGAAAAAACTATCCATAAATCTAGAAAAGTGTACATTCATATAGTAAGAACTAATATTTCTTGGTTTTTTCATCTCAAAGGGCACACTAAAGATGGATCCAAAAAAGGTAGAGGCTATCATTAATTGGACCACACCACAGACTCCAGGAGAAATCAAGAGTTTTCATGGATTGGATACCTTTTATAGGAATTTTATTAAAAAATTTAGTCACATTTGTGCACCTTTACTTGATACCATCAAGGGTGGTAGAAAAAAAAAATTCCAGTGGACAACACAAGCAGGTGAAGTTTTTGAGTATTTGAAGGAGAGAGTAGCACAATATCCCATTTTGGCACTACCAACCTTCAACATGTTGTTCACAGTAGAGATGGATGCTAGTAACCTAGCCATAGGTGCAGTCCTCAGTCAGGATGGAAGGCTAGTGGCTTTCTTCTCAGAAAAATTGAATGAAGCAAAGAAGAAATACAATACATATGACTTGGAACTTTATGCTATGGTTCAAGCCCTCAAGAAATGGAGGCACTACTTGCTTCCTAAGCAATTTATTGTCTTTACAAATAATCATGCTTTAATTTTTCTGAATAGTCAGGATAAGTTAAGCTGTAGACACGTGAAATGGGTTGAACAACTCCAAGAATTCACATTTTTTATAAAGAATAAGAAAGGAACCTCAAACAAAGTTGTAGATTCTCTTAGTAGAAGAGTGATTTTTATTGAAGAAGTGCAGGTCCAAAGCATGGGAATTGATTCCCTCAAGAACCTATACAAGGATGATTCAGACTTTGGTGACATCTACAAGGTTTTCTCTACAAACTCGGATGCATATAACTCTACTTATTTAGAACATTTATTGCAGAATGGTGTTTTGTTCAAAGGGGGTCAACTCTGTATTCCTAAATACTCCATGAGAGAAAATCTGATTAGAGAGAAGCATTGTGGTACATTAGGAGGTCATTTTTGCATTGATAAGACACTTGAACTTGTAAGGAGAAACTATCATTAGCCTCGACTACCCACTGATGTCAGAAAATTTGTTGAGACATGCACTATTTGTCAAAGGGCTAAAGGAGTCAGGACCAACCATGGTCTCTATCAACTACTCCCAATTCCAGAAAATCCATGGGACAATGTGTGTATGGATTTTATCTTAGGACTTCCAAGAACTAAATAGGGATTTGATAGAATCTTTGTTATAGTTGACAGATTTAGAAAAATGGCACACTTTCTTCCCTGTAAAGTTTATAATGATGCTTCACATATTGATAACTTGTTCTTTAAAGAAGTGGTTAGGATTCATGGATTTCCAACATCCATTATCTTAGACAGAGATGTGAAATTCCAAGGGAACTTTTGTTGAACCATTTGGAAAAATTTGGGGACAAACTTGTCATTTAGTTCTACCTACCATCCTCAAATAGATGGACAGACTGAAGTTGTAAATAGATCATTAGGAAACCTTCTAAGGTGTCTAACAAAACAATATGGACAAACTTGGGATTCTATCCTTCCTCAAGAAGAATTTTCTTTCAATGATTTAGCAAACAGGTCAACTAGGAAGACACCATTCCAAGTGAACTATGGACTTCATCCTAGAGGGGTTATGGAGTTGAGAGAGTTACCAATTGAATTTAAAGTCAATGCAGAGGGAAAATAATTTTCTACATGGATTAAAAAGATTCATGATCAAGTTTGAGATACATTGCAACAGACTACTTCAAAGTACAAAGAACATGCAGATAAGAAGAAAAGACATGCTACTTTCAAAGAAGGAGATCAAGTATGGGAATACCTAAATAAGGAGAGGCTACCTAGGGGACACATCAAATTGCAAATGAGAAAGATCAATCCCTATCAAATACTTCATAAATTTGGGGATAATTCTTATGAAATTTCTTTACCCCATACTATTTCTATTTCTTTTATCTTTAACATTTGTGATCTCACTCCTTTTAAGGGTGATGCAGGATCTAATAACACTTTGCAAGATACTGAAGATACATAGACAAAATGGATAAAGGACTTACCACTAAGACAACCATTACAGTTGGAAAATATTCTTGAATGTAAAGTTGTCAAGAAAACCACGAAGCAGACCTACAAAGACTACTTGGTTAAATGGAAGGGGTTACCTGACATTGATGCCACATGGATAAGTGAAGAGTGTATCAACAAGCATGGAACCTCAATTCAAAAATTTCTCTCAAGTGGGACTTGAATTTTTAAAACAAGGGAGTATGGTGAAGGAGCACCCCCTCCACTCTTCACAACACCTATACTTGTAGGGTCTTTAAAGAATTTTCAAACATTGATTAATAAGCCAACTTGTAAGGCCTAGTCACCCTTGGTGTGATTATAAACCATGTGTTTTTTACTATGGTCCAAAGGCACATTTAGGTGTCTATATTTTCCTAGGTGTCTTTTAGGTTATTTTAATAATGTTTGGGATCCTTAGGATCCAAGGCTTAGGCCTTATGGGCTCATTAGGATCAAGAATACAACATTTTGCACAAAGATGCAAAATGCAAGAAATATTGCTCGATAATTTTTTCAAAAAGTTGCTACCGACTTGTAAAAAAAATTCCCAACGGTCACAACCTTAGGAAAATGGTTGGATTCATTGGGAAAGATCTTCAAATAGCCCTTTTAGGTGGGTGGAAGATAGACATATATATTCTTTCATTCAATCAATAAAAATCCCTTATTTTTCTCTACATTCTAGACTATAAATAGTACATGTACGGATTGGTACGGAAGTGTGAAGAAGAAGATCGATCAATCCAACATCTGACATGAATTAGGAATCTAATATATTTGAATTGGGTTAGTTTGGAGATCAGAGTCGAGAGATAGAATAATTTCTTTACCGGGTTTTCAGGAAACCCTCCTCAATCAAGGTTTTCAACAAATAATGCCCTAGCTTTTCCTCCATGGGATTCCCATGCGAAGTGGAGAAATGAAAGTAGGGTCAATGTACTTTAGATCCTCAAGAGTGCAGGAGAAAGGGGATTATTTTATGTAGTCTTCTTGCAGGCTCTAGGCCAAGTATCTCTATGTGCTCAGTCCAAAATATGGAAGAGTGAAGTGGCAATAGCACTTCGGGGGTGGATGAAAGCAATTTGATGATAGATTGTTGTCTCTTTGGGATTCCTAACATCATTCCAATGGGTGGTTTTCCTTGGAAAATCAACTGGTGAACATTTTCTTAAGTAACTGAGCCAATTAGCCCTATTAGGACTAGTGGATCAGGAGTTGTTAGCTATTGTTCATACTGGTTGGGATCTTGCAATCTAGAAGTTTGATATAACTCAATAAAGGGTGTCCAAATAAACAATTTTTTTGTAGGCTCTTTGTAAGAACCTAGAACTAAGTCCCTAGAACCTCGCTTAGAGGGCTATAAGCTCAGAAGGCCTAAATCCCAGAAGTTGTTGTCCAAAACATAGAAGATGTGGAAATCACTCCCAAAAGAGAAATATAGTGAATATGGAACCTTTCCATCCCCTTCCCAATATAAAGGTTCTTAATACAAAGTTAAAAATAGTAGGGGGTGCTACACAGTAGGAATTATCGAGCGTCAGGAAGTAACTCAGTGGATCAACCAAGCCCACTCGGTTAAGGAAGGTATAGAGTATCAACCAAGCCAAATTGGTCAAAGAGGGACCGAGTATCAACTGAGCTCAGGGAAGCAAAAACTAGCAAAAGACATTGAATCCTCTAGTGAGGATAGTAGATTTGTGTTTGTTGTAGGATCTTCTAAAGGTATAGAGAACACTTCTAGAACCACTTTGGGTTTAGAAAAGGCACTGAAGGTCTCACCACTTACCGAGTTGCCTAAATAGGGGAGAGCTCTACATCACTATTGAGCTCGGTTAAGTTCATTTGTTTGGTGTCCAATCTTCTTAGTATACAGTAATATGTATATGCATTACTTTGTGCTCAGTATTGTTCTACTTTGTCTTACCGACTGACTTCTTCACTCATACTGACTTGATATTTTCCTCACTAATGAAAACACTAAATGAATTTAGGAGTAACATTCTCCCCCTTTGGCATTGGTGAAAAAAATTTCATAACTTAGTCAAAATTTAATATCACCAATATATGATAACTTAGTGATAACTCCCCCTCAACATATACTTCTTGGAAATATGATATGGGAAAGTGAGATATTGAGAGGGGGGGTGAATCATATATCTCCTATTTATTCCACTTTGACATAAATTCAACTTACTTATCATAAAAATCAAATTCAATATCAAAATAGATCGAACAATCTAATCTTCATCCATGAAATTAAAACATAACACAAATATTTTGGTTACCCAGAAACCCTTGAAAAGTAAAATTGGGGTGGGGATGACACCCAAAAATCTTCACTACTGCAGTATTAAATTTTTCCTGTTAGGGCTACAAAATTTTCTCATAAATTGATGATCTACCCCGTGAGGCGTCTTCCCTATTAAGAGCTTACAGACTTATATAATCTACCTTGGTTAAAGGATTTGAAAGTTACAACAAAGTAAACACTTGGTTAAGAGATTTACATAGGCCTGTGAGGACCACTCTATTAAGAGATTTACCCTAATTCACCTACTAAAATGTCTCAATACTTGATCCTTCAGTTTGCACTGTGATGCTGATAACAAATCATCTCCTTCCAATACTTGTTTGATCTCCTCAATCAAATATATCTATGTTCTTTCCTTCATTTCTTTGCTCAGTCACTTTGACTGATCTCTGCCTATATCAAAATACTTCTCTATTTTGTATATGAGATCCCCTTGATTCCATTCATACACATGCATACTATATTTTAGGGTTTAAGATCTCATCTTATATAGACAACAAATCAACCTCCTAGATTAAGATCAATGATTTAGATTCTCTACTTATGCCGCTTAAGCATTCCCTTAATCTGATAGGCTACATAGCTTACATAGGGATTAATGATTATGATTATAATGTATAATCAACTTCATGATTCCCTCAACAAATATTAAATATTGTATAGATGTCAGCCAAAATGGTTTACCTAAGTGTTTGTGCCATTACAAACACATATGTCAAATATGGCTTGCTCAACATATAAAGTCTCTGACACTCGGCATTAACTATTCTTCATATATTGGTGCTCAACACTGACACTTCCATACATCTCAACATAGACTTCTCAGCTATTATTGAAGTACTCATTGACCATTGTCTTGCTCAGGAGTAACTACTGCTTGGTTATTATACAAGTTTATCCATGACTCAGCCTTTACAAGATGGCTCGATCGCAGTGATGACCGAGCAACATTGCCTAGAAAATGACTAAGTGATAGAAACTAATGGACAATAAAACTTAGGGATCAACAATTTCCCCCTTTGACATTAGTGGAAAAAACACTTTGTCATGATGTTTACATTACAACAAGAGTACGTAGTAATATGAATACTCCTCCTAAGACTTTGACTCCATCTTCAAAAGATTCTAGATAGATATACATAAGACTCTTTGACATACAAATAAATATACATTAAAAAATAGTATTTCATACCTTGATATACATTCCTCACTAAATTTTATCCGTATGTGTCATTTCATTTCCTATAATCTTCCTTCATTTCCCCTTATTCTTGTCATGGCATGTCATTTCCCCCTTGTTTTTATCACTTGAATCTGCTAGGGTGTAGGGGTGATAAAATACTTATCCAAAAATGGTTTATGAAGTTGCATTATCATACCTAATGCAATGTCCCTTCCTAACCTAACAAAGTCCAAAACCTGTATCTTTATTTCTAGCTCAGCAACTAGATCAACTAAGTTCTCAGCGATAGAGAGATGAGGGTCTCTTTGTACTAACTCCTTTGTTGTTGCTAATTCCTTATGCATAACCTCCAGATGAGGTGTTAATAATGTTTTTATAGAAAGTATCTTAGCTCTTATTCACCCATCATTAGCCATCAACTCGACTAATCTTCCTTGTGCATGAAGTAACCCAATGAAGTGAATGGAGCTGGAGCTTGCATCCATACTCAGTGAATGACCAATAGAATTCAAGTCTAGTTTCATTTTGTCTTGATCATTTCTTGATTTTCCTTAGTAATGTCTTCTACATTACATAATTTCTTGTACAAAGAATGAATATTCTGCACAACTTCTTCTAAATTAGTCACTAAGGCATAAAGTTCTACCTATTTTATTGTAATTTTGGTGGAGACCTTTTCAAGTGCCTTGGTCTTGAACTTTCTCTTGGAACATTGCATAAGTTTTTCATTTGCCTCACTGTCATCACTATTCACCTTCTTAACATTTTGAATGAGTTGTTCCAAGATAGGTGCAGTGTCATGCACATCATCCATTTCAAAAGTTTCAATAAATATACCTTTAATTTCATGCAAAACTTGTTTTTTGTTGATGCTCTCTTCTTAACTCTTCTTGCTTGATTTTCTTCTTCAAAAGATCTTGCAAGATTTGCATTTTCTCATAAGTTAATTTATCAGTGTCCCACTTAGGAATCACTATAACTTCATCAAGTGTAACCTTTGTACCTAGAGATTTCTCCTTTTTCTTCTATGATTTCTTCTTATGTGTATTCCCACTCGACACCTGAATTAGAGCTTTAATAGCCTCCTGTTCTTTAGGCTCTTGATTTTTCTTGGTTGCCTCCTCCTCTATTTTCTTCTTTTCCTCCACATGAGGACTTGATATTACTTGTAATCACCTGAAAAATGGACAAGATCAAATCATGTGGGAAACTAAGGCAAAATCAAAGCAATAAATTGAAATCAAGCTAAATTCAAAGCAAAATTGCAACCAAGCCAAAATCCAATTATAATTGAAAATCAAAAGCCAATAAATCAATTTAAATCAAATAAATCAAGTTAAAACAATTAATTATGCAATTAATCTAATTAATTGTATAGTTCAATTTAAATCAAATTAGCGCATTCAAGGCGTACACATGGCTAAACAAATCAATTTAATTCAATTAATAAATGTCTATTTTCCCTCAACACCACATGGGAGGAAAATGCCGCAACCAATAGGATTTAAGGATTGGACTCACATGGATCAAGCTCACATCGAATCTCAATCACACATAAGATGACAACATCTTGACCACTCATTTTGTCTCTTTGTCCCAAGCTTTGAGGACAATCCATTTAAATTATCCCTAAAGGTGGAACCATAGACTTAACCTCAACTCAACCATGATCAACTCAACTACACCCCCTCCACTTGCCAAAATCTATAATAGCAAGACATAAATCAATGAATAATAATCCACAAATATGAGAATTGCATCAAACCTCTTGAGATTTTGAGCTAGAAAGGCAAATTTAGACTTAATTAAGCATAGTTTCAATTTGGAATTCACTTAATTAGTTTCATATCTTCATCAGTCTCATTTTAGAGCTGTCACTAATGGATTCTTGCTGAGAGCTTTGCATTAGCATATCTAAATAGAGAGCCATAGAGTGCTCATTAGTCATTTTTGCATTTAAATAGCTCACTAATTGTGGTATTTTGCTAATTTAGATAATTTATTACTAAACTAAACCTATGAAGGTGCTTTCCACAACACAAAAAATAGCATCCACCGTGGGGCATTTGTCCTCATTTATTTAAATTTTGGATAATTTGTTAGATTTCTATCATTTTCTTGTTTTTAACTTTATTTTGCGGGTTTAGCAACACATTTGAGACTTTCTAAAGTGCTTTCAAGGATTTTAACAACGCATCCAATGCCTAAAACAATGCATCTGAGATAAAGTGTTGCACCTTTACACAGTGAAATAGTGCATCTGATACTTTCTATCTTCTGTCTTTAATTCTTTCAGCGCTTTCACCCTGACTACGGAGTGCATCTGATAATTCCTATAGCACTTTTAAGACTTCTTTTATGTGCATTTGCTAGTTTAAACAACACTTTCAATTTCTTTTTCAGCGCATTTTAATATCTTCTACAACGCATTCTAGCATTTCAGTAGCACTTTTAATCATTTCTGCAGCGCTTTTGACTTTATTAAAAATTTGCAAAATTTGACAGTTGGGAAATGAATTCCCTATGGTTTTATGATGGCAGGTCATAAAAGAATAAAAAATCTAGAGAGCAGATATAACAACGAAGACAAAGCCTTGGCAAAATGGATTAAAAGATAGAATATAGTACACATTAAACACGTTTTGGAGGATTCATAGCAATAAGGTGAGGTTTATGAATGATATTTACAAGTTGTAGAAGCTTATAAATTGAAATTCATATCCTTAAATTGAATTTATATGCCTTAATCAATTTTTAGTGAATTTGAAAAATAAGGCTAAGAATTCATCTTTTTGTTGGTTTTCTTTATTTTTATTAGTTGTGTTGACTAACCATTTCCAAGAAGAGGCAAAGGAGCTGGAATAATCACCACAAGGTGAGTTGAAAACATGGAAAAATCAATAAAAAATGCCCCTAGCCTTAGCTAGCTTCAAAATAAGGTAAGCCTAAAACTTGGTCAATTTTTGCTTAAATTGTGGCCTTGTCTTTTCAAAATCTAGTAATTAAAGCAGCCTATTATTGTTTGAAGGATTTAATACTAGGCCTATGCTCTTCACTTTTTAAGTGAATCAAAATGCCAAAAATATCAAATTCCTTGATTAAAAGAAAGGCTATGGAATAATTAAGCACTTAAATAAAAAACCCCTTGTTTGTGGAGGAGAGTAGAAATACTCAATTCCCATTAGTTAGTGGGTTTGGTAAATTGAACCTTGCTAATTATGCTTGGGAAGCAAGAATAGTAGGGATATTATCTTCATCATTTAGTGAATCAAACTCCTCAACCTATCTCTTAATTCTATTTATTCTCTTTCAAAATGAACATGCTAGATCTTTAGTGGGCTCGCCTCCTGAGATTTGCCTTAACGAGGCCGGTGAGAGGGACAACCCAAAGTGGGATACAATTTCCTTTTCCACAATAATCCAACCCACTATAAAAAGAAATGCATTCATCCTTAATGGTTTGGATGAAAAAATGATATTAAATTTTGAACTTCCTCGAGTAGTCCTTCGGGATTGCGCAAAACTTTGATATACCGGTGGTGGGAAGCCCCTTATTTTTGGGGGATGAAACTTGATATCCATTTTGAATGAAATCTCAAATAAATAACTTGTTAACTTAGAAATCCTACCTTGTAAACACATGCTTATGAACCAATTTGTCAACTAGGTAGATTGCTTAGAGTTACTTATTGTGAAAAACTCGTGATAACATTTGAACATATTCAAATACTTTGTGTGTAGAGGGTTTGAAAAGAAAAAGTGTATTTGTGGTTGCTTTGTTTGAAGACACATAGAACAAGTGAGAAATATCCATTTCAAAAAATCATCTTATTCTTTTAATATCTTCATAAAAAGAATAATCACTAAGTTTGGGGAAAGCAATTTCAAATCAAACCTTTGTTGATGTCATTTTCTACACGATCTCACAAACTTAAACTATCTTTACAAGAAGATGACACTTGGATAGAAAGAGAGGTCCCCCAATTTGATTTTCAAACTTCTTTTCATGAAAATTTAGAACAAGAGGATAGTCTCTTAAACCTATTCAAAGAAAGAGTCAATCCAATGGCTAGGAACGCTGATTTTTATGACTATCTTCATAGGGGAGATGATGAAAATCAAGGAAAAAAAAATCAAGGAAACACTAACCAAGAAAATAAAGGGCCTAAATAGACAACCAAAGATAAAGCCAATAGGGCGGCCCAATATTTTGAGTTCCTTGAGATTATGGATAAACGTTTAGAGAGAAATAAGGAAAGATATGTCCTTAACTTAGCCCAAGCAGGGGTAAAACTTCCTCACAACTATGACATCACATCACTTAAGAAAGATGAGGAAGAGGATAATCCTATAGGTGATATGAATAAACAATTAAAAATGTTTCAAGCACAAATTGATACAATGAAGAAAGCCCCCGAACTTAAGCCCTTTTCTATCGAGGCTTTATGCCCATTTCCATTCGATGGGAGCTTGGTTAGGGTGTCTTTCCTACTTAATGTGGTATTTCCTAAATATGATAAATATATGGGTAAATCAGACCCACAAGATCATCTGAGAGAATTTTGTGCCTTGAATAGAATTCATGCATGGCACAACCTATTTAATGAGGCTATTTCTGAGGAGTTTAGGAGGTCAATTCATGGAATGGTTCTCAAAACTTCCACAAGGGATTAAAAAATTTGAGGAATTAGCTTCAAAATTCGTGACTCATTATTCCTATAACTTAGAGCATGAAAAGAGTACAAAATCACCATGCTCAACTTATGCGATACTAAACAAAGTGATGGTGAGTCTTTTCTAGGGTTTCTCCAAAGATGGAGAATGGTCTTCACACGATATCCATGAAGCGTACCCCAGAAAGAAAAGATGGAAATATTTATGAATAACTTAAATATGGAGATGAACTATAGACTCCAACTTCAATGTCCCCCTACATTTGAAAAGATCATAAATGGGATCAAAATTGAAGAAGTGTTGGTCAAAAGAGGTGAAATCAAACTATTCAAAGATAACAAGACCTATACCAACACTAATAACAACAATGAATTAAATAATTATAATAATAATAATAAAGGAGCCAACAATCACAATGATAAACCAAGATTATGGTTGAAAAACACCAATAAGAATTTTGTGAATGATGGAGTGGTGGAAGCACACAACTTAAAGGTTACTCCCTTTAATTTATCAAGCAGGTCAAACCCAACATATAATGTTAATAAAATGACCAAGGCTCCTTACAATAACACCAATAACAACAACAAAAACAATAATCCTTTCAATAATTCAAATATCAATAATCCTAAACCTTTATTTTCCACATATCGAAAAAGGAAATTCACATTTCTAGGTGAACCTTTGGAAAATGCATTGAGAAATTTAGTGGCCAACAAAATTATTGTTATACCCGAATCAAGGCCATACGAACCACAAGTCAAGCCAATATGGTGGAATGAATCTCATCATTTTGAATATCATCAAAATAAAGGACATAAGACAAATGAATGTATGAAATTGAAACACCTTGTCCAAGACCTAATTGATGATGGAACCATAAAGGTAGAAGGGCCTTAAAATAATGAGGATCACACAGCTTTCAAGATTGCTTTCCTAAATCACGAAAAGGGGGAATCATTGAATACCAATCACACTAATAAAAGGGGTAATGAAAAGGTGAATTTTTCCCATACTTATGAAAACACCATAAATACCTTAAGTGGTGATGAAAACACAATAAATGTGATTGTGGTGAAAGAAAAACAAAAGGAGGCAACATCTAATGTTGTGACTAGGGGGCAAGCATCAATGATCACTCTATCAAGAGGTGCTCCTAGAATCACTCTACCTAATCAAACATCCTCATCTTCAAAACAATATAATTTGGTGGACCAACTACAAAGAACCCCTACCCAAATTTCTATCTTAGAGTTTCTTAAACTTTCACCCACTCATAAGGAGATTTTGGAAAAAGCCCTTGTTGAGACCAATGTACCTTTGAATTTGGATGCAGATTAGTTCCAAAATATGGTAGATCATCTTGTTACATCCTATTAACTATTATTTTTTGAGAAAGATGACATGTCCTTGAATCACCCACAAAATTTTCCTTTGCATATAGAGGTCTTGATCCACAAGCATAGGGTTAAGAGAGTCCTCACTGATGGGGGAGACAACCTAAATATCTGCACCTTAAACTTGGTTAAAGCCTTAGAATTTTATGAGGAGGCTATTGAAACAAAGAAGAATATAAACATTAAAGCTTATGATGATTAAGAAAGAGCCTCTAAAGGTATAATAGTAATCCCCATTCGAGTTGGTCCAATGCAAAAATAGACCATTTTCCAAGTCCTAGATCTGAAATCGACCTACAATATCTTGTTAGGAAGGCCATGGATCCATGAAATGAAGGTAGTACCTTTGACATATCATCAATGCCTCAAATTTCCATACATGGGACAAGAAGTCATGGTAAGTGGGGATTCCAATCCTTTCCAATATTGCAATAACATGAAACCCATAAATGACTCCTTAGTCCCACATAATGCAGAAGGGTCTATGTCAAAAAGAATCGTGCAAGGACAAAGTTCCAAATATCTTCCATCATTGAAATGCAAAGAAAAGGAAAAGACATAAGATGTTGTTGTTGAAAATTACCAAGTTCCCACTAACTTAATTACATCAACTAAGGGAAAGGAGAAATTTAGTGAGGAAGTACCCATGATGAATAAAAAGAAGACCAAGCAAGATCCATTCAAATCTACACCAAGGATTCCCATTATCAAAAGATGGATAACATGATGAAGAATTTTGAGAATCAATGCCAAATCAAGAAAAAAGGTGTGGGTGAATACTCCTTATCTATGATGGCTCTACCCTTATCTCCCAAATCTCATGGAAAACCATCTAGCCTACATACACCTCATAAATACAATGACCACTTTGTAAGGGCTAGTACTTCTTCATCTATGGATGAAGAAGATAATGAAATCTTAAAATGGTTATACAAAGATGATGATTCAAGTGCCCATGAAAAATGCATTCAAAACATAAGCATTCCTACTCATCAATATGGAAAAGGATTTCAAATAATGTAGAAGATGGGATATAAAGGACAAGGACCTTTGGGATCAAAAAATAAAGGATTAATTGAACCCATCGAGATGTCTTAGAGGGATAGCAAAGAGAAAACTAGATTGGGGTATCTTGAATAAGGATACACTCAAAAAAGCACCCTAGGGTTTATGATCAAATCTTACAACTAGGTTCCCAAAGTGATGAATATTCGAACAATTGGGATTGGGACTCATTATCAAGTGAGTCTTGCCAAGATAAAGAGGTGGATGTAATTCACACTTATACTCCCAACAAGGGAAAAGAACAAGCTTCAGGATCAAATCATAATCAAGCATCAAGTTCTAATTGTGAAGTGCTAGAAAATGTGCCAAATCAAGAAGTTGAAGAAAATCCATTGGTAGGAGAGCCTTATGTTCCATCATGGATACCTACTATAGGAGAATCTAATCCTAGGTTTAACCGAAGAGATTTTTACCCATTAGAAACTTGAGAGGATTCAAGTGAGGAATATTTTGACCCAAGTTCTCTAGAACACCTAGAAGAGGCACATGTTATACATTTGAGTGATACAATGTTCAAACCTTCCAATGAGGTCATGTCCCTAAACCCTACCAAGCCAAACTAAAACATTGATCCCTTATTCCTTATCTATCTAGAGCTCATTGAATGGGATTCCATCAAACCTACTATCCTTCCCACATTCTTGAATGATAAAATAGTGTCCCAATACCTTAATGCGGTTGAACCTTATTCTATCATTGAATATCAAGAAGAAGTGACGAAGGGAAGTATCCAATCTCTCAGTTCAGATAAAATTGAAAAGAACAAAAAAAATAAAATAATGGAAAGAATCTAATGTTCAAAAGAACATTGTGGCAGCATTAGGTAAAAAAGAGAAAGAAATAAAGAACATTTCTGAAGGTGAAAACCCAACAGAGGCACCTATGGAAGAGAGGTTGGATACTTTGGCCAAACACTATAAGGAAAGATCACCTATTTTGATTGAACCAATGGAGAAAGTCAACCTTGGGTCAAAATCAGAACCAAGGATTATACGCCTAGCAACATCTTTATCTAGTGAAGAAAAAGATGATTTCATAAAATTCTTCAAGGAGAGACAAATAAATTTTGCATGGTCGTATGATGATATACTGGGACTAGATCCTAATCTAATAATGCATCATTTAAACATCAAAGAAGGAGTCAGACTAGTCAAACAAAAATTGAGGAAAATGCACCCACACATAGAACTCCTTCTCAAAGTGGAGTTGAAAAAATTATTAAAAGTGGGATTCATAAGAGCCATTGATTATGCTAAATGGATATCAAACATTGTACCTATTTCAAAAGAAGACAAGTCAATTAGAATTTGCACGAACTTTAGAGATCTCAATCTGGCATGTCTAAAAGATGATTTTCCATTACCAAGCATAGATTTCATAATAGATCTAACGACGGGTCATTCCATGTTCTCTCTAATTGATGCAGTCAAGGATGGTGGATCCTATGTGTGTGAATTTTGTACCTAGCTATAGACACAACACTTTAGTAAAACATTAGAGGTTAGCCAAAATTGAAATCTTGCAAATAATTGAAACTAAGCTAACCAGGTGATTTAATGCCTTCTAGTAGGTGCGAGTATGATGTTCTCATATTGGAATCTAGATCAGTGATAATGCAACACCTAAATGAAGGATTTGAATGCAAAATATGAAAGATTATATGAATGCAGATTATTCTATATTTTTGTATTCTATGCAATAATATGAAAAAATGTATGAATCTAAGCTATGTGAATGAAATTGAGATTGAATGCAAATTTAATCTAAGATGATATGCTAAATTCTCAAAACAATAAATGAAAATCTCACAATAGCCTTGATTTGCAAAAGATGGATTCTTTAATCGCAAATTCACCAGAGTGAGGATGCAATTTCGAGGTGTTCTTTTGGAAGAGCTGAAGCCTTGATTTTTGAGTTATCAGGAAATCAGAGATAATTAACTCACAAAAATAATGCAAAAGCAGTGTTTTACTCAAAATAGAGTTTAGATCAAATTTCAACTCATCATCAGATGTTGAGTTTAGATTTTAAAATTGATTGTTGATTTCTAGTTGACTGCTTTTCTGATTGTGCATGATTTAATTATAAATTAATTTAATAAATAAAGTGATTTATTCTCAACTTAACTAATTTTTAAATTAAAACAATTGATTTATGGGTTAATCAATTATTAAATCAAACTTTATTCTAAAACTATATTATTAAAAATTGACAACTGACATTAATTAATTAAATAAGAATTTAATCAATTAGTCATGAGATTTTAGATTTATTGTCAAAATTAAATAATACAATTTAAGAATAATTTAATTAAATAATTAAGTGGCAGTATTAAATCTAATTAATTAAATATTTAGAATATTCAATTAATCAAACTTTAGGATAAATAGAATTTATCGCCAAATAATAATTAAATTAAAGATAATTAGGATAAATAGGAATATTGCTAGGAATATTCCCCAATGCAGAATTTAAGATAAAATCAATTAGGATTCGACGATGTGCAGATGTGCCTTTGGGTTAGGACTTTGATGTCAATTTCGATCGATTTGAAGATGTAGGAGATTAATGAACCTATAGCCCATTTTTGGGGTATTACATTTTGTGCCTCTTTGAATCACTGTGCAAAGCATAGTGGTTCAAAGATTAGTCTGTGTATGATATATGTATGAAACTGATTTGAAAGATTAACCGATTAAGAGACATAAATCGATTGAAAGATTTGAAGATGCAAGATTTAAGATTTAGGTCCCGAATGACCAAAGATAATGTTAACTATAGCAACAATGAACCAGTGATTATGAAAAAGTGTCAAAATGCCTGATTCTGAACCTTATGATTGCAAAGAAGTGAGTGACTGATTCCAGACCTGATTGTCCTTAGAAGAATCATATTGGTATCACATCTTGAACCCATCAGTTACGAAGAAACAAGGATAATAACACTAATGAACCGATAGTTACAAAAAGCTAATATAGTTTACAAGATAGATTTAGGATACCAGATTGATGAATTTGATATGCCCCAAGAATCAATAGATTTTCCCCAAGTGACGAGGATGTTAGATGAATCAACAATTAGATGTGGTTGTTGTCTTGATTACTAAGGAAAGATTTGATTTACAAACTTTGAATGATGTGCAATACCATGCCTGCTTTAGGATAAAAATTGAAATCTGACAAGAAAAGTCAGCGTTGAATAGGTTAGAAGCATGTTAATTGATTTTAGAAGTGTTTATAAACATTCGAGAATGCATTCTACATCATTTAGAGGTCCTGGAGACCAAGTTTGACTAGGTTGAAATTTGAATAGTTTGATGTAAGATAATCAGTTAAGTTGAATTCTAGATTTCTTTGATGATTGAAGGTCGATTATGCAGGTAGTGAATAATATAAATGATCTCAGATTTTGATTTTGATCTCGAAAAAGGATTCTACTTGTTGTTTCGTTGGAGGGACCTTCATATGAGATTCAGCTCTTGTGTCATGTTAAGCATTTTTGTTATTGAAGAATCTTTTAAGTGTTCAAGCAATTTGTGAGACCATGCAAAGTACAGAGTGCAATGCAGAATGAAATGCAAACCTAAGACCTAGGACCTAGTCACTGATCATGTGTCGATTTGTTATAATCATTGAAATTTTTAGGTAACTGGATAAATTAATACAACATCCACTAGTTAGGAAACTATAGAGATATGAATATTGATTTGTATGCTCAAGAATCAATACAACACCCACTGGTTAGACAACCATGAACATATGAATTTTGATTTTTTTTTTTTGAAATGTCCGATTAGATACAAGCACCAAGGCATAAATGCCAGGATGACCTGAATATCATGTCCATTTTGATATAGCAATTTGCATAAGCATCAAAACATAAACGTCACGATGACTAGAATATGCCTTGCGGTACAAACACATCAAGTAGTCAAGAGATCATTCTAAATCCAGTGTGAATTACCCGTAGTGACCCTTTATCATTCACATCCTTAGGTAAGATCGCATTTCACAGTAGGAGAAAGAACTCACTCAAAAAGACAATAGTTAAATCAAAATTCCTTGAATTTTTTGGGTATCAATGGTCAAGGTACGCATGGCCATCCAATATGAGATAGAGGCTCTTACAGACGGACACCATTTCAATCCAAAATTTCCAAAGTTGTTAGATTTTCACATACAAGTAGAAAACAAAGAAAATATTATGCCCCCAGTCATCACTCTCTAAATCCTATAAAGGACATCATCGAAGAGCTCGAAATGACACAATATGCAAAAAAAATCTCAATGCAAATCAGTAAGCATACAAGGAGATAAAATCATGTAAAAGCATAGATTGTTTTCAATTTGATATTTGATTGCGTTGTTGTAGATGCAAAATCCTTTCTGGAGAGGAGACTGACTGACTGACTCGGACGAAGCTTCAAAGGACTCTGACTGGATATGACATGTCTAAGATACACTGGAGACTATAGGATATGACATTGATTGCCCCTGAGTTTGAACATTGATAGGGTATAGATGCTTGAACAAATTGGTGTACAGACTGACTTATTGAAAACAAGAATGTAGAACCAAATCGGGAGATATGTACAAACTAAAGCAAGACTAAAAGTTGGGAAAGACCAAGATTGCGCTGATAGATGGAGTGTTTTAAAACAAGTGGCACCCATTTTCTAGGTTTTCACCATCTTGGCAGAGATTCTATTTTTGCTACCAAGGCGCTTGTTTCTAGGTTTTCACCAAGACACTTTTTCTTTTTCTCATTTTTTTTGTATTTTTCATATTTTTAATTTTTTTGTACTATTGATATTTTTTTTGTTTTTTTGTGAATCATCAAGGCGCCCATTGCTAGGTTTTCACCAAGATGTTCATTTTTTACGATTTTTTTAGATTTTAATGATTTTTTTAGGACATTTTACCATAGATTGAATGCCTTAGGCATAGAATTTCTTCAGATGGAGAACATTAATTGGTTCTCGGAGTTGTTCTCCTTTAGTTGTTGAGAGTTGATAGGCTCCAAAGCCAAAATTAGCAATGATAACAAAGGGACCTAGCCAGTTGGGTTCAAACTTCCCCTTGCATTCTCTATGTGATTGATTTTTAGGATTCTCTCTCAAGACTAGATCACCAACCTGAAATTCTCTATGTCTGACTTTCTTGTTGTAACCTCTAGACATTCTTTTCTGATATACTCTAAGATAATCATACGCTGCTTGGTTGTGCTCATCTAGTAGTTCAAGTTCTTGCAACCTAGACACTCTGTAGTCATCATTAGTTACTAGACCATGCATTTTGATTCTTAGTGATGGGATTTCAACCTCAATAGGCAGTACCACTTTAGACCCATAAACTAAAGTCAATGGTGTAGCTCTAGTGGGCGTTCTGATACTTGTTCTGTAGGCCCAGAGAGCTAGATTGATCATGAGATGCTAGTCTCTTCCCATTTTATTAACTGTACGATGCAATATTTTCAATAGATTCTTGTTTGAAGCCTTTTCTTGTCCATTCCCTTGAGGATAGTAAATAGATGACCAATGTTGTGTAATCTTGAATTTGGCACATAGATCTTCTAAGACTTTGTTCTTGAATTGTCCACCATTATCTGTGACTATAGAATGTGGAATACCATAATGGCATATGATGTAGTTCAAGATGAACATAGATATTTTATTACCAGTTGCTTTTGTCAAAGGGACTACTACCCATTTTGTGAAATAATCTGTAGCTGTGATAGTATGAGTATGCCCATTAGAAGAATGAGGATGTATGGATCCTATAAGATCAAATGCCCATTGGTGAAAAGGCCATTGTGTAGTGAAGGGAATTAGATCTCTCCCTGGAGCATGAATTAAGTTTCCATGCACTTGGCACTTTTGACAGTTCTTAGCAAACTTGATAGACTCTTTCTCTATTTTCGACCAATAGTACCTAGCCCTAATAAGTTTTCAAGCTAGTGTTAAACTGTTCGAGTGTGACCCACAAATACCATCATGGACTTCCTCTAATGCATTTTGAGACTCTTCCCATTCTAAACATCTATGTAGTGTATCATCTAGACCTCATTTTATAGATCATGATCAATGATGACATATCAGGATGCATTACGGATAAGGTATCTCTTTTCATGACGGTTAAAGGTATCAAGAATGATTTGATGTTTGTGATAGGAGAATAGGTTTTATAGCAGGATGAATCATGACCTACAATAGTATAGATCATGCAGATATCAGGAGAATCATATGCAGGATAAGATAATGCTTCCACCAGGAACTCATAGCGTAGCTCATGTTCAGGCTGCTATAATAAAGTAGATAGCATTTCCATTGCATCGACAACCTTATTCTCTGTTCTAGGTATTCACTCAAAGGTGATAGATATGACATATTTCTTTAGATCATCTACCATTCTCTTGTATGGGATGAGATTTTCATGTTTCATTTGCTACACATCATTGACTTGGTGTATTACAAGTTGTGAGTCACCATGAATGTGTAATTATGTTACTCTCCACTCAATTGTTATTTTCATACCATTTAGAAGGGCTTCATATTCAACAATATTGTTTGTATAAGGAAATTTGATTCTAAATGCCTTAGGAATTGACTATCCTTTAGGAGTGAGAAACAAGATGCCCACTCCAAATCCATTATGTGTATAGAAGCCATCAAAGAACACTTTCCATTCTCTAGAAGAAAGATTCATGATAGAGGAATCCATAAATTCCATTTGCATTGGTGTGTCATAAAAAAAAGGTGCATTTGCTAACTGATCAGAAATAACTTGGCCTTTAATAGCTTTTCTTTCAACATATTCAATTTCAAATTCACTTAAGAGCATGACCCATTTGGCTAATCTACCCATGAGGGAAGCTTTGCTTAGTAGGTACTTTAGTGGATCAATCTTATCTACTAAATGCATGGTATGAGCCAACATATAATGTCTTAGTTTCTATGATGCAAAGATCATAGCTAGAAAAGCCTTTTCAATCATAGAATAGTTCTTTTCGTATGCTACCAATGTTTTATTGATATATTATATAGCTCTTTCCTTCTTGTTCTCATCATGTTGTGCAAGCAATGCCCCCAGTGATGTATCTGTAGTAGAGACATATAAGATCAATGGCTTCCCTTGAATAGGAGGCATCAAGATAGGAGGATTTGATAGATATTTCTTTATATGATTAAAATTCTTTTCACATTCCTTGATCCATGCAAAGGTCACACCTTTATGTAATGTCTTTGTGAAAGGCTATGATATGTCTGCTAGCTGAGCTATGAAGTGTCTGATAGATTGAAATCTTCCTTGTAATGTTCTCATTTGACTGATATTCTTGGGAGGTTGTATCTCCATGATAGCTTTAAATTTAGTTGAATCAACATAAATACCTTTCTTTGAAACTATGTAGCTTAAGAGCTTTCCAGAAGTGACACCAAAAGCACACTTCTTAGGGTTCAGTCTGAGACTAAACTTCTCCATTCTGTCTAGTATCTTGCTCAAGTCATTTAGATGTTCAGATCTTATCATAGATTTTTCTAAAGTATCATCAACATAATCCTCCATAGTTCAATGCATCGTGTCATGAAAAATAGACGTCATAGCTCTCTGATATGTAGCACCAACATTCTTAAGCCCAAATGGCATGACATTCCAACAAAAGGTACCCCATGCACATGTGAAAGTAGTTTTCTCTTGATCCTCTGGAGCAATTTTAATTTGATTATATCCAGAAAAACCATCCATTAAAGAATACATCTCAAAACTCGCAGTCATGTCCACTATCATATCAATATTAGGTAATGGAAAATCATCCTTAGGGAATGCTTTGTTTACATCTCTAAAATCTATGCATACTCTTATAGATTTGTTTGGTTTAGAAACATGTACAATATTAGAGATCCATTTAGCATAGTCAATAACACAGATAAATCTGAATTTTAGTAGTTTCTCTAATTTAGCTTTGACCAAGAGAGTAACATGTGTTGGAAACAATTGTCTGAAGGAAATTGCTACTCAATTATGTATTGTCTTTGATGTCACACAATGTCATAGTCCGCAGCAACCAGTTACTACCGAGCTCAGTCGATCTGCCAGACAGGAATATTAGTGCTTACCGAGTCCACTCGGTTATCAAAGAAAATCAGTGTCTACCGAGTTCACTCGGTTACCAAAGGAAATTTAGTGTTTACCGAGTTCAGTTGATCATCAAAGAAAAGTTAGTGTTTACCGAGTTCAGTGGGTCATCAAAGTAAAGTTAGTGTTTACCGAGTTCAGTCGGTGATCGAAGAAAAGTTAGTGTTTACCGAGTTCAGTCGGTCATCGAAGTAAAGTTAGTGTTTACCAAGTTTAGTCGGTTATCGAAGGTAAAGGATTGTCGGTGTTTACCGAGTTCCCTCGGTCTCCGAAAGATTATAGAAAGTTATGGTCACCGAGCACTGTCGGCCCTTGAAGGATTTTTGCAAATAGAGTTTGCTTAATTCAGCCAACTGTTATACTAAAATAATGTTGATTTGACAAATCTAAAATCATATAAATAAAAGGTCAAATGTGAAAAATAAGAAAAAAAATAGAGAAGAAGATTTACAGAAGAAAGACAGGAAAGGTGTGTGCGAATTTGTGAAGGATGTTCAGATATCCTTGAGGTGCAGCAGAGATTTATTCGATCAGAAAGGATCAGACTTATGCAGAATAGAGATCTATAATCAGCAAGACAGTTGCATTATTATACAAGTCATTTTTCATTGTTACCTTCTTATCATTGTAACAGTGAATTCTAAATCTCTTAACCGAGTTGGTTTAACAACCATATTGTAAATCCTCTAACAAGGTGACAATTCCATTGAATTGTTTTCAAGACCTCTTACCAGGCCACTCCTAGCAGGGTGTTTTAAATCCTCTAACAAGGTCACACCTAACAATGTGTTTTGTAACCTTTTACCGGGTTGGCTTCTAACCGGGCATCACTTCAGAAAAGTGAAAAATCAGTATCTAGATAAATTGGTGGTTTTTCCCATATTGGGTTTCCATGTTAAATCTTGTGTCTCTTGTGTTCTTAATTGCTTTCTAAATCATATACATGTGCTGATGAATATCTAAAGATAATTTTGCTAATACTTTCTGCATCTTCAATATTACGGCAATCTATTTACCGAGTGCTAAAACAGATAACATTGTAAAGATATCCTAAGGGATCTGAAAAGAATTAATTGTGAAGTGTTTTATGGTTGACTGATTCACCCCCCCTCTCAGTCACTTCATCCATATTCCATCAATTGGTATCAGAGCTTTTGGTGCTTGCAGGAAGGGTTTCAAAGACCTAAGCTAAAGATCAGGATGTCTTACAAGAGGGAAATTCCAAAGCTCAACAGAGATAACTTTTCAGCATGGCAAGGTCTCATGCGACTTCATCTGGCTTCCATTGGTGATTCAGGATGCAAATACATTGATGAAGAATACACAATTCCTAATGGCGCATTAACTGTTGAAGACATTGCAGATAAAAAGACTCACAACACCATGATGATAGACATTGCATCTGCTCTCAGCTATGAAGAATTTGATGATATTAAAGACTGCACTACTGCATATGAAATGTGGATGGCACTAAAGAAAATATATGGTGGTGATGCAAATGTGAAAAGAGCCAAAGCAGAAAGCCTAAGAGGACAGTTTGACAAGATGAATATGAAGGAAGATGAAAACATTGCAAAATATGTTGAAAGAATCAAAGCAAGTGTAAGTGCAATTAGAGCTTTTGGAGGAACAATCTCAGATGAAACTGTTATAAGTAAGGTACTCAGAACATTACTCCCTATCTATGCAATAAGAGTATCAGCTATTCAAGAAAGAAGATGTGAAACAAACCACAATATAACTTTGGATGCTTTAGTTGGAAGATTGACAGCCTTTGAATTAGACAACTATGAAAACTATGTTCCTAGTTCCAAAAATATTGAATCAGCATTTGAGGCCAAGGTTTCACTACAGAAGAAAAAGAAAATTAAAGAAGTTCAGTCAGAAAGTGAAGAAGTATCAAAAGAAAGTTCTGATAGTGATCTTGAAATTGTAGAAGCATTACTTGCAAAGAAGTACTCTAGAGGGAAAGGTAAATATAAAGGTAAAACTCCTTTAATCTATTTTTCATGTGAAGAAATTGGACATATTGCAGCTAGGTGCCCAAACAAGCAAGTCAAGGAAGAGAAGAGAAGTCACAAGTACTATGGCAAAAAGAATTTCAAATCATACAAGGATAAAGGTAAGAAATCATGTTTTATGGCTAAAGATTCTGATGATAGTGAAGAAGAAATTGTCTTTATTGCTATAAAAGATGAATTTGATGATGATGAAGATAAGATGGCACTTATTTCTCATATAAGCAAAGATGATATATGGATAATAGATAGCGGATGTTCACACCACATGACTGGTGACAAGACAAAATTTGAATATCTAGAAGACTGTGATAGTGGTAATGTAAGATTTGGAAACAATGAACCTTGTTGTATAAAAGGAAAAGGAAGAATCTCTTTAACCAAAGAACTCATATGTGATAATGCTTATTGGGTTGAAGGACTAAAACATAATCTTCTAAGTGTAGCACAGCTAATCAACACTGGTTTCAAGGTTGAATTCATGAATGGTCAAGCAAGACTGCTGGATGGAAAAGGAAAACTCATTGGATCAGGCAAACAAACAAAAGGTAACTTATTTTATCTTGATCTCAGTGAATATTCATGCTTTATTGCTCAAATAGAAGAAAGTTGGCTATGGCACAAAAGGTTATGTCATGTGAATTTTGATAACATGATAAAAATAAGCAAATTCAAGAAGGTTAGAGGCATTCCTACTTTGAAGAAACCTGATACTGGTCTATGTAAGAATTGTCAGATTGGCAAAATGAGTAAAACTAGTTTCAAGAGTAAGAACTATCAGTCTAAAGAAATTTTGGAAATTATGCATACTGATTTATGTGGACCTATTGGAATACAAAGCTATACTGGAGATAAATTCTTTATTCTTTTCGTTGATGATTATTCTAGAATGATGACTGTTATGTATTTAAGAGAAAAATCAGAAGCATTTGAAAAGTTCAAATGGTACTTAGCAAGAGTAGAAAAGGAAACAGGGAAAAGATTGAAATGCTTAAGATCAGACAGAGGTGGTGAATTCATCTCCCATGATTTTAACAACTTTTGCATTGAAAGAGGAATCAAAAGACAGGTATCAGCTCCTAGAACTCCTGAGCAGAATGGAATAGCAGAAAGAAGAAACAGATCTATTATGGATTGTGCAAGGACTCTAATGATAGAAAAGAACATCGCTATAAAGTAATGGAAGGAAGCTATCAGCACTGCAGTTCATACCTTGAACCGAGTACAACTGAAGAAAGACACATTCAAAACTCCTTATGAATTATGGTATGGCTATAAACCCAATGTAAGTTACATGAAAATATTTGGTAGCAAGTGTTATATCTTAAAAGAATCCAGAAGAAATAAATTTGATGTGAAAAGTGATGAAGGAATATTCCTAGGATATTCTAGCAAAAGCAAGGCATACAAATGTCTGAACTTATCTACTCACAAAGTCATAGAAAGTATACATGTAAAATTTGATGAGTTTGCAGAAAAGACTGAGGAAGAAAGCAAAAGGGAACCTGAGAACTACAGAAGATTCATTTACATTGAACCTGAAACATTGGCAGACACAACTATCAGTAAGGAAACTATATCTACCGAGCCAAGCACAGTTACCGAGTCACAAACCGAGTCACAGGAAGAAGTTCAAACTGAGTCACAGGAAGAAATTCAGACCGAGTCTCAGCCTGAAGTTACCGAGCAAATATCTACCAAGCCCGAGCAACCTGAAGAAGAGATCCTAGAAGACAACAGCATGAATCATTCAAAAGGCAAGGAACCTATACTAGCCAAATATGTCAGAAGACATCATACACCGGATCAAATCATTGGAAACAAATCAGATGGTACTATGACAAGAAGCAAGCTAAAAGGTACATGTCTGCTTACTGACTTTGAACCTAGAAATATCAAAGATGCATTGGAAAATGAAAGTTGGATTGAAGCAATGAATGAAGAATTAGAACAAATACAAAAGAACAAAACTTGGACTCTTGTACCTAGACCTAAAGATAAGAATGTAATTGGAACAAAATGGGTATTCAGGAATAAGTTAAATGAAGATGGTCAAGTATCTAGAAACAAAGCTAGACTGGTATGTAAAGGTTATTCTCAAGAAGAAGGTATAGATTATGGAGAAACTTTCACTCCTATTGCAAGATTAGAAGGTGTAAGAACTCTACTTGCTTATGCAGCACACAAAGGATTTAAGGTATATCAGATGGATATAAAATCTGCATTTCTCAATGGAATTCTTGATGAAGAAGTCTACATTGAACAACCTGAAGGCTTTGTTGATCCAGATAAAAGGGACATGGTCTGCAGGTTACACAAAGCATTGTATGGTTTAAAACAAGCTCCTAGAGCATGGTATGAAAGACTCCATAACTATTTGATTCAGATTAATTTCAAAAGAGCTAATGATAATAGCAATCTGTATATTAAAGAAGGACCGGATGATAAAATTGTATTGGCAGAAATATTTGTGGATGATACTATATTTACAGGGAATGAGGATCAGTGCAAAGAATTTTCAGAGCAAATGAACAAAGAATTTGAAATGTCTATGTTTGGTTTAATAAAATTCTTTGTTGGTCTTCAAATTTAGCAAAGCAAGAATGGTATATACATTACTCAATCTAAATACATTAAGGAAATACTTAAGAAGTTTGGTATGGAAGATTCAAAACCAGTTGGTACACCCATGTGTACTGGACTGAAACTTACCAAAAATGATGATTCAAAAGAAGTTGATCAGACCCTATACCGATCTATGATTGGAAAATTGCAGTATGTAGTACATACAAGACCTGATATTGCCTTAGCAGTCGGTACAGTAGCTAGATTCTCAGCAAAACCTAAGGAAAATCACATGATGGCAATCAAAAGAATCTTAAGATACTTAAGAGGAACTGAAGAATATGGTTTGTGGTATAAATTTGGAGGCAATCTAGACTTAAAAGTGTTTACTGATGCTGATTGGGCAGGAAACATTGATGACAGAAAAAGCACAAGTGGTGGAGCATTTTTTCTTGGAAAAAGACTGGTATCCTGGACTAGTAAAAAGCAGAATTGCACATCTCAATCCACAGCTGAAGCAGAATATGTTGCTGCTGCAGTAAACTGTTCAAATATTGTTTGGTTTAAACAGCTATTAGAAGGTATGAAGGTTGAAATCAATGAACCAGTTGTTATATTTTGTGACAATACCAGTGCAATAAACATTTCTAAGAATCCAGTGATGCATTCCAAAACCAAGCACATTGCTATTAAATATCACTTTGTCAGAGAATTGGTGCAAGATAAGGAAATCAGATTAGAATATATTCATACAAAAGAACAGATTGCAGACATTTTTACCAAACCATTACCTAAGGATGCATTTGTGTATCTAAGAGGTAAGTTAGGGGTCATTCCCCTATCCGAGGCTCACTAAATACAGTTTTAGTGATGCATCAACCAGAACATGATTGAAAATCAACCAGTTGATGCAGCATATTCAAGGAATCATTGCATATGAATCAGTACTTGAGGTACATTAATTTTCACCGGTAATATGTGAATTGTCTTTGGCATGTGTTGTCAAAGAGGGAGTGTTTGCTATGTCTTTGCTATTACTTCAAGAAATTTTCAATAATCAGAAGGAAGAATCTTTAGGATACAGGAAGTTTGCTGACAGAGGGAGATTTGAATCTGAACCGAGCTAACTCTTTCAAATTTCTTATGATATGACATATTGTGTTGCCATAATGCCAAAGAGGGAGATTGTTGGAAACAATTGTCTGAAGGAAATTGCTACTCAATTATGTATTATCTTTGATGTCACACAATGTCATAGTTCGCAGCAACCAGTTACTATCGAGCTCAGTCAGTCTGCCAGACAGGAATATTAGTGCTTACCGAGTCCACTCAGTTATCAAAGAAAATCAGTGTCTACCGAGTTCACTCGGTTACCAAAGGAAATTTAGTGTTTACCGAGTTCAGTCGGTCATCGAAGAAAAGTTAGTGTTTACCGAGTTCAGTCGGTCATCGAAGTAAAGTTAGTGTTTACCGAGTTCAATCGGTCATCAAAGAAAAGTTAGTGTTTACCGAGTTCAGTCGGTCATCGAAGTAAAGTTAGTGTTTACCGAGTTTAGTCAGTTATTGAAGGTAAAGGATTGTCGGTGTTTACCGAGTTCCCTCGGTCTCCGAAAGATTATAGAAAGTTATGGTCACCGAGCACTGTCGGCCCTTGAAGGATTTTTGCAAATAGAGTTTGCTTAATTCAACCAACTGTTATACTAAAATAATGTCGATTTGACAAATCTAAAATCATATAAATAAAAGGTCAAATGTGAAAAATAAGAAAAAAAATAGAGAAGAAGATTTACAGAAGAAAGACAGGAAAGGTGTGTGCGAATTTGTGAAGGATGTTCAGATATCCTTGAGGTGCAGCAGAGATTTATTCAATCAGAAAGGATCAGACTTATGCAGAACAGAGATATGTAATCAGCAAGACAGTTGCGTTATTATACAGGTCATTTTTCATTGTTACCTTCTTATCATTGTAACAGTGAATTCTAAATCTCTTAACCGAGTTGGTTTAACAACCATATTGTAAATCCTCTAACAAGGTGACAATTCCATTGAATTGTTTTCAATACCTCTTACCAGGCCACTCCTAGCGGGTGTTTTAAATCCTCTAACAAGGTCACACCTAACAGTGTGTTTTGTAACCTTTTACCGGGTTGGCTTCTAACCGGGCATCACTTCAGAAAAGTGAAAAATCAGTATCTAGATACATTGGTGGTTTTTCCCATATTGGGTTTCCACGTTAAATCTTGTGTCTCTTGTGTTCTTAATTGCTTTCTCAATCATATACATGTGCTGATGAATATCTAAAGATAATTTTGCTAATACTTTCTGCATCTTCAATATTACTGCAATCTATTTACCGAGTGCTAAAAAAGATAACATTGTTAAGATATCCTAAGGGATCTGAAAAGAATTAATTGTGAAGTGTTTTATGGTTGACTGATTCACCCCCCCTCTCAGTCACTTCATCCATATTCCATCAACATGTGGATGCATCTTTCTCAATTTCTGCTTAACAGGTTTGACATTTGGAGCTATAGATAAATGGTGCATTATAAGATTAGGATCCAACCCTGGAATGTCTAAATATTTCCATGCAAAGTTGATCTTCTTTTGTGTTAAGAATGTTGTAAATTTTTTCTTTTCTTCTTTTGATAAGGATTGTGCTACATGAATCAACTGTGGTTCTTTTGATGTTCCCAAGTTGATAGATTGAGTGGGCTCAATTAGAAGTGGAGATCTATCCTATGAATGACTTGAAATGACATCAAATATCTCATCCTTAGGTTCCTTGGAGAGGTTTTCACCTTCAGATATGTCTTTTATTTTTACTTTTGTAGGTTCTGAGACCGCCACAAAGTGGTTTTAACCCTCAGAACTCCTTTTCTTTTTTATTCTTATTCTTATTTTTCTGACTAAGATACTTTTTGTTCAACTCTATCATCCTAACTCTCAATTCATTGATGGAAGTCCTCATAGGCTCAACTACATTGAGATAGCAAGCAAGGGCATAGTCATTGAGAAAGGTATAAATACCTTGGCTTAGATTCGTAGAGGTTCGGTCAAGAAGTTTAGGATGTTGGATAGTCAAAGTGGTGAAAGATTGGGAGATAGTGTAATGGATATGGATCTATCATCATTGGTCCTAACCCGATGCTTGATTTCAAAGGTAATATTACAGCTTAAGATGTTTAATTCATGAATAGGCTCAATGTCATTGTGGGAGTCCACTTTAGCCATTGGTGGATCAGACTTGTTAAGTTCATCATTTTTCTCTAGACTTACATTGGGTTTAGGTGCATATTGGTGAATAACATCAACATGTTTCTCTGTAATAAGCTCATATTCCTCTGGAATGGCTCCCCATTCATAGTCATTTGATTCCTCATCTATGCCTCTAGGAAATATAAGAACATGAGTAAAGTTAGGATGAATACCCCAAGAAGGGTTACCTTCATATTCTGATTTGAATTCATACTCATGGGAATCTATCTCAGACTAACTACCACCTTCCTCTTTGTCTGTTTGGTTTTCCTCAAGATCAGCTAGTTCTTGTGGTGCAACTATCTTTTGTTCCATAGTAGGTTCTTGTGTTTCTACTACATTGATTCTTTTTACTGGATCATCTTCAACTTCAAGGAGGTCTTTTATTTCTTTAGGAAAACACTCATAAGGAATAAGATCTTCAGTGTTGTCTGAATCATCACTATCAAATTGTTCTGTTGTTTCTCCCTTTAGTTGAAATGCTGTGGATGGCTCAATCTATTCTAAGACATGTGGGGAGTTCTTGCTAAGATAGAAAGGTTTCTTCTTATATCATAGGCCTATTGTATTCTTTTTTTCTTGGCCATGATGGTCAATAGGTGATAGAAGACCTTTACCCTGTAGTCCTAGAGGTCCTTTTCCTTTATATCCCATTTTTGTGATCAATTTGTCGCCTAGGCCATATGACTTAGAAGGGATCTTAGGTATTTTAGCATCACATTTTTGAACAACTTGAGATTCAGGTTCATCTTTGTATAGCCATGCAAGCACAACTTCATCCTCTTGAAACTCTTGTTTAGATACTTGTTCTGCAAAAAAATTTCCTTTATACGCCTCAAGAGGTTCTTTAGACTCCTTTTTAGACTATTTTAGATTTTTCCCATAGGACTTAGGTGAGATAGGGAGAGATGTCAAAGATAAGATTGGCTCTATAGTATATTCTCCCATACCATTTTCTTTGATTTTAACCTCTTTATAAATGTCTTCCATCTTGGATGTTGAAGCAATGTCTAGCTGCTTAGTGGAAGATTCTCTGTTATTAGGAACAAGTTTATCAACACTTTATTTCAACGCATTGCAAGTTGTATATAGATCTGATGGAATCGTCACTTCTACCCCTTCATAAGGAAATTTCAAATATTGATGGTATGTAGAAGGAGTAGCTTTCATTTCATGTATCCAGGGTCTCCCTAGAAGGATGTTGTAAGCCAAAGGTAGATCAAGAACTTGACATATAGTATCTTTGATGACTAGACCTATTCTGATAGGTAAGATAATTGTTCCTTTGGAAGATCTTTCTTGCTCATCATATGCTTTGATAGTTATCTTCTTTCTAGGATCAATGGCTATTTATGAAAATCCCAGTTGTGTAATCAAGCTAAAAGAACAAATGTTTATACTAGTGCCCCCATCTATCAACACACATTTGAAATGATGGTTTTGGATCAAGACTTCAATATGCAAGGGCTGGTTATGTGGATGACTCAAGAAATTATCATCTTCCTCTGAAAAGGAAATATACTGTGGAGATGTTAGATGACCAACCATAGTCTAGAATCTGTCTAAATCAAGGTTATCAGGAACATTGGATCAGAGAAAAGCTTTGTCTAGAATGGCTCTATGAGCTGGAGATATCCGAAGCAACTCAAACATGGAGGATTTTGCATTGGTATGTTGGAGTTGTTGGACAATACTGTATGATGTTGGTCTCATGTCTTTAGGATTTGAAGATTAAATGTAGCCTTCTATTTAGAAGCAGATGAAAGATTGAAAGGCACCTTAGGGACATTGGATGAGTCTGATATTTGTCCTTGTAGATGTTCCTGAGCTTGTTATCAAGTAACTGCATTAGTTGATTGATTATCTCTATTTCTCCTTACAATTGTGATGACATTGCAATGCTCAGATAGAAATGGTTCAACCATATTGATGAAAGCATTGTTTCCATAGTAGGCATAATTGACTTTAGCACGCATATTAGGTTGAGAAGATGAATCTCCTTGACCATGTTTAGGAAATGGTTCTGTGAATGCTATATGATCATTATTTATCTTATGATTATCAATCATGATTTCTCCATTATCAATTTTTTCTTGTATGATGTGCTTCAAGTGAACATAGTTATTAGTCTTATGACCTTTATTGTGATGGAAGTCACAAAAATTGTTCTCTCTCCACCATTTCGGTTTAGGTTCAGGATCAAAGAATTTTATCTTAGGCAAGTAGATGATTTTGTTGGCTAATAGAGTTTTCATGGCAGATTCCAAGGTTTCTCCAAGAGGAGTGAATTTGCGGTTAGGATCTGTAGCCCAAGGTCTATAATTAGATGAATTTTTGTTAGATTTAGATGTTCTAGCTTCAAAAGCTTTGAAGGCTTGGGTGCCAATAGTGAGATTGAAAGCGGGTGCCTTGTATGGGGCACATATAGTATTAACAATGCCATCTATGATGATGCCTTTATTCTTGTTCCAATTTTTGTTCTTGTCCTTAGAACTAGATCCAGATTCATACTTTTCCTTTTGAAGTGTGATATCTCCTTTTTTCACAAGTACTTTCTAAATTTTGATCGCATTATGTACCATCTTATTAAAGGATGTATGATTTTGCATTTTTAAAGGGTAGTTGATTTCTGGAACAAGCTTATTGATGAAGATTTTTGGCTTCTCAGTTTCTAGAATGGGTCTAGCATACAGAGAAAATTTCTTCCTCCATCTCTTGAGAAATGTCAGGAATGGTTCTCCTAGATATTGTTTTAGATTGCAGATGTCGATCATGGTGACCAGATGTTGAATATTGTAGGAGTATTTTTGATAGAATATTTTGATTAACTCTTCAAAAGTTTTGATAGTTGGAGGCACTCTAGAGAACCAATGAATGGTCGCTCCTCCTAGAGATCGAGGGAAAATATGCATTAAGTAGGTTTGTTTGTGCATAAACTCCATAGATTGAGTATAGAATTCTTTGACATGATCTTGAGGATCAGAGTTTCCATCATACTTATCATATTTAGGCATCTCCACTCTCTTAGGGTATGGTGGCATGTACAAGTCTTTATTGAATGGAAAAGGGCATAGGGCCTCCATGGAGAACTCCTTAGGTTACTTTTCTTTCTCAAGTTTGTTAAGTTTGACTTGCATGGAATGCATCTGTTTCATCATAGCCGTGATAGGAGTTTCTTCCTCATGTGTAATGATATCTTCAACATTAAAGTTTGGAGGGAGTTTAGCTCCTTGATGAGCTAACTCTAGAAAGTATGCTTCTCTATCTTCCTTCAAGAAATGTTTCATCATTCTTTTGAAGTTATCATCATTTTGATATTAGGCTGAAATTGAAGATAATTTTGACAAGGTTTTGACACAAGATGAAAAAGACTGAAATCGATAAATCAGAAGGCTAAATCAGACTCAAGAGACCACTTTAGGAAAATGAATGGATTCATTCTAGTTTTTTCTCTATTTCTGACACAATGATTTGTTTGAAAAACTCCATGATTTGTTTCCCAACTCTAGAAATGTAGTTTCAGGCAGTGTGGAATAGGAAAATAGGCATACAAACCCCAGAAAAAAATTAGATCTAATGGAAAGTTGACCAACTAATAGGAATAAGCTCATTGTTTTGAAAATTTGTGGATAGGCTCACATGAGAAAATGCTGCCCCATTCGAGGAAGTACCAGGCTGCGCGCGAGAATATGTTGTCTCGCGTGAGGAAATGCTCAAAAAACTGGAATCTCACGCGATAAAAGAACATAGTTTGATAGTTTTGGCATAGTTTTCAAGGCACAGATTTTGAGACACATCACTGGCTGTTCTCTAATAGAATATTTAGTTCTCACACCAGAAAAGGATTTTTTCTTAGATTTTGCAATTTGTCAGTGTTTTAGTATCAGATTGTTATAAAAAAATTTCTATCCAATTTTGAAGATTCATGTAATAGTTCATCTCAAGTAACCAAGAAGATATCACGCACGCAAAACAACAAGCAAGGGAAGCAAGCAATCGTGTAAAAACAATGAACAAGGGCAAAAACATCCTTGTGCATGAACAAGCAATAGTCACTTATTATGCTAATCCCTAGAAATACTACTTGTGTATGTTCCAAAAAGTTTTTCAATAATGCACATATTCCTAGAATATGAAACATTTGGCCTCACTAGGGTTTGTAGTAATGGTCTGCCTCTACAACTTTTGTGATCTCAAGAGGGTGAACTCCAATCCAGGCACACCGGGGTTTTGACACAGTCTAAGAAATTAATCAATTAGGATCTGCTAGGGAGATCTGACAGCCCAACAAGACACCATAGTTGTGAAGATTTCCTCCATAAGGACATTTATATAGTGGCTACTGCTACCACAAAAAAAATTGCTATTATCGCTTGAGGTTCCGTCCATGTGGTTGACCCAATTAAGGGAATGTCCACTATGGTTAACCCTCTCTAAAGGTGACTCACAAAAGATACCACATGGGGATTGGTTCTAGATTCAAGGATCTAAGTTTCTAATACTACCCAAAAAGGGAGTAGAGCATAGTCCTGTAGCCTTTTCACTTTTAACCAAAACAAAGTAGTCAGATTAATCTGACACACTAAGACTAAGATTATCTCAAAAAGATCTATGATGTCAACTACTTATGAGCTATCAACCTCTCTGGAGAGAGAATGTATCAATCAAAAGTTGAAGACGCACAAATCTAGTAGAACGCAAGACAATATCAATACCTCCATACCTACAAGGGGATCCTTCATCAAGAAGAGCTTTGCATGAATAAACAAGCGAAAGAATCTCGATCTCTCAAGATCATCCATAAATAGTATTCATAGGGCCTATTTACTATGTGTAATAGATATGTAGAAAGCAAATCTATGTTTGTTTTATAGCCCAAAATGAAGTCTATGATATGAAAGCAAGAAAAGTCACACAAGCTTGACACGTGAGAGTTCATTTTAATCCAAATCAAAATATTATCATCTTGAGAAGAATACCTTAGGTCTAATGCTTTGCAATCCAAAAGTTAGCACACATCCAAAAACTCTACTATCTGGTATTACGCTGCCTCCGAGAGTACAAAATTAAGACAAATCAACAACAAATAGTAAGCATTAGAAATCAATAATCAGAAAGTATAGATTTGCAAATTTTGTGTCTCTAGATGCAAAATATCGCATGATTCAGGATGTGGTCCCGCATGAAGAAGTACGGTCTCGCACAATAAGGGATGAAGTCCCACGCGAGGAAGTGCTGAAACCAGCAAAACTTCATGTAGTGCAATGAAAAATCTCACGCGAGAATCCGTACAAGAATGTATGGAAGTATGAACAGAAAATTAAAAATCACAGCTTTAATAGAAAAAGATAGAAAATTAATAGAACAAAAGGGAAACCCATTTCAGGGCCCCACGGTGGGTGCCAGAAATGTGTGTGAATTTTGTACCTAACTATAGACACAACACTTCAGTAAAACATTAGAGGTTAGCCAAAATTGAAATCTTGTAAATAATTGAAACTAAGCTAGCCAAGTGATTTACTGCCTTCTAGTAGGTACGAGTATGATGTTCTTAGATTGGAATTGAGATTAGTGACAATGCAACACCTAAACGAAGGATTTGCATGTAAAATATGAAAGATTATATGAATGCAGATTATTCTATAATTTTGTATTTTCTATGCAATAATATGAAAAATTGTATGAATCTAAGCTATGTGAATGAAATTGAGATTGAACGCAAATTTAATCTAAGATGATATGCTAAATGCTCAAAACAATAAATGAAAATCTCACAATAGCCTTGATTCACAAAAGATGGATTCTTCAGTCGCAAATTCGCTAGAGTGAGGATGCAATTTCGAGGTGTTCTTATGGAAGAGCTGAAGCCTTGATTTTATAGAAATCCAAGGGTTTGAGGATGTAGGAGAAAAGCCATCAATCACTCTTGATAAAACCGAGTTGATTTTTGAGTTATCAGGAAATCAAAGATAATTAACTCACAAAAATCATGCAAAAGTAGTGTTTTACTCAAAATAGAGTTTAGATCAAATTTCAACTCATCATCAGATGTTGAGTTTAGACTTTAAAATTGATTGTTGATTTCTAGTTGACTGCTTTTCTGATTGTGGATGATTTAATTATAAATTAATTTAATAAATAAAGTGATTTATTCTCAACTTAACTAATTTTTGAATTAAAACAATTGATTTATGGGTTAATCAATTATTAAATCAAACTTTATTCTAAAACTATATTATTAAAAATTGACAACTGACATTAATTAATTAAATAAGAATTTAATCAATTAGTCATGAGATTTTAGATTTATTATCAAAATTAAATAATACAATTTAGGAATAATTTAATTAAATTCAATTAAATAATTAAGTGTCAGTATTAAATCTAATTAATTAAATATTCAGAATATTCAATTAATCAAAATTTAGGATAAATAGATTTTATCACCAAATAATAATTAAATTAAAGATAATTAGGATAAATAGGAATATTGCTAGGAATATTCCCCAATGCAGAATTTAGGATAAAATCAATTAGGATTCGATGATGTGCAGATGTGCCTTTGGGTTAGGACTTTGATGTTGATTTCGATCGATTTGAAGATGTAAGAGATTAATGAACGTATAGCCCATTTTTGGGGTATTATGAAGGACAGTCCAAACCTTGCAGCCAACAAAATTACACAGTGGAATACTCAACAATGTAACACAAAGTAATTATTTAACACTGATTTTCATTAACATGTCTGGCTGTAAGGTCTTCCGGGTTAGGGCCAATTACAATCAGAAAACAATTCTGCAAGATCCACAACTAGATCCAATATAAACTCAACTACTTTAGCTCTAAAGACAATCAGAAGTTGATGGAAACCCTAAGGCTGATCTAAACTTGAGCTCGCAAGCCTCCAAGAAATCTCCTTGTCTCTAGGTATGCAAACCACTAGCTCTACTACAAACAACTATCATATATCAATCTGATCTACAAGAACATGCAAGAAATTTTCCACAACTTCACCAACTTCAGCTTTCGGAACCTTAGATCTAATTCACTAAGTCTTCAAGTCATGAAATTCTCTCCTCCTTCATGCCCCCTAAACATCTACCCAACCATCCTATAAATACTAATCATCAGCCACAAGTCGGTTGGATGAAACCCTTAACTCCCTAAAAAAATAATTAAATGCCATACAAGTTAGTTTACAAATGTATACAAACATTTAATTCAGCATGTCGGCTCAAAAAAATAGCTACCAACAATAAATTCACCAAGTTAGCTCAACAAATCACACAGAACTCCAGTCGGTAAGTCATAACTATCGAGTGACAGTGAATTAACCGAGCACGCTAGGCATCACCGAGTACCAGTGTCGATCAAGCACCGCAGGCATGACTGAGTAACACTTTACCAAGTGCCAGAGGCTACTGAGTTCCTTCAGTGATCGAGCTTCCTTCAATGACTAAAGTCATCAGTCAAGGTTGCAACTGAGTAACACTGACCAAAATACCAACACCCCTTGCAGTTTCACCGAGGACAAGAATGCCCCTACCTTAACCTTGGATGCCCCTGCATCATTAATGGATGGATTTAGTGGCTACAATCAAATTAAAATAGCACCTGAGGATTAAGAGAAAATGACATTCACATGTGTGTGGGGGACATTTTGCTGAAATGTTATGTCCTTTGGTCTCAAAAATACAGGAGCAACATATGAACAAGTAATGCCTACTATTTTTCATGATATGATGCATAAATTCCTAGAGGACTATGTAGATGACATACTTGCAAAGTCTCATTCAAGAGAAGATCATCTAGCTATCCTGGAAAATATATTCACAAGGTTGGAGTAATTTAAAGTAAGACTCAATCCTAAGAAATGTGCATTTGCTGTACAATCAAGAAAATTGCTAGGATACATAGTTTCAGCTAAGGGAATAGAGGTAGACCCTACAAAATTAAAAGAAATTATGGAAATGGGGGCACCTCAAAATGTAAGCCAAATGATATCACTTCAAGGCAGAATCTAGTCAATCAGGAGATTCATATCACAACTGGTGGAGAAATGTCACTCTTTTACTCAACTCCTTCACAAGGACATAGTATTTAGATGGAACAATAATTGTGAAGAAGCATTCACATTACTTAAAAGGTATTTGATGAATCCACCTACTTTTATGTCACCAATAAGAGGGAAGCCATTAATTTTGTGCATTTCAGCAACAAAAAATGCTTTAGGAGCACTCTTGGCTCAAGAGGATGAACATGGTAAAAAAAAATCCATCTATTACATAAACATGACTTTGGTAAAATATGAGTTGAACTACACATTTATAGAAAGAGCATGTTTGGCAATAGCTTTTTCTTCCCAAAAAATATGACATTATATGCTATCTCATAAAATTAGACTTATAGAAAAAATTGATCCATCGAAATATCTCTTAAGCAAAACAGAATTCACGAGAAGATTGGCTAAATGGGTCATGGTTCTAAGCAAGTTTGATATTGAATATGTGGATCAAAAGGCAATCAAAGGACAAGTGATAGTAGATCAAATAGTAGAGTCACCTTTACATGATGAACATCCTATTCAATTAGAATTTCTAGATTCAGAGATAATCAATGTTGAAGCAAAGACATGGAAGTTATACTTTGTTGGCTCTTACACCCAACATGGCTCAAGTGTAGGAATATTATTAATTACTCCTCAATGATCAATAATCCCTAAGTCATACAAGCTACTATTTCCATGTACAAATAATATAGCTAAGTATGAGGCACTAGTTATTGACATCAAATTAGCATTAGAGTGGAATGTGATAGAGTTGCAGCTATTTGGAGATTCTCAATTGGTCATTAATCAGATAAATGATGAGTATCAAACCAAAGATGATAAATTGATACCCTAAAAAAACATGATAAAAGATCTCAAGAAATACTTCACATTGATAATGTTTGAACAAGTGCCAAGAGATAAGAACAAATAAACAGATGCTATGGCTACATTAGCTTCACTTCTCCAAATTTCAGATCAAAGTGCCAGATATGAATTCTTGGTAGAAGAAGTTGGACAACCCACATTTGACCCTTCCCATCCCCACACCATTTGCCTATTAGTGTTAGATGAATCACCTTGGTATGGATCCATTTATACATACCTACATGACCAAACCTTACCCATGGACCAAACTCAAAACCAAAAGAAAAGTTTCATAAGACAAGCCTCTCATTACATCTTGGTATCTGACACATTGTATCGTAAAAGTCTAGATGGAATGATTTTAAGATGTTTAAAAAAGGAGGAATCAACTTTAGCCTTACAAGAAATCCATGAAGGAATTTGTGGGTCACATTCGAATGGTTTAACCCTAGCAAAGAAAATTCTTAGGAGAGGATATTATTGGCTTACTATGTAGAAAGATGGTTGTCACTTTGTGAAAACTTGTCAGAAATGTCAATACCATGAAAACTTGATTCATGTGCCAGCACAAGAACTACATCCAATGACTACACCTTGGCCCTTTTATCAATGGGGTTTGTACTTGATAGGGATGATTTATCCACCATCATCAAATGGTCATAAGTTCATCATTACATCAACTAAATATAATATTAAATGGGTAGAAGTTGTGCCATTATCTATTGCCACAGGAAAGAAAATCTCCATGTTCATATTAAACTACATAATTTGTGGGTATGGTGTTCCTTAAGCCATCATAACAAATAATTGAAAAGATTTCAAGAACAAGGACTTGAAATAATTATGTACAAAATTTCATGTGGTACATCACTCATCTTCAATATATTACCTACAAGGTAATGGACAAGTAGAGGCTACAAACAAGAACATCCTAAAAATATTGAAGAGAACAGTGGATAATTCAAGTATAGATTGGAACATTCAAATAAACCCTACTCTATGGGCCTATAGAACAAGTATCAGAATGCCAACAAGAGCTACACCATTCTCCTTGGTTTATGGGGCAGAAGCAGTTTTGCCTTTGGAGCTAGAAATCTCATCCTTAAATCTCATTGCATTGATTACTGAATGAAGAAGACTATAGGGTTGCTAGATGTGTGTGTGAAAATTGTACCTGATCTGTAGACACAACACTCAGTAAAACATTAGAGGTTAGTGATAATCAAAATCGTGCAAAATTGAAATCTAATCTAACCAAGCGATTTACTGCCTTCTAATAGGTGCGAGATTGATGTTCTCAAATTGTAATCGAGATCAGTGACCTAGATGACACCTAAATGAAGGATTTGAATGCAAAAGATGGATATGAAATTGAATGCAATTAATCTATATTTTTGATATTTTCTATGCAATAAGAATGATAAAAACTTGATATGAATCTATGCTAATATGGAAATTGATATGCTATGAATGCTATTGAAAATTGATATGCAATATGAATGCAAAAATAAGATTGATCTCACAAAGATGTCGATTCGCAAGAGCTTTGATTTCTTCAATTCCAATTCTCCAGTGTGATTGTGCAAAAATAAGAGATGCTTGGATGGATGCAAATTTGAGAGATGAATTATGAAAAGCTGAGCCTTGTTTTTATAGAAATCTAGGGCTTTGGAGGTGCATGGGAAAAAAAGCCATAAATCACTCAAATAACTCAGGTTGATTTTTGAGTTATTTTTAAATAAAGGATAATTAACTCACAAAAACATGCAAAAGCTAAGTTTTAACTCAAAATAGAGTTTATCTTTAATTGATAATTGATAGTTGTCTGCTTTTATGATTGTGCATGTTTTATTTATGAATTAATTTAATAATAAAATGATTTATTTCTAACTTAACTGCTTTTAAAAATAAAACAATTGATTTATGGGTTAATCAATTATTTAATCAAACTTTTATTAAAAACTATATTATTAAATAATGACAACTTGCTTTAATTAATTAAATAAGAATTTAATCAATTATTCATATGATATTAGATTTATTGTCAAAATTAAATAATACAATTAATAATAGATAGAATTAAATTTAATTACACAATTAAGTGGCAAATATTAAATCTAATTAATTAAATATGCAAAATATTTAATTAATCAAATTTTAGGATAAATGTGATTTATTGCCAAATAATTATAAAATTAAAGATAATTATGATGATTAGGAATATTACTAGGAATATTCCCCGATGCAAAATTTAAGATAATCAATTATGATTCGATGATGTTTAGATGTGCCTTAGGTTAGGACTTTGATGTCAATTTCATTCAATTTGTAGATGTAGGAGGTTAATGAACTTATAGCCCATTTTTGGGGTATTACATTTTGCCCCTCTTTGAATTACTGTGCAAAGCACACTGGTTCAAAGATAGTCTGTGTTTGATAAAGATATGAAACTGATTCAAAATTGATAATTGATATGAGACAGAAGCTGATTGATATTGATTTGATATGGAGATAATAGGTCTTGAGTGACCAAAGATAATGTTCACTATAACAGCAAATGAACCTATGATTGCGAAAAAGTGTCAAAATGCCTGATTCCAAACCTTAGGATTGCAAAGAAGTGAGCGACCCGTTCTAGACTCGATTGTCTTAGCAGAACTAGCAGGTATCACATCCAAACCCTTCAGTTGCCGAAGAACCAAGGAAAGAACACTATGATCTGATGGTTGCAAAAATTGATACAAATTACAAGATTAAGAGAATACCAGATTGATATGGATCGATGAATCTGATATGCCCCAAGTGATGATAGATTTGCCCCGAGCGATGAGGTCTTTTTTTTTTGATGAATCAGTAACTAGACGTGATTGTTTGTCTTGATTATTGATGAAAGATATTGATAGATTTGATTGACAGACTTTGAATGATGTGCAATACCATGCCCCCTTCGGGATTAAAATTGAAATCTGACAAGAAAAGTCATTGTTGAGAGTTCAGAAGCATGTTGATTGATTGGAAAAGTGGTTAAAACACGTCCGGGAACACATTCTGCATCATTTGGAGGTCCAAAAGACCAAGTTTGACTAGTTTTGACCATGAGTTGACCATGGTTGACCAAGTTGAAATTACAATAGTTTGATGTTAGATAATCAGTTAAGTAGAATACTGGATTTTTGTGATGATTGAAGGTCGATTATGCAAGTAGTTAATAATATGAATGATTTCAGATTTTGATTTTGATCCCGAAAAAGGATTCTACTTGCTATTTCATTGGAGGAACCTTCGTGTGAGATTCAGTTCTTGTTCGACTTGAAGATGCGATTTGAAGAATCATTTAAGCATTGAAGTTCATTTAATCATTGTGAGATCATGCCAAGATAAAAAATGCAAAGAAGCATGCAATATGAAATGCAACCTAAGACCTAGGACCTAGTCACTGATCATATGTCGATTTGTTATCATCATTGAACTTTTAGGTAACCGGATAAATCAATACAATGCCCACTAGCCATGAAACCATAGACATATGAATATCGATTTGTATGTGCAAGAATCAATACAACCCCCACTGGTCAAACAACCATGGATATATGAATATTGATTTTATTTTCGAAATGTCAGAGTAGATACAAGCACCAAGGCACAAACGCCAGGATGACCTGAATATCTTGTCTATTTTGATATAGCAATTTGTATAAGCATCAAAACATGAACGTCATGATGACCTGAATATGCCTTGCATTGCAAACACATCAAAGAGTCAAGAGATCATTCTAAATCCAATGTGAATTACCCGTAGTGACCCTTTATCGTTCACATCTTTAGGCAAGATCGCGTTCCACAATAGGAGAAAGAACTTACTAAAAAAGACAATAGTTAGATCAAACTTCCTTGAATTATCTAGGTATCAATGGTCAAGGTACGCATGGCCATCCAATTCGAGATAGAGGCTCTTATAGTCAGACACCATTTCAATCTGGAATTTCCAAAGATGTTAGATTTTCACATACAAGCAGAAGACAAAGAAAAGATTATGCCCCTAGTCATCACTCTCTAAATCCTATAAAGGACATCATCAAAGAGCTCGAAGGGACACAATATGAAAAAATCTCAATGCGAATCAGTAAGCATACAAGGAGATAAAAGCATGTAAAAGGCATAGATTATTTTCAGTTGAGTTTTGATGTTTGATTGTGTTGTTGTAGATGCAAAATCCTTTCTGGAGATGAGACAAATAGACTGACTCAAATGAAGCTTCAAAGGACTCTGACTGGATATGATACATCTAAGATATACTGGAGACCATAGGATATGACATTGATTGCCCCCAAGTGTTAAACATTGATAGGATACAGACGCTTGAGCTGGTTGGTGTACAGACCGACTTATTGAAAACTGGAAATGTTGAAACAAACCAGGAGATATGTACAAACTAAAGTAAGACTGAAAGCTGGGAAAGACCAAGATTGTGCTGATAGATGGAGTGTTTTGAACAAGTGGCACCCGTTTGCCTGGTTTTCACCATCTTGGCAGAGATTCTATTTTTGCTACCAAGGCACCTGTTTCCAGGTTTTCACCAAGGCACTTTTTCTTTTTTTTTCATTTTTTTTTGTATTTTTCATTTTTTCAATATTTTTGTACTTTTGATATTTTTTGATTTTTTTGCGAATCATCAAGGCGCCTATTGCTAGGTTTTCACCAAGATGTTCATTTTTTCAGGACTTTTTCCGATTTTTATAATTTTTTCAGGACATTTTACCAAACACTGAATGCCTTAGGCATAGAATTTCTTCAGATGGAGAACGTTGATTGGTTCTCGGAACTATTCTCCTTCAGTCGTTGAGAGTTGATAGGCACCAGAGCCAAAAGTAGCAGTGATGACAAAGGGACCCAGCTAGTTGGGTTCGAACTTCCCCTTGCGTTCTCGATGGGATTGATTTTTAGGATTTTCTCTCAAGACTAGATCACCAACCTGAAATTCTCTATGTTTGACTTTCTTGTTGTAGCCTCTAGACATTCTCTTCTGATATAATCTGAGATGATCATATGCTGCTTGTCTACGCTCATCTAGTAGTTCCAGTTCTTGTAACCTAAACACTCTGTAGTCATCATCAGTTACTAGACCATGCATTCTGATTCTGAGTGATGGGATTTCAACCTCAATAGGTAGTATCGCTTCAGACCCATAAACTAAAGTGAAAGGTGTAGCCCTAGTAGGTGTTCTGATACTTATTCTAATACTGGTTCTGATACTTGTTCTGATACGTGTTCTAATACTTGTTCTGATACTGGTTCTGATATTGGTTCTGACACTAGTTTTGACATTGGTTCTGATATTTGGTATACTTGATAGCATCTTTTTCCATTTGCAAACTCCCAAGAAAGATCATATCATGCAGTCCCAATGTCTAGCAAGGTGGAGAACAAGAGGGATTGGCAAGTTGGTGGAGGAGCTGGAAGACAAGAGAATGAAGGAGAATGAAGGGAAGAAATCCTCAAGGGCAAACTCCTCAAGAATACTCAAGCTAGGAAAAAATTGTCATGTAAACTATATTTGGGCAAGCAATGAAAGGCCATCATAGGATAAGTCACAATAGCGTAATGCCAAAGAAGGAAAGGATGTAGTCCAAAAGAGTAGACATGTCAAGAGGTTTCATAGCATTGTGTTTTACTCTTTCTTTTTTAGATCAAGACCAAAGGGGAAAAGGATAGCGAAAGGCTATAATGAATGGAGGAAGATAAACATGAAGGCTAAAAAGGAAGGGAATGAAAGCAAGATCATCATAAGATAGCTCACAAGATAGCCAAATGTTCATGTATAGATCAACATTGTCAAGATCAAAGAGAGAAGATGGAATGGATGAAATATGAAGAAGAACTATGCATAATGCATGATTGCTAGGTTTTCATCATGGTACTTATCCAAGGTGCCACAAGGGAGTGGTTTTCACCATAGGATGAATTTATTTCTCTTTACTTTTGCTACCAAGGCACCTGTTTCCAGGTTTTCACCAAGGCACATTTTCAATTTATTTTATTTTTCATTTCTTTTTTTGGAAGAAGGCAAACTTTTTAGATAATGCTCTTTGAAAGGATAAACCATGATATGCCAAGGATTGAAAATGACACGCTCAAAGATGCTGATAGGGAAAGGGAGATGAAAGAGAAAAATGGAGGATAAGGTTTTATGTAAAGCGAGTGAGGTTGGAAGATAGGAGGTAGAAGGATAATGCATGGAAGGATTGTGAAAGGGTAGATGGAAAGGAATGCAATTTCAACATCAACACATACCTTGAAGGGTGGTGAGAGAATGGAGGAATCATGAATGAAAGAATACATGAAAGAATATGGTGAATGGATAGCAGAGGTTGTGGTTTAGGCACATGAAATGGAAGAATATTTTTGGAGGGAGATGAAGTGGAAGCCTTTGGAAGCTTGAATGTCAATTTCACTTTTTTCTCAACACCAGACTCTTTCAAGAGAGACTTTGGAATCCATATAGCCATAGGATTTTTTATTTCCTTTTGATGATCTAGAGAGAATATCTTCAATGATGGATTTTGGAACCCATACTTGTCTTGTACTTTTTTTCTTAGATATCTCTTTTGACTTTATGCCTCCGTGTCGATTAGAGGAGACATGGTGATCTTTTTTTTTATGGATTCTTGCATTGCTTCTTTTTCTTGTATTGAACATTCAAATTACTTCCAAAAGACTTGGGATTTGTGGAAGAGGGAGGATATGACTAGTTTAGATGGGTGGGTGGATGAAAAAGATTCAAGGGTATGCATCTATGTTGATCTTGAGGAAAGATGGGAGATGGAGGTATGTAAGGACCCAAGATGGATGGCAAATCAGGAGAGTTAGGAGGGGAAAGTGAAGGGACATAAGGACCCAAGATGGAAGGAAGGCATGAAGCCCTTAGTAGTGGTGGAAGAGGTCCAAGGATGGAAGTGGAAGATGCAAAAGGATAATCAATAAGTTCATCAGCATCTATATGACAACCAAGGATATCAACATCTTTAGAGTGAGCATTAGAATTTTCAATAGAATCATGGACATCTTGAATATGAGCACCTTCTTTGATAGGATTTTTCAAAGCTTGCAAACACTTAGGAAGAGTAGAAAGTGGAAGCGAACATGGAGTGGTAGAACAAGAAGATGGAAGACTTTGATCTTGACAAAGATCTTTGGATAGCATAAGCGTATCATTTTTCTCTTGACTTTCAATAAGCTTAACATCGAAAGTAACAACACCATTTTCAATAACCTTAATGGAAGTATCATCTTTGGAAATTGGAAGTGGGGTAAGGTTATTTTGATTGTCAATAAGCTCAATGGTGTAAGTAGTAGCTTGATCTTGCTTAGGAGAAGACTTAAGACATGATAGAATGCATGAAAAAGGGTGTATAGGATCAAAAGAACCATGAAGTGGATAAGAGACATCGGGAAAAGGAGTGGATGAAATGGAGGGTTCTTGATCTTGATCTTTCTTTATATTTTTTTCTTCATCATTTTTGGAATCCTCTTGACATGGAGCCACTTCTAAGGACAAGGAAGCATGTTGGGATTGTATGGAAGACTTTGGAAGAGATGGTGGAGGACTAGCTGAAGTAGGGATTATAGCATATGAAGGCTTAGGCTCTTTAGGTTTATCATCATTGAAAGTATTTGCAGCCAAGTGAAGGATAGCTTGAGTTTCTTTAAGAGGTAGCCCTGGAGGATAACTATAGGGAACCACATGAAAAGTATCAGGGCTTGTGTCGAATGAAGGTTTTGTGAAAGATTTGAAAGACTCAGAAGCTTTAGGAAATGTACGAGTATTGGAGGAAGTAGGGGATGGAAGGGAACCATCACAAGACAAAGGTACAACATTAACATGATCTTTCTTGAGAGTGTAATCTTTATTTTCAGCCTGAGAGTTCTTAGAGGAGAGATCCTTATAGTATTGACATTTCAAGCTAGCATGATGTATTTTATAGTCCTCAGCAGTAGTAGATGGATCATCATCAAGGTATTGTCCACAAAAGCCATCAAAATCTCTTTCAAAATCAGAATCATATGGATCACCATCATGATCTATCCAATGTGATGGCCCCTTTGTAGTAAGTAGGAATGAACGACAAGGAGGACTCTTAGGAACAGAGGTGTCATAAGTATCATTACATTGTCTGTCATCATAGTCATCATAGTCTCCAAAGCTGGATGTGTCACTCTCTATGGAAGAGGTATCATATTGCTCAAATTTTGTCTGGGGGCATGGTGACATGTACAAGTCTTTATCAAATAGAAAAGAGTATAGAGATTCCATGGAGAACTCTTTAGGTTCCTTTTCTTTCTCAAGTTTGTCAAGCTGGACTTGCATAGCATGTATCTATTTCATCATAGCGGCGATCAGAATTTCTTCCTCATGTGTACTGATTCTTTGAGACATGTGTGCTAATTCTCAATAGCTACTGATATGTTCTTGACACAGTGATTTTGTTCAATAGATTCTGGAACTAGGCTGGAAACATTGGATATCTTGCAATTTGACAATTTCTGACAACTCTCTCAAATTTTTCCAAACGACACTCTGCAGACTTGTACAACACTGGGTAGTCTATGAAACGACAGTTGCTGAACTCGTACAATAGTTGGGTAGCAATGAAATGGCAGTTGACAAAACTCATACGACAGTTGCTAACAGGGTTTTGACTTTCTTGAATGTGTTGGTTTGAAAACTCGTACGACACTGGGTTCTCACTCATACGATAGATGGGAAATACTGAAATGACAGTTGACAAAACTCATACAACTTTTGACTTTCTGAAATGACTTTTGACTCCAAAAAAGATTTTACGTGAATTTTTGCAAAATTTAAGGTCTTCATTTTTGGATTGTTTGCAAATTGTACTGTCCAGATTTTGAAGGTTATACCAGATTTGATTGTTTTTAATAGCCAAGTAGATAAACAAGCACGCAGAACAGCAAGCAAGTGATTCCAAGCACGTCTGAAAATAATGAACAAGGGAAAAAGCAACCTTGTGCATGAACAATCAAGTGACCAAATTGTGCTAATCCCTGAGAGTACTAATTGTGTATGTTCTGAAAAGTTTTGCAATAACACACATATACCTGATAATGAAAAATTGGCCTCTCTAGGTTTTTTAGTAATGGTTTGACTCTGCAACTTTTATGATTCAAAGGGGTGAACTCCAATCCCAGCGCACCAGGGTTTTGACACAGTCTGAGAACTTAATTTTCAAGAGCTGCTAGGGAGATCTGACAACCCAACAATGAACCATACCCATGGAGATTTCTTCCACAAGGACATTTATATAGCGGCTGTCACTACCATGGTGAAAATGGCTATTACTGCTTGAGGTTCCGTCAACGCAGTTTGCCCTGTGAAGGGATTGTCTACTACGGTTAACCCTCTCTAAAGGTGACTCACAGATTTATACCACAAAGGGACTTGGTTGCAGATTCAAGGTTTTGACACCTCTTCATTTTTAACTCAAACAAAGCAAGCAGATTAATCCGACACACTAAGACAAAATTTTGTTCCACCAAGGTCTATGATATCAACTCCATGTGATCTATCAACCTCTCCGGGGAGAGAATGTATCAATCAATAAGAGAAGACACACTAACCAATTTTGATTCACCAAAGCTCGTGATATCAACCCCACGTGATCTATCAACCTCTCCGGAGAGAGAATGTGTCGATCAATAAGAGAAGACTCACTAACCAAGTTGAATGTGAAATGCACTAAGTATCCTCCCTACCTACAAGGATTCCGTCGTCAAGGAAGGATTTCGCTAGGAATCCAATCTCTCAAGAATCACAAATAGTGTTCATAGGGCCTAATTACTATGTGAGCACAGATATATTCCCAAAAGCAAATCTACCAAAAGTACCCAAAAAGCAGAAAGAGGAACACTTAATGCTTAGAGAAAATATGAGATGAGTCCACAAGGTGGAACATTTAACACCTCACACAAGCTGAAAATGAGTCCCCAACTTAGAAAATAAGTGAGTTCTTAAAAGCACAAAAGGGTTGCCAAGTGGAACACTTAACGCTTCTGTCCTGTTGACCCCTCCCCTTTATGGCGCTGAGATTGCAACCACGGGGTGGAAATGAGGGGCCGACAGATTAGTGAGTCCAATAACTCAAAATAGCAATCAAGATCAATCACAAGTATCTAAGACTACTTAATGAATCCTTAAGGGGTCACAACCTAGTATCAATTATGCAAGTGTGTAGAACAAAAGCATGAAAAGAATCACCTAAGCTAGACACACGAGAGATTTATTTTAAGGCCAAATTGAAATGTTATTAGATGAAGGAGAATACCTGAGATCCTCACAATGTGCTTAGTAGATTTTACTTGATTTTTAGCAATTTTTGTTGAGCTTTTCCATGCAAGCAAGTGACGAACTCTCCAACAAGCAAACAAGCAAACAAGATATGCAAAATATATTCAACTTATGAAAACCATAGGGTTAGCTCTAAAAATCAATTATTATCAGTAATAATAACCAGCAATTAACCCAAATGACAACTCATATCATTCATTGAACCATGTAAAAGAAATAAGTGCATACCCATCACAAAACTTTATTTTTTTTGCTGCATTTGACCTAGTCAACAAGATCTAATTTTTTTGATATGATTTTGGCCACAAAAATAAAAATTTAGAATGGAGACCCCTACTAAAAAATAGAGATCTTTCAAAAAATGCAAAAATTTTAGAAAAATCTCTTCATTTGTGCCCTAGAGACCCATTTTATCAAAACAGACCAGTTTTTGTAAATTAACTATTTGAGTTACTAAATTGCATCCAAATTTAAAATACAAAAAGTAAACCCCCTCTAGAATTTGAAGAGCTTTCTGAAAATGTAAAAATTTCTAAAAAATATTCTAATTTGCACCAAAAATTAATTTTTTATGAAAAATTGAAAAAAAAATATTAAAAATTCAAAAAAATTTATAAAATTCTGAATTTTTTATTGAAACTTTCCCAAAATGTCACCAACCTGAAAAAAAAATTCAGACTAAAAATTCAAGCCGTTTGGGAGATAAAATTAAATCTTTGAAACTTTGGGGTTTTAGCTCCCCAAAAAAATCAAAACCAGCATGCAAAGGTGGGTTGCCCCACGGTGGGTACTAGAAATGTGTGTGTAAAAATTGTACCTGATCTGTAGACACAACACTCAGTAAAACATTAGAGGTTAGTGATAATCAAAATTATGCAAAATTGAAATCTAATCTAACCAAGTGATTTACTGCCTTCTAATAGGTGCGAGATTGATGTTCTAAATTGTAATCGAGATCAGTGACCTAGACGACACCTAAATGAAAGATTTGAATGCAAAAGATGGATATGAAATTGAATGCAATTAATCTATATTTTTGATATTTTCTATGCAATAAGAATGATAAAAACTTGATATGAATCTATGCTAATATGAAAATTGATATGCTATGAATGCTATTGAAAATTGATATGCAATGCTAATCTAACAATGATATGCAATATGAATGCAAAAATAAGATTGATCTCACAAAGATGTCGATTCGCAAGAGCTTTGATTCTTCAATTCCAATTCTCCAACGTGATTATGCAAAATATGAGATGCTTGGATGCAAATTTGAGAGATGAATTATGAAGAGCTGAGCTTTGTTTTTATAGAAATCTAGGGCTTTGGAGGTGCATGGGAAAAAAAGCCATAAATCACTCAAATAACTCAGGTTGATTTTTGAGTTATTTTTAAATAAAGGATAATTAACTCACAAAAACATGCAAAAGCTAAGTTTTAACTCAAAATAGAGTTTAGCTTTAATTGATAATTGATAGTTGTCTGCTTTTATGATTGTGCATGTTTTATTTATGAATTAATTTAATAATAAAATGATTTATTTCCAACTTAACTGCTTTTAAAAATAAAAAAGTTGATTTATGGGTTAATCAATTATTTAATCAAACTTTTATTAAAAACTATATTATTAAATAATGACAACTTGCCTTAATTAATTAAATAAGAATTTAATCAATTATTCATATGATATTAGATTTATTGTCAAAATTAAATAATACAATTAATAATAGATAGAATTAAATTTAATTACACAATTAAGTGGCAAATATTAAATCTAATTAATTAAATATGCAAAATATTTAATTAATCAAATTTTAGGATAAATGTGATTTATTGCCAAATAATTATAAAATTAAAGATAATTATGATGATTAGAAATATTACTAGGAATATTCCCCCATGCAGAATTTAAGATAATCAATTATGATTCGATGATGTTTAGATGTGCCTTAGGTTAGGACTTTGATGTCGATTTCATTCAATTTGTAGATGTAGGAGGTTAATGAACTTATAGCCCATTTTTGGGGTATTACACTAGACTGCAAGAATTGGAGCTACTAGATGAAAGACAACAACAAGATTTTGACCATTTAAAAGTGTATCAGAATCGAATGTCAAGGAATTACAAAAAGCATATTAAACCAAGGACATTCCAAATAGGTGATCTAGTCTTGCGAGATAACCCTAAAAATCAAGTGGAAAGAGAGAAGAAAGGGAAATGGGAAGAAAAATGGTTAGGACCTTTTGTAATCACTTCTTCTTTTGGAATGGGCACCTACAAACTAGCTGATTGTGAGGGAGAAGAGTTACAAGAACCTATCAATAGTATACACCTGAAGAGATTCTACACATGAAGCATATGAAAGGGTATAGAGAAAAAGAGTATTAGAAAATTAGATGAGAGAGCATCCTATTTATTATGCATATTCAAAAGAGATCTTGAAAAATTCAAAAACATTGAAAAACATAAAAGTATAAAACAAATCAGAAATGCAGAAAAGATTTAAAAAAATGGAAAATTGAGCATGAAGAAAGCCAAAAACATTCAGAAATGATCCTCAAAAAGATGTTTCCTTAGTGAAAACCTAGAAAATAGGTGCCTTGATGATATGAAAACAAAAAAAGTTGAAAAAGAGAAAATACAAAAAAATGAAAAAAGAGAAACAGTGCCTCGATGAAAACCTAGCAAATAGGCACCTTGGTAACAAAAAAAGAAAAAAGCTTGAAAAACAAAAAAAAGTGAATCCATTCAATCAGTGAGAACCTAGTAAACAGGCACCATTGAAATTCTAAGTCAGTCTCATGCCTAGTCATCATCCTTTTATATATTGCATTTGCTAGCATTTGTATATATTGCATAATAAAACCTACAATTGCATTTGTGAAGTACTAAAGCTTTTGCCACAAATCTGCAAAACGTCCAAAGTCCAACAAATGCCACAACATCAAATTGGGGGCAAATATATCCTATAAGGGAGAAGGATTCATCGAAGCAAACATCATTTGACACAAAATCAATTCATCAAAATACTAGTGCAACACTTACATGATCAAATCCTAATCCTAACATCAATCGAACAAATGCAAACTTTTGATCCAAGATCTCACAAAGACTTTATCTTTATCAAGATTAAAAGTATGAAATGGATGGAACTATACTTGAAATATGGATTTGAAAAATAGTGAAATTTTTTTCTAAGTGTTTACTTATTGATGAAATCATGTCTTTCTAGAAAATTGATGAAGTCTTGAACCAGATAAGCAATGATGAAAGCATGATATTTTATTGATTTCTAAATGGATGTCTTAAGATCAAGGTCTTTAAGTATGTATCATTCATCTAAATACATGATCATCAAAGAATCATCGAGGACATGTACATATGGTGAAAACCAAGATCTTTGATTGTTTACACAATAGGATACCTTGGATATTTTGATGTTAAATATCATAATACCGAAATCCACTTGCAACATAGAATCCGACGAAAGTGGTATTCATACTCTCATGATTGATTTCAATCGGTGATAGTTGTACCAAGAATGGGAATGCAACATGGAAAGGGAAACAATATTCATATCATCATGGTTGAACCAGTGATGATTGTGCCAAATTTCAGGTCTCAAAAACTGCTCAATGATGAATATAAACTCCTAATTTGTGAATACTGACAACTAGCTACATCCATCCTAGATTAATAGCATTTAAGTTGTTTGTCTTTCTTAAGCTCAAAAACTGATTTAAAAAGAGAAAAGAGAGGGTGGAGTTAAATCAAAATCAAAATCAAATGCTAATAAAAAATCTTATGTGATAGAATGTGTTGGAAATCAAAAATCAAAATCAAAGGTGCTTTGCATTAGATTAATTGCATTTAAATCTTATTGCATTTAGGCTCATTTATCATCTTGTCGTCTACATTCATTACATCAATCATATTTATTCATATCATTACGTTCATTTTAAAATTGCATTCATTTTTAGTTCTCATCATTTAGTTGCATTCATTACATTATTCATTTTAGTTCACATTAGGAGGTTATTAATTACATTGCATTAAGTTAATTCTAAACATTGCATTTAATCTCATCTCATTAGTGCATTGCATTGTTCATTAAGGTAAATTCATTAGGGTTCATTATATTTAAAAATTTGAAATTACATTTAGAAGTATAAGTATATTAAGTGCATCGTTCTATTGCATTGGGTCATCCATTTATCATTATATCATTAATTGCATCCATTTATGATAACATTAATCATTACGCTAACTAAATCGATACATTAAATCATTACACGTACATCCAAGTCCATCCATTACATTTACATTTCATTTACATCCATCGCATTACATTATCCATAACATCATATAAATGCATCCATAAGCATCATTGTATAGCATTAATCATTAAGTGATTAAACCATTAAATATTCATCATTAAACATTAAACCATGTATTACATGCATCCATCTAATCTATGTCATAAATAAAATATCCTCATTTGCATAAATAAACATAACATGTGCATTCATATCATAAACTGCATTTGAAAAACATAGAAACATAGCATATAGAGATAAACCATATCGATCTACATATCATATAAAGCACTTGAAAAGAAGCCCAACACATAATGACATCATATAATGTAAAATAATTAAAGCAAATAAAGTCCATAGTATCATAAATGTCCATCATCAATATGTGAATCACAGTCCAGCCAACATGAAAAGTATCGATCATAAATAACATCATCTGATAAAAGAATATAAGTACAAATGTCTCGATATCAAAAAATCATAATGTACATCAAAAGAATGGCTCAATCATATATCATCAACTGCCAGAACTACTGACACCATCAATACCAGGACCTGTATCAGGGCCTTGGGTAGAGCTCGCTTGTAGCCCATGCTGACTCATGGAAGCCATAAATGTTTGCATCATGGTATTGAGCTACACAACTTGTTGGCTGACCTCTAACATCTCATACTATAAAGCCTAAACATAGGATGCCAATGCTAGTGCAGGAGGAGCTTGTGCTGGAGGAGCCTATGGAGGAGTCTGTAGAGGAACCTGTGGAGGAGGACCTTGTGGTGGAGGAGCCATGGGAGAAGATGGAAGAGAAGAAGAAGATGGTATAGAAGAAGATGGAATCTAAGAAGGAGGAGGACCCTATGGAGGAGGAGGTGTCAGAGGTTCCTGTGCCTGATCTACTAGAATTTGGGCTACTTGTGCATCTAAATCTACAATAATCTGTGCACCAACCAGCCTATAAAACCAAACTATGTACTGGCCCTATCTGGCTAGTCTATCCATACCCACCTGATGAAGTTCTTTGAATGGACCACCCCTAACCCTAACCTTTCCACCTCTCATATAGACTCCACCTCTAATCAAAGCAAGGGAAACAATCATAGGAATTAAAATCCTGCCACCTCGTCTAGCTCTATCTACCCGTCATCCATGACGACCCCATTTTACACCACCACTACCATCACCTCCATCATCACCAGACTTCTCCTTGATCCTAGGTATTGGCTCTACCAGATCAGTAAACCTAGGGAATAAGTTCTGCAAGAACCACTATGCATAATCATCAATCATGCCTGCATCAACAATGTGCTCCCTCATGTCCTAGGTAAGGTGAGGTAGCTGAAGAAGCTCATCTTGAGCTATCTTATAATCTATCTGAGGACCCCAAATGGATCTCTCCACTTGTACTTGAGCATATAGAGACAAACCATGTGGTATCCCTTGTACCCGCTCACTATCACAAAACCCAATGGAAATAGAACCGCTCAATAATCAAGGGCATCCACCCTATCATCCAATGTGGCATGCTCATAAAGGGAAGCTTAGATGCATTGTTAGGCCATGGCTCATAGCCAAGATATGGTCTCCAGACCACTTGATCTATGTCATCAATAATGTGGCACCAGTAATCCACCTTGCCCAAGTGGGCCTAAACAACCATCCCCTCATAAATAAATGCAAAAGGTGATCTTTCATCATGATGTCTAACTACAATGGGCCTAGTGACAGGAATATGCTCCCATGTCCATAGTTGTAGAAGTACTACTCCTATAGAGAGATTAGTATTGCACCAATATACAATGTTGTGCATCTCATGATATAACTAAGACAACATGCACGAACCCTAATCAAACCTGCAAGGATGGACAATCATATCCTCAAGGATCCTACCCTAGCCAACTATAAATCCATGTCCCCATTGATCAGGAACCAAGAAACCACCAACAAGAACTCATAATACTGGTGGGAGCACCGAGAACGGAGGAAAATGAGCCCATAGAATGCTCTCATCTCCAATGGTAGGGCCAAAAAAGAGATGTCTATAGATAGTACCATTGTAGACATGATCATAATAAAATATCTCCCCATGGGTGGGGATTCGTAGTAGCCAATACATGTCCTTGGGAGTGATCATCATCTCCCCCATCGAAAAATGGAATGTGTTATGGTTAGAGTGCCAGTGCTTTTCCATAGCTATAAGAAGCCCCCAATTCATGCAAAATCAAGGAAGAGGAAGCAAAAAGGATAATCCGCATCAACCTATCACATGGTGCTCCGACCCATTGAGGTTATCTATCATATTGAACGGTAAGGGAATTAAGCCTCAGACATCTAGCTTCCAAAGCTGAGCTTGCATAAGAAAGTTTAAACACATTAGAAATCAAAATCATTAACTATTGGATCATCTTAAGTCAATCGACCAATAAAATTTAATCAAACCACAATCAATTTTCCTGATTCTATTCAGAGAGGATGGAAAATTCAACACTATCGACCATCTAAATTAAGATTGATAATCACAAATTCAATATCAAGTGACTAGAACAAACATCACATGACTTGCTATAAATAGAACTAAAAAACCTAAGTATTTTGACTAAGTGACAACATCAGACAAACTAGAAAACTGATTGAAAGGTTTGCAAATTTTGCGAAACAGGGTGTACGCACTATTTCATTGCTTAAAAGCATTGAAAATAAAATGCGCAATGAAAACATCAAAAGCATAGTCAAAATTTTTAAAAGTGTAGAAACAAAGTGAAAGCGTTGTAGGATTTAGTATGCACTACAAGATGACCATGTACGCGCTACTAAAATTATCAAAAGCACAATCAAAATTGAAAGGTTCACAAATTTTGTGAAACAGGGTGTATGAGCTATTTCATTGCTTAAAAGTGCTGAAAATTAAATGCGCAATGAAAAACATCAAAAGTGTAGCCAAAAATTTTAAAAGCATAGAAACAAAGTGAACGCGCTGCATGATTTAGTATGCACTACAAGATGACCATGTACACGCTACTAAAATTATCAAAAGTGTAGTAGAATATTGTAAAGGCAAAATCTTGCCCTAAACTTAGCATTTGTACGCGTAGCATAAAACATTAGCTGCATTGTGAAAAACCACGGATGCATTGAAATAAATGTGTACGCGCTACTAAAAAGCTTGGATGTGTAACAAAATTTAAATAATGAAAAAACTAGGGTTTTTCCTAGAAAAATCCAAAATTTTCAAATTTAAATGCAAAAATGGACAAAGTTGCCAGGGGTACATACCGGAGGTCCATAGCCGGGCGGGCACTGGTACTATTGACCTCTCTTGAACCTATTCTCTCAAATCAGGATCACCATCGTGAAATAGCTTAGAGGGTCAGAGTGAAAAAGTAAAAGAGGAGGGTGAAAATGACCTCTTCCCCCTATATATACCCCTTTTTGACCTAAAAGGGGTATTTTTTACTAGAAAATGACCTAGGACCCAAATTTTCACACCCTATCAACCAAATCAGGGGAATTTGTCATCATAGCATCGCAAATTCATTATCAGAAATGAAATTGAAATTCACACTTAATTGAAAAATTTTCAACACAAATGATTAAAAAAATTCAACATCTTTCAAATTTCATTTCAGTTCTGAGGGAGCATACACACGAATTATTAGGATCGATAGTGTAATCATCAAATCAAAGGCATATCATCAAATCAAAGGCATAACATCAAATCAAAGGCTTAATCTTTCATCAAAATCTTTTTCGCTAATAATCAAGTGGGGCACCAAAATAGTGAATCACATCAAATCAGGCATCATATCAGCAATCCCTCATCAAATTGACCATCAAGGACTTCAAATCAATCATAATTTCATTAATACTATCATCGCTATCTGCATCTTCTCTCAACATCAAATCAAACATCAATTATCAGTGACTCTAGTGCATCAAAACAATTAGGACATTCTTTGAACCAATATGCTTCACACATCGATTCAAAGAGGGGCATTTGTAATCACCTGAAAATGGACAAGATCAAATCATGTGGGCAAATGAGGCAAAATCAAAGCAATAAATTGAAATCAAGCTAAAATTAAAGCATAACTACAATCAAGCCAAAATCCAATTATAATTGAAAATCAAAAGCCAATAAATCAATTTAAATCAAATAAATCAAGTTAAAATAATTAATTGTGCAATTAATCTAATTAATTATGTAGTTTAATTTAAATCAAATTAACCCATTCAAGGGGTACACATGGATAAAAAAATCAATTTAATTCAATTAATAAATCCCTATTTTCTCCCAACACCACATGTGAGGAAAATGCCTCAACCAATAGGATTTAAGGATTGGACTCACATGGATCAAGCTCACATCAAATCTCAATCACACATAAGGTGAGAGCATATTGACTACTTATTTTGTCGCTTTGTCCCAAGCTTTGAGGACAATGTTAGGAATAACAGTCCATAATACAACTGAGAGGGGGGGGGGGGGGGGTGAATCAGTTGTATAACAGAATATTAAACATTAAACTTTAAGCTCATCAATATCAGAAACAATTAACACAATGAATGCCAACACAATAACACAATATTTTTGTCTCGGGGAAACCCTGTTAAAGGTAAAACCCTCGGTGGGAATTAGCACCCACAAATGATGTACTGAGAGTATAGTAATCCTTGTTAGAAGATATATCCCTATTAGGAGCTTATTGAAACATTACAGTACATAGTCCTTGTTAGAGGACAGACCATGTTAGGATCCAAGAACAATAGAGGGCTCACTATCCAAGGATCACTACCCAAGGAAGGTTAAATCCACCTTCAGAACTCACTAGTTTGCAACCAGTGTATATGAAGAAATACACAATCTTTTGAACTATTTTCTAGCAACTGACTTTGCTTGATCAGTTCCAATGAAGTCCACCAGTAAACCTCTACTCTACATGTAGTAGACACAAGCTCACAACTTTCACAACCTCTTTATATCACATGTATTATATCCATATCTTTTCCAAAGAAAAGACCTTTCATTTATACCTTATTACATTTTACCAAGATCAAGTCAGCCCATAAGGCTTTCCTAATTATAAACAATTACATAAAACCTTGCTAAGATACACATGGTATCTAAAATAAGTTTACAATGATTACATTACAATAATTAAGGACCGACATCCTTGATTTGTGCTTGCCAAACAAAACACACACTTCATTCCCTGAGTTGGCTTCAGAGTAAGCCATCGCCAGAGCACACGCCACATATGACATCACCAATCACTCTATACCTTACACTGACCAATGAACATCCATCAGTACTTCTTCCATCCTCCTTCAAGTTTTCATACCTTGAATCCAATTCCTTTGAAAGATATATCAAAAACTCAGAGACTAACTCTATCAATTCTCACTGTCACAGTCCAGTGACCAGTCTTTACAAAAATAATTGTAACTCTCTTAATATGCAATACTTAATGATGTGATCATAGATATAAGATCACAACATCCACCTGAACTATTGTCTAACTTTGCAGCATCTGAAATATTCATACACTAACTGTACACCATGATTACCAGTCTAGTTCCTTCATAAAATCATGTGTACATCAGTGACAAAACACAAATGAAAATAGTTTGAGTGCCCATTCAGTAACGTAGTGATTAAAAATATTACATGTCTCAATCACCACCCATGCATTAGCAATATCCAACAATCTCCCCCTTTGGCATTGATGTCAACATATGGGAAAATCTTATCCCAAAGTTATATCAATCCAAAGTCCTTCAACTGAACAATCTCCCCAAATAGTAGAGATTTTCTCATAGCAACACTCCCCCTTTGATAGCAATGGAAAAGGGTGCCATGAGCCTTCAAATGCCTTCACATATAAACTTTCTTCCATGATCACTCCCCCTGAGGAGTAGATCCCTTCATCCAGTCTAGAAAATGATGAGGCTTTGAACACTTCTGTACTAATGCATCTTTGCATTATATAGTTCTGACTAGGAGGGGCCTGAACCCCTAGCATACCTCTGAGATATTCAAAGGTATCTTTTGGTAGTGGCTTTGTAAAAATGTCTACAATCTACTCTTTTGTACTGATATATTCTAGCTTGATTTATTTTTCTGCCACCTTGTCTCTCAAGAAGTGATACTTGATAGAAATGTGTTTAGTTTTAGAGTGCATCACCGAATTCTTTGACATGTTTAATGTGCTGGTGTTATCACAATGGATAACCATAGGATCATTAAAAGTTATTCCAATTTCAGTCAACATTTGTTTCATCCAAACAATCTGAGTTCAATTTATAGCAGCAGCAACATACTCTGATTCAGCAGTAGATTGTGCTATACAATCTTGTTTCTTACTTAGCCAAGAAACCAACTTTTTCCCAAGGAAAAATGCACCACCACTGGTACTTTTTCTGTCATCAATATTTCCTTCCCAATCAACATCAGTATAAGCATGAAGTTCAAAGCTATCATTCCTGTCATACCATAAACCATAATCTATGGTTCCTCTGAGATACCTCAGTATTCTTTTCACAGCAGCTAGATGAGTCTCTTTGGGCTCTGCCTGATATCTAGCCACAATTCCAATAGCATTAGCAATATCTAGTCTGGTGTGAGTCAGATATTGTAGCCCTCCAACCATTGACCTTTACAAAGTCTTAAAAAAACATTTTGATTCATCATCAATTGTTATCTTGTTTCCAGTCACCATAGGTGTTCCTACTATTTACAATATTCCATACCAAATTTCTTAAACAATTCTTTGAGATACTTGGTCTGAGAAATGAAAATAACATTCTCATTCTGAGTTATTTGTAGTCCAAGGAGGAATTTCATTTCACCTATCATGGACATCTCAAATTCACTTTCCATTTCTTTAGCAAACTTCCTACATAGATCATCATTACCTCCAAAGATAATGTCATCCACAAATACTTCTACTATCAGGATTCCATCTTTAGTAGTTCTTAAGTACAAATTACTATCTACATTACCATTTCTAAATCCAAGTCCAAGTAGATACTTTTCCAACCTTTCATACCAAGCCCTAGGAGCTTTCTTCAACCCATATAGTGCTTTCTTCAATTTTCACACCATGTCTTTTTCTTCTCATAGAGGAAATCCATCTGGTTGTTCTATGTATGCTTCTTCTTCAAGATCTCCATTCAGAAATGTAGATTTAAAATCCATCTGATACACTTTGAAGTTTTGTGTGCAGCATAAGATAGAAATAATCTTATTTCCTCTATTCTAGCAACAAGAGTAAATGTTTCTTCAAAGTCTATGCCTTCTTGCTGTGAGTATCCCTTACACACTAGTCTTTCTTTGTTCCTTATAAATGTTCCTTCTTCATCCATTTTTTTTCTAAAGACCCATTTTGTTCCTATAATATTTTTATTTTTAGATCTTGGAACCAATTCCCAAGTATTATTTTTATTTATCTCATCCAATTCTTCTTTCATGGCATTTATCCAAGATTCATCTTTAAAGGCTTCATCTGTAGTTTTTGGCTCAACTTGAGAAATCAAACAAATTTCTTCTCTAACTTTAGATCTAGTTTGCACTCCTTGACTGGTATTCCCAATAATTTGATTTTCAGGATGGTTATTTTTTACATACCTTGGAGTTTTAGGAGTTTTAGTAGTCTTGCTTGTATCATCACAAGCCTCTTTTTCACTTTCTTCCTCAACAAGTTCTTCTTCTTCGGCAGCAGTAGTGGTTTCTTTCACTTCTGATATCTGACTGTTGTCATACATTCTTTCTTGTATCTGAAATTTCTCATCTATTCTTACATTGTTACTTTCAACCATCTTCCTTAATCTTAGATTGAAACATTTGTATTCCTTGTTTTTAATAGAGTAACCAAGGAAGATACCTTCATCACTTCTAGCATCAAATTTCCCTATCTCATCATCCCTCTTGATATAACATTTGCTACCAAAAATTCTAAAATATTTTATAGTAGGAGTATGATCAAACCATAGTTCATAGGGAGTCTTACTTGTGCCATCTCTAATTTGAATTCTATTTAATGTGTACACTGATGTTCCAACAACCTCTCTGCAATGTACATGAGATACATTTCCTTGAATCAACATTGTCCTGGCAGCATCAAGTATAGTTCTGTTTCTTCACACTGCTATCCCATTCTTTTGTGGAGTCCTAGGAGTAGATGTTTTTATTTTTATCCCACGCTCTTCATAGTATGAATTAAATAAATCTGATGTAAACTCTCCACCTCTATCTAATCTTAAACACTTTATTTTCAATCCTGATTCATTCTCTACTTTTTCTTTAAACAATTTGAATTTGTTAAATGCTTTTGATTTTTCTCTCAAATAAGTAACCCACATCATTCTAGAAAAGTCATCAAAAAAGAGTATAAAATACCTTTCACCATAGTATGACTTTGTTCTTGTAGGCCCACATAGATCTGTATGTACCAGATCCAAATTTCCTTTTGATGTAAATGTTTTTCTTTTATGACTGCTTTTAGTTTGCTTTCCCATAACACATTCTTTGCATATTGTGTTAGAAGGTTTCACAATCTTCAATAGATCTCTTACTACATTATCCATACTTGCCTTCACAATGTTATCAAAGTTAACATGAAAAATTCTTCTATGCCATAACCAACTATCATCTACCTTCACAACAAAAAAAGAGGCTCCAAATGTGTTTAGTTCAAATACATTACCTCTAGATCTTGAACCAGTAGCAATCAGTTTTCCTTCCTTGCTTCTGGTAAAGCATTTACCATTAACAAAACTTAACTGAAAGTTTCTATCCATTAACTATCCAACACTCAATAAGTTATGCTTTAATCCTTCAACTAGTAGTACATTATCTGTATTAGTCTTTCCATCCAGAGTGATGGATCCAACTCCTATGATGGACTTTGGGAGATTGTCCCCAAACCTTACAACACCTCCATCATAATTTACTAATTTAACAAATTTATTCTTATCACCAGTCATGTGATGAGAACATCCACTGTCAATTATACATTCAGTTTTCTTATCAACATGAGATACTAAAGCTTTTTCTTCATGAACTGGTTCATCTTTAATAGCAACAAATCCATTTCTTCATTGTCTAAATGATCATCATCAGAGATTCCTTTGCTAACATAATAACATTCTTTGTATCTTCTAATCTTTGCATAATAAGGTTTGTATTTAGGAACCCTTGTAGGACAACTAGATGCAAAATGACCTATCTTATTGCATGAAAAACATTTCAAAGGTAATTTGCCTTCAGATTTTCCCTTACTTCTTTTCTCTCTTCTAGCAAACAGTGCAACAAGTTCTTCCATCTTATTTTCTTCTTCCATTATCTTCTCCCATTCCTCAGCATACTCACCAAGCTCTTCTTTCAAGTCTTCTTTTCTTGTGCTCGGAAGTGTAGATACTTTCTTGTGCGTGGACACCCTAAATGCATATTCAACTTTAGGTACAACTTCTCCTAATTCCATAGCTTCAAAGGTAGTTAACTTTGCAATCAACATCTCTCTACTAAATTTTGGAGTTAGGGTTATAGTTTCTTGAATTGGCATTGCCTTGAATTTATAAGTAGGAGTTAGAGATCTAAGAATCTTTGCAATGACTTCATCTTCATCATAAGTACCTCCACAATTTCTGATTCCGACTACAACTTCTATAACCCTTTGAACATAGGCTCTAATACTTTCATCTTCATTCATTTGTAGCTTCTCCATCTTTATCTTCTAGTTTTGCAATTTTTCTTGTTTTGTATACTTGTTTCCTTCATAGAGTGCCTCTAGTCTATTCCAAATTTCATGTGCCGAATCTAGATCTTTAATTTCAATAAACTCACCCTTAGATAGTGCATTGATCAATGATTCTCTTATGATGATGTTGCCTGAAAATAACTTCTTTTCATCTTCATCAGCTATTTCCAAGTCATTCTCAACCTTCAAAGATTCCTTCTTCTTCACAATCATCTAGTAGTCTATGCCCATACATAGCAGATGTGTTCACATCTTGTTTTTCCAACTGTCAAAGTTTTTAGGATCAAACTTAGGACTTTCTTACCTATAGAATTCCATTTCCAAGATCACCTCGAGCTGTTAAGCTTTCTCTCTGAGGACCACAAGCTTTGATACCAATTGTTAGGAAGAAAAGTCCACAATATAACTAAGAGGGGGGGTGAATCAGTTGTATAACAGAATATTAAACTTTAAACCTTAAGCTCATCAATATCAGAAACAATGAACACAATGAATGCCAACACCATAACACAATATTTTGGTCTCGGGGAAACCTTGTTAAAGGTAAAACCCCCGGTGGGAATTAGCACCCACAAATGATGTACTGAGAGTATAGTAATCCTTGTTAGAAGATATATCCCTGTTAGGAGCTTATTGAAACATTACAGTACATAGTCCTTGTTAGAGGATAGACCATGTTAAGAGTCAAGAACAATAGAGGGCTCACTATCCAAGGCTCACTGCCCAAAGAAGGTTAAATCCACCTTCAGAACTCACTAGTTTGCAACCAGTGTATATGAAGAAATACATAATTTTTTGAACTATTTGCTAGCAACCGTCTTTGCTTGATCAGTTCCAATGATGTCCACCAGTAAACCTCTACTCTACATGTAGTAGACACAAGCTCACAACTTTCACAACCTCTCTATATCACATGTGTTCCATCCATATCTTTTCCAAAGAAAAGACCTTTCATTTATACCTTATTACATTTTACCAAGATCAAGTCAGCCCATAAGGCTTTCCTAATTATAAACAATTACATAAACCCTTGCTAAGATACACATGGTATCTAAAACAAGTTTACAATTATTACATTACAATAATTAAGGACCGACATCCTTGATTTGTACTTGCCAAACAAAACACATGCTTCGTTCCCTGAGTCGGCTTCAGAGTAAGCCATCGCCAGAGCACACACCACAGATGACATCGACAATCACTCTATACCTTGCACTGACCAATGAACATTCGTTAGTACCTCTTCCATCATTCTTCAAGTTCACATACCTTGAATCCAATTCCTCTGAAAGATATATCAAAAACTCAGAGACTAACTCTGTCAATTCTCACTGTCACAGTCCAGTGACCAGTCTTTACCAAAACAGTTGTAACTCTCTTAATATGCAATAATTAATGATGCAATCAAAGATATAAGATCACAACATCTACCTGAACTCTCATATGACTTTGTAGCATCTGAAACATTTGTACAATAACTGTACACAATGATTACTAGTCTAGTTCCTTAATAAAAGAATATGTTGACATTAGTGAAAAACCACAAATGACAATAGTATGAGTGCCCATTCAGTAATGTAGTGATTAAACATATTACATGTCTCAATCACCACCCATGCATTAGCAATATCCAACAAACAATCCATTTAAATTTTCCCTAAAGGTGGAACCATGGACTTAACCTCAACTCAACCATGAACAACTCAACTCCACCCCCTACACTTGCCAAAATCTATAAAAGTAAGGTATAAATCAATGAATAATGATCCACAAATCTGAGAATTGCATCAAACCTCTCGAGATTTTGAGATAGAAAGGAAAATTTAGATTTAATTAAGCATAGTTTCAATTTGGAATTCACTTAATTAGTTCCATATCTTCATCATTCTTGTTTTAGAGCTATCACTAATGGAGGCTTGCTAAGAGATTTGCATTAGCATATCTAAATAGAGAGCCATAGAGTACTCATTAGTCATTTTTGTATTGAAATAGCTCACTAATTGTGGTATTTTGCTAATTTAGATTATTTATTATTAAACTAACCCTATGAAGGTGCTTTCCATAGCACACATTACTAATGCAAATTTGTCTGCTTGATCTTTTAGGCTCTCTTTTCCTTGTTATTTTTTACCTTCCTCGGCAGATGCACTATCTATTGTTATTGTTGGCTTATCCTGCTTCTCGGCAGTGATACTCTTGTGGTTCCACAACACATGCCCCATTTTGGCCACTCGGCCTAATGGGGACCCCCTTTTTTTAGGGTCTTTTAGTTGCCTTTGGGGTTTTGGTTTGTTTTCCTTGTGCAATTAGTTTAGATAGTTAGAATTTTCTTCATGCTTTCAATAAGACATTACTGACAATTGTTTTTTCATGCAAAAGTTTGATGCCCACCTTTTGAGATTTATGAAGAAATAACAAGGGAAGCTAACATCCATGGGAGTACTAAGACTTTTGGAAATCCAAGAAGTGACAAAGAATTTTTAAAGAGCTCACCACAACATTCTTCTAGAACACTAAGTCTTCAATTTTGACAAGTTCAGAGAATTTCAACACTTAGTCATTCTCAATGGTGGATTTTCGACATTTCGGAGTTGCTGGAGTTTTTGATGTCCGAAAGTCTGAAGTGCCGAAAGTTTGCTGGATTTTTGAAGTTTCAGAGTTACTGGAGTTTTCGTTGTTCAAAAGTCCAAAATGCTAGAAGTTTGCTAGATTTTTAGAGTTTTGGAGTTGGTGGAGTTTTCGTTGTCCGAAAGTCTGAAATGCCAGAAGTTTGTTGGATTTTTGGAGTTTCGGAGTTGCTGGAGTTTTCGTTGTCCGAAAGTCCGAAATGCCAAAAGTTTTCTATATTTTCAAAGTTTCAAAGTTGCTGGCTTTTTGCTGTCTGAAAGTCCAAAGTTTTTCCTAGCATAGAGTTTTTTACTTAGCCATTTTTGAAGAATTGGTTTTTCGGCCTTTAAGGCCTAGAGATTTTTTGGCCACCAACAAGTTCGAAGTCCAAAATTTGGGAAAGGAAGACTTGTGACTTAGTCATTTTTGGAGCTTGGTTTTTTCGGACCAACTGTCAGGATTTGGGTATTTTTTGGTATGTCCGACGTTTAACTCCAGTTATCTCAGACTTGATTTTTCAGTCAACGGGGCTTCTTTTTGGGGATCGTTTGTGCATGATTTTGGGAGCTCTTCTAGTTGGGTCCACATGGAGAAGCTAGAGCCAAAGATAAAGGGTAGAAACATGAATATTAGCAAGTGCATGCACAAGTTCCAGCTCCATTTTCAAGATGTCTAGTGCATGATTTGCTTAAAGCTTTGTAATGCATGAGATTTAATTCCATGCTAGGGTAGTTTAGCTAAGTTTTAGAAGTAGTTTCATTAAAGCAATCTCTAGTTTAGATTTCCTTTCAAGTTTTAGTTGCAGCCAAACCCTAGCTGTGAAAATAAGAGCATGGTTCTATAAATTATAATAAAAATGATGTAATGAGGGTTGATTTAATTATTAATACAATATATACAGTTGGTGCTTCATTCATGGTGTGATTTATCTGCTATCTATGTGAAATTTATGAATGTGTGAATTGCTCATTCCTTTATTTCAAAGAGCCAATTGGTTGTTTAATGATTTTACGTCTGCAATCTTTTAGTTTGGTGTTTGTTGGTATCATATTGTTGTGTTGTGACAAATTTATGAGAAGATTATTCTTTGGTGCTTGAAGATTAACTTATCTCACGTGTGTGTGCATCTGGGGTGGCTTCATGATCTGATGAGTTTTGGCTTATCATACGTCTACATTTGTTTGATTCTGTTGATGATTGCATCCATTTAGCTGAAGATTGTGACATGATCTGATCTCTATTTTGTGGGTTTCTTCATCTTCTTGGTTATTTAATTCACATGGTGGCATGATGCTAGCATATGTCCATTAGGTTTCTTTTCAGCAATTTCATTCAAATCTCTTGTTACCCTACATCTTCTAACCCTCCATGCAAGTTATTTTTAGTAGATTAATTAAATTAGCATTGCTTTCATTCCTAAATCTGAAAATTGTATAAAAAAAGAGATATCTTGGTTTCCTAAAGTTTATTTTGTAGTTTTCCTTGAGAGAAGAACCAGCAAAGGCCTCCTTGTTAACAGATTCACATTTGTCTTCCATTGAGCTATCCAAGTGGTTGAGACCCAACTAGAAGGAACCTTGAGATTGATTCCATCAGTCCTCCAAGAGAGGAAGTTTCTTGTGCAAATTCCTAGTCATTGTCCTCGTGTAAAAATGATGCTCAACAGAAGTGGTGCTAGAAGGAGGGCATGACCCAAAAGGTTTTCAAGTTATAATCACACTAAACAAGTTGTATGTTGGGAAAATCTAGCTTCAATGGATAGTCCATTTTGTATACCAGGAGGTCTCCATGAGATTCCTCTGCATGCACATAATAGGCTTCCTTTTTTCTTCCCTAGTAATCGAGAAAATGCTACAAATCATGTAAGGATTTGCAAGGATCTAATGCTCTTTCTTGAAATTGAACATGAAGATGTTATTTGCAATTTATTTGTCAAGACATTTCAAGGCGTAGAACTTCAATGGTATGAAATACTCTCATCCAATTCTATTTGCTCATGGATTGAATTAAAGGATCTATTCTTAATTCAATTTGATCCCAATGTGAGTTCAGAAGATTCACTTTTTTATTTTGCTGCTATAAGAAGGACACCTCAAGAGTCCATTGCCCAATTTAATCATCGATTTCTTCTCATGTATCAAAGGGTTCAAGATTTGGAAAGGATGGTGGATGATTCAATGTTAAAAGAGAATTATTTATGGTGTTTGGATGTCTCATTTTCATGCACAATCAGATCTTTTGGTGAGGTTACTACCTTGCATGATGCATTCAACAAGGCTCTTTTCTTGGCACGATGTGGATGTGATGTTACAAATGGTACAAATGGTCCTAATGGAAGTTTCAATATGCAATTGATTGAATGTTACCACTCATTACAGCTCTATGTCAACCCAATGAATACATCAAATCAGCTACAATCATCTCATTCAACCACTTACAACATGCCTGATATCCATATGATGCAATCAACGAATCAAAAGAATCAGATCAATCACTTTCAAGATCATATTTGGGGTCAAAATTCCCATGATACAACCTTGGACACAAGTATTTTTCCACCCAATGATGCTCCTATAGAGATCTTGTTGTATTCTTACTATACTCCATTGATCAATCCATAAAAACATGATGATACTTCAAATGGAAAGCTTGCTGGTCAGCTATATGAGCATGATAAGTTGTGCAATAATGAAAGTGAAATGATCCTAAATGCTGATTGTAATTCAGAATGCAAGTTACCAAATGATTTTTTGACAAAAATCAGTCATGGGATAACAAGAAATGATGAAAAAATCTAGGAGGATGAGAGATATTCAATGCTGCCCCAAAATTATTGTCATGAAAGAGAAACAAGTACAAAATATTTGTCATCTTCACAAGGTAATTCTGATGACACTTTTGATGTTGAAAAAGATTCACACGACAAAGACATAGATAATCATTGTTGGGTAGATATTACACTTGAACAAAGTAGACTGGATGAGAAGTTGTAAGAATTGGGTATTCCTATGTCATTATCAAATTTTTCATGGATGGAAGGATGTAGAATACACCTCATGAATCAACATTGTGAGATGGATTGCCCTATTTTTCTTGTAAAGATGGACTTCTATTTGAAGGGAAAGATGACTATTGAAGAGGTATTCATTCCTATAGAAGATTATTGGGATAGTCAATTAAGGAAGAAGAGGAACATGATCAATTTCATGAGACTTTGGAAGATATGGATTTGCCTAATGAGAAAGATAAAGTGATTGAAATACAAGAAAATGAGGGTGAGAAAATTCCCAATGATGAGGAGAGTGAAATCATAAATACATTCATAGACATCTTCATGAAAGATGAAAGTGCAAAGGTCTCTTCTCGTGAAATCATAAGTGATGATGCGCTGACCCTTTTGAATGCTAATTAGGATGGAGCCCAAATAAATGGGATACAATAAGTTCAAGAGGATGATCAAAAGGAAGATGATGAACATGAAAAATTATGCCTTGAGGTAGAGGAATCTCAGCATTTACAAAACAACAAACAAGATGACTCTCAATTTTTGTCATCAGGGGAGTTAGACAAGGTTCTTGATTTGGAATCATGTTTGAGTAAAGAAATGTCCATTTATGGGTATTACATGCATATATCAAACCTTGTAGTATCCAATTCATGTAGGATTCATCCTTTTGAGATACATTCAGAGGTAATTTGTCTTGAATTCTTGTTAGCTTGGGAGATCACCTTAGAAGGTAAGTACAACTTTGAACATGTCTCTTTGAGGCATGAGTGAGAAAATAATTTGAATGCTGATTCTAACAATTCTTGCAATTTTTAAGACATGCTTATGAGTGAAATTCTTAATCCTAATGAGGTCAAATGTGATGATTTATTATTTATGACTAATGATAATTATAACAGGGATCACAATCTGGATGATTTGCCTCTTGAACCTTGTTGTAATGATAGGTATAATACATCACTAATGCTTATGTTTTCTTATGGTGTGCATGCACTTGAGGAGAATGGATTGGTGTACCATGAGATAAGACCTCTATAACAAGAAATCACATTGAGTAAGTATATGCCCATGGTTGGGAACTCACTAAATTAGGTTGTATCTATCCATTATCCCTTGCTTTTTGATGATTTTCAATTTGAGTATGATAAAGGTGAAAAAACTTGTTTGTGGATTAATCATGATTATGGAGAGTTGCCACAACTTTTGATTTTACATGATTTGTACCTAGAATTTGAACAAAAATTATCTAAATTTTATTTTTTTGAGTACAAAGATGAGTTTGCATTCTTTAGAACTGTGCATGGAGCATTGTTACTATTGCATGGAAATAAAAATCAGTTAATAAGAAACTCATATGCTTGTTGTTCTAATTTTTTTCTATATAATTTAACTTTAGTTGTAATTAGGTAGGTGTTAGTTAGTTTCCCTTATGTTTTAGTGGTTAAGTTTTGTTTTGTTAGTGGGTCAGTCTCATTCCTTGTTGCTTGAGTGTTTTATCTTTTGTTTGTCAGTCTGGGGAAAAGAGAGTTTTGTCGCAGCTATTCTTGGAAAGTGGTCCATCCCAAGTGGTCTTTGATAGGAGGCAGGGGTATTTCTTAGTCAAAATTTTTAAAGGAATTCATCTTGCAAGAAATTGGATACATGGATCATGAATGGTGATACCTTTCACTGGAAATCAAGTTGATAGTCAAAGTCGACCATCCTCAACACATTACACACTTTAAACTTAATACTGTGGTTGTTGGTTTCTTGGGTAAGTATCAGTTGGAGTTGATTGGAGCCTATTGTTATGGGTGACCTTAGATCTTAGAACCCTTCTCCATCTACATCTTGACTTGAAGGGACAAAATCAAAAGGAGGAACGCATAAAGAAAGGTCAACAGGGAAAAGAAAAGTTCAAATGCTTGGGTGGCATAGCCTAATTGCTGTTCGAGTTTCTAGAAAGAAAAAAAAAGAAAGAGAAAAAGAGAAATTTGAAATGCAAGCGCTAAGGTAGCATAGCCTAAGAGCTACCTTAGCATACCAAAAATGCTAAATTGAAGACAATTGAAAAAGTGACAATATTCAAAGCACAATGGATAAAGAAAAGTCACCTTCTATGTAAATGATGTTGACTTTAAAGGAGCCCTCCAAAAATAAAAGAATCTCACATCTTGTTAGAAGATAGAGAGGGGTGACTCTAGCAACCTCTACCGGGGCTATGAACACCTGACTGGCAGTAGAGCAAGGTTAGAATGAGATTATGGAAATTTATGAAAGTAAGAAAAGATTGGCTCCAAGTGTTTCTTATCTAGGAAACCTTCATCCAAGTGTTGAAGGAATGAACACACATATGCACCCACTGGATGAAACAATAAAGGATTTCAATTTTGAAAGTTGGTGGATTAATATTTTCATGAATGGTGCTTGTGTTTGGTTTATTGCAAGACAATTTCAGAGAAAGTTTTATGGTAAAGAAATGCCTTGGTCATTTCTCCTTTTGTTAGGGCTATTTGTTGTGGTTCCACAACACACGCCCCATTTTGGCCACTTGGCCTAATGGGGACCCCTTTTTTTTTAGGGTATTTTAGTTGCCTTTGGGGTTTTGGTTTGTTTTCCTTGTGCAATTAGTTTGGATAGTTAGAATTTTCTTCATGCTTTCAATAAGACATTACTGACAACTATTTATGCATGCAGAATTTTGATGCCCACCTTTTGAGATTTATGAAGAAATAAAAAGGGAAGCTGACATCTATGGGAGTACTAAGATTTTTGGAAATCCAAGAAGTGACAAAGAATTTTTAAAGAGCTCACCACAACATTCTTCTAGAACACTAAGTCTTCAATTTTGACAAGTTCAGAGAATTTCAACACTTAGTCATTCTCAGTGATGGATTTTTGGAGTTTCAGAGTTGCTGGATTTTTCGTAGTTTGAAAGTCTGAAATGATGGAAGTTTGCTGGATTTTTGGAGTTTCGGAGTTGCTGGAGTTTTCACTGTCCGAAAGTCTGAAATGCCAAAAGTTTGCTAGATTTTTAGAGTTTCGGAGTTGCTGGAGTTTTCACTATTCAAAATTCTGAAACGCTAGAATTTTGTTGGATTTTCAGAGTTTCAGAGTTGTTGGATTTTCATTGTCCGAAAGTTTGAAGTTTTTCCCAGCATAGAGTTTTTGACTTAGCCATTTTTGAAGACTTGGTTTTTTAGCCTTTCGGCCCTAGAGATTTTTCGGCCACCGACAAGTCTGAAGTCTAAAATTTGGGAAAGGAAGACTTGTGACTTAGTCATTTTTGGAGTTTGGTTTTTTTGGACCAACTGTCAGGATTTGGGTATTTTTTGGTACATCTGACGTTTAACTCCAGTTATCTCAGACTTGATTTTTCAATCAACTGGGCTTCTTTTTGGGGATCATTTGTGCATGATTTTGGGAGCTCTTCTAGTTGGGTCCACATGGGGAAGTTGAAGCCAAAGATAAAGGGAAAAAAAATGAAGATTAGCAAGTGTATGCATGAGTTCCAACTCCATTTTTGAGATGTTTAGTGCATGATTTGCTTAAAGCTTTGTAATGCATGAGGTTTAATTATGTGCTAGGGTAGTTTAGCTAAGTTTTAGAAGTAGTTTCATTAATGCAATCTCTAGTTTAGATTTCCTTTCAATTTTTAGTTGCAACCAAACCCTAGCTACGAAAATAAGAGCATGGCTCTATAAATTGTAATAAAAATGATGTAATGAGGGTCGATTTGATTATTAATACAATATATACAGTTGGTGCTTCATTCATGGTGTGATTTATCTGCTATCTATGTTGAATTTATGAATGTGTGAATTGCTCATTCCTTTATTTCAAAGAGCCAATTGGTTGTTTAATGATTTTAAGTCTACGATCTTTTAGTTTGGTGTTTGTTGGTATCATATTATTGTGTTGTGATGAATTTCTGAGAAGATTATTCTTTGGTGATTAAAGATTAACTTGTCTCACATGTGTGCGCATCTAGGGTGGCTTCATGATCTGATGAGTTTTGGCTTATCATATGTCTGCATTTATTCAATTCCATTGATGATTGCATCCATTTAGCTAAAGATTGTGACATGATCTGATCTCTATTTTGTGGGTTTCTTCATCTTCTTGGTTATTTAATTCACATGGTGGCATGATGCTAGCATATGTCCATTAGGTTTCTTTTCAGCAATTTCATTCAAATCTCTTGTTACCCTACATCTTCTAACCCTCTGTGCAAGTTATTTTCAGTAGATTAATTAAATTAGCATTGCTTTCATTCCTAAATCTAAAAGTCATATAAAAAAAGAGATATATTGGTTTCCTAAAGTTTGTTTTGTAGTTTTCCTTGAGAGAAGAACCAGCAAAGGCCTCCTTGTTAACAGATTCACATTTGTCTTCCATTGAGCTATCCAAGCAGTTGAGACCCAGCTAGAAGGAACCTTGAGATTGATTCCACTAGTGCTCCAAGAGAGGAAGTTGCTCACACAAATTTCTAGTTGTTGTCCTTGTGTAAAAATGATGCTCAACAGATACTTTGTGAGACTTGTGGTTCAATTGTGACCATATGATAACTTATAGGTGTAGTGTCCATAGTTGATTAGATATTCATGTACCTAAATTAAAATGGGATTGGTGCTTGCTATACATTGTTCTGAGGCTGCAAATATTTAACTCTTAATTTCTTCCTTAGTTAATATGTTAGCTTTGATTGGGGTATCTTTAGTGATATCCATAATTGTGATCACATCTTGTGATTCACTCACTTTTCCTTATGTCCTTCTTCTTCCACTTTCTTTTGAGGTTCATTAATGTCTTCCTTATTGTCTAGCTCCACTTTACTAGATGTACCTTCACCCAGTTGTGAACTCTTCTCAATTATCAGTGCAAAAATAATCTTCCACAATCTAGTAATTTGTTGCACAATATCTTCAACCTTATGCTATAAAATAGAATAGGCCAGGAGCTTGGGTAAAAACCTATTCTTGTACTGCTCCATATATTTCTTTATGTACTTTGGGGATAGATCTGGCATGACCTGAGCTAGTGTAATCTCCCTTATCTATTTTTTTTCATCATGGCATACTGCCATTTCTGATCAATTCTTTTGTATAGCTCTTCAGGGATGAGATTCCCCATCTGTACAAGTGTCATCTTGAATGTACACACCATCTCTATCATTGCCTCTTCTGCATTCTCTTTATCATCATTATTTAACTTAAAAAATTTATTTTCTTAAAGTCTACTAATCCAGCGGTTCTTTTGATATTGTGGCATATTTCATCCATAGTCAATTGATGTCTTTGTGATGATACTTTCACCTTTGTATTTTCATCTTTATATGTATCTTCATCATCATCATCTTTCTCCAAGACCAACTTCTTTCTTGGTTTCTTCCTAAGATTGCTTGGCACGGCCTTAGTTTGAACTGGTTTTCTTTTTCTTGATGTGGGTGTCTTTTTCTAGGGCTTGACAGTTGTGACATAGGAAGTTTCCTTGGTTCTTGATCTAAGTACTATAGGAGGAGTGGACTTTTGCTTTTTTAATTGTCTTTTTCTCAGCTCGGCAACTAATTCCTTCTTTCCCTTCTTTGGAATTTTAGTATCCTGCTCATCACTTCCTTCAGACTCACTAGATTATCTTCTCCTAGCCCTTGTGTTAGTTCAAGAGGTGCATTTTCATCTTCTCCTTCTCCTAGCATCTTTTCTAGGTTCTTAACTAGTTTCTTCCTCTTTCTATCCATGGTTGTCGACTTTAATCCCATAGTTATCTTAGACTTAGCTTCCTCATAAGTCCCAAAAGGTTTAGCCTTCCTATTGATTTCCTTAGCTAGTAAAGTAGTTATGGTTATTGTTATCTCATCTATATTAACCTCATAAGGTAGTGGCCTAAGCCATGTTATTCTCTACATAACAGCCTGAGCATATGTATAATCAGTATCCACTAGGAAGCATATGTCATTGTAGTGCTTCTCTACTAGGGATATAGGGATCCTACTCCTCTTTATCATTTTATTTTTTAATTCTACAAAGTAATTATCCATAACACTCTCAAAATTCTCTCCTAATTGATCAAAAAACTCATTTATCTACTGGGTGACTGCTCGGTCCTTATTCCATACAACATTTCCAATTGTAGGGAAACTATTTTGAACATAGAAGAATAAAAAAGTGAGTAGAGAACCAAACTTACACATTGCATTCTTGGCTTCTCTGATTGAAGTAAGGTTCTCAGAAAGCTGGGTCAACTATAGCTCAGCAAGATCATAAGTGTGATCTTTCTTTACCATCTTCCATGTTTGGTCGACTGCAATACATGGAACACTATCTAGCCTGCTAGAGTGATAGAATTTGTGAGCAATCACTCTCACTAAAAAATCTATTTCTGGATCAGTGATTGTAGATATAGTCATCCCTTTCTTATTCCACACTACTTGAGTGTTTGTTTGTATTATTTCTTTACTCTGGCATCTCATTGTCTTCTTCCCTATTAGACTAGGGTAACCAGTGACTCAGTGTATCATCTCCTTATTAATCTTGAACGATCCATCCTCCATCCATATCTTCATGCCATGAACTCTTCTTAACATAATTTTGATCCATTCAACCTCAAAGTTTCATGGGAAATCAAGGGCACACACTAACCCTTTCTCGACAATTTGTTGATGTTCAACCTTGAATACTCTGTTGTTACATAGCATGTTATATGCCTCCCTTAGCTCATAATCTCCTATTTCTCCAATTTTACACATGTATCATGAGCGTACATCATTGATCATTAAGACCTTCACCAAAATCAATGACATGGCACCCATAAGATCTCCCTTCACCGCACTTTCAAGAACTACTTGAAATTTCTATGGTTTGCATGCATCATTCCTTACAAGTTGAACATTTAAAACTTCCTTTCCTTGCTTCTTAGTTTCTACAAATGAAGTAGATACCATATCTCTAAAATCAAGGGTTCAAATTACTAATCCAAGTTACTTGGTAATACCTTGTTCCAACAGTCCTTTTGATGTTTGTCGACACATTGTAAAGATCTTCACAAATTTTACTTAGCACAAATAGCTCTTTATTAATCACCTTGAAATCACTTTGTAAGTTCTCAAATCTCTAGGTGAAATGAGAATAAATGGTAACATTATGCTTTATAGACTTTAAATGGTGAGATTAGGGCTTCATTAAATGATCTGTACATTGGGTAGGTGTATACAACTGTCTTGGCCTTCGCATGTTGACTTGGTTAAAAAGTCCTCAGTCAATACTACCATTTAGTTTATGCTCGGTAAATATCACATCTTAGCTATCATTGGAGCTTGACATACACTAAGTGACTTGTTCACTATGTACTTAAATACTGATGCTCGACATAAAAATTGCAATATAACTTCTTTCTTAGATATGTCCTAATACATCTCAATTTATGCAAATATAGACTTTAACATATCAAATATCATGAACTGATGTAAAATAAATCATTAGGAAATTCACATCCTCACATACCTTCTTTTCTTAGTTTGATGTAGTGTGATCACCTGATCCATTGGATTAGGTGACCTTAGGTTCATTGGATCCACTACTACTTGATTCTTCTTTCTTTTTCCATGTCTTATTCATCTGGTTCCTTATTTGTTCAACAGTTTCTTTATTTATGACTTGTTCATTTCTCAGCGCATGTGCTATGCAGTCTCTTTTTATGTGACCAATCTTGTGGCATTTGTAACAAACTAGACTTCCACTCATCCAACTCTTGGATTTACCTCTAAAATGTGTCTTCAAACAGTTTACTCCAATATGACCATATTCTCCACAATAATGATAACTATACCATGTGTTGTAGTCCCAATTGAATGTGTTACCTTTCCTAGGTGTTTTATTCTACTTATTCGATGTCCACTTAGCTTTGGATCTACATTCTTGTGCTCTATAACCATATTTATGACAGTTAAAACAATGTCCTTGAAATCTAGGTGTAGTAGGTGGATTACTGACCTTTGTCCTACATTCATGTGCCTGATGTCCATATTTCTTATAATTAAAACAATTTCCATTGAACTTTTGTTTAGGATTGGAATTACTATTCTTGCTTATGTAGATGTTCATTATGTGTCCTAGCTTTCCATAATGATGGCATGTGGTTTTCTTGTTCTTTGACTTTGCATTCCTTTGTTCTCCACTCTCTGATGATTATCCTTCTTCAGTAGATGTCAAGTGCTCATCATGGCTAAGTCCAGAAGTATCACTAGATCTTCTTGGTTACCTTAACATTTCTTCACAGTATTTCATAGCTTCATTTGGCTTATTCATCCTTTTATTTAATTCCTTTTGAGATCTCAATTCATTCTTTAGTTGGCTATTCTCTGATCTTAGATTTGTGATTTCCATATATTGCCTGCTCAACTCTTGATTAGCAAGTAGCAGTTGATTCACCATGTCCAATTGATTTTTTGTCAGCCTTTGCATGTCACATGTCCTTTCATCAAGTCTTATAGACATTTGTCTTTTGTCTTCTTTAGCCATTGTCTTATCATCTTCAAATTTCTTTTTTTGTTCAATTACTTCACATAATCTTACTGATTGACTTTCATGTTCTCTCTTCAGATTTCTGATATCTTCATTCAGTGTGTTTTTTTTCTCTAACAAACATGTTATAGATGCATCACTTTCAGTGGGATTTCCATTTTCAAATATACCTTTAGTATCCTCTTCTTGATATAGTATATCATTTTGTTGAATTGCCAATCCTTTCCTTCTTCTTAAGGATTTCTTCAATTCACCTCTAGTTGCTTCAAGCTAGTGTAGTTCAAGATGAATGTCAATATTCTAATTCTTTATGATCTTGTCCAACTTATAAACCTCCATCTCCAAGATCTTAACTCACAAGTGATTAGACTTCTTTAAGAGACTTAGCTCTGATACCAATTTTTCGAAATCTAATATGGGAAAGTGAGATACTAAGAGGGGGGTGAATCATATATCTCCTATTTATTCCACTTTGACATAAATTCAACTTACTTATCATAAACATCAAATTCAATATTGAAATAGATCTAACAATCTAATCTTCATCCATGAAATTGAAACATAACATGAAGATTTTGGTTACCCAGAAACCCTTGAAAGGTAAAACTGGGGTGGGGATGACACCTACAAATCTTCACTATTGCAGTATTAAAGTTTGCCTCTTAGGGCTACAAAATTTGATCATAAACTGATGATCTACCCTATGAGGGGTCTGCCCTGTTAAGAGCTTATAGACTTATACAATCTACCTTTGTTAAAGGATTTAAAACTTACAACAAAGTAAGCACTCAATTAAGAGATTTACATAGGCCCGTGAGGACCACTTTGTTAAGAGATATACCTTGATTCACCTGCTAAAATGTATTAGTACCCGATCCTTCAATTTTCAATATGATACTGATAACAGATCTTCTCCTTCCAATACTTGTTTGATCTCCTCAATCAAATATATCTCTCTTCTTCCCTTCAATGCTTTTCTCGGTCACTCTGACTAATCTCTGCCTATATCAAAATACTTCTATGTTCTATATATGAGATCCTCTTCATTCCATTCATACACATGCATACTACATTTTAGGTTTTAAGATCTCATCTTATATAGATAAAAAAATCCACCTCCTAGATCAAGATCAATGATCTAGATTCTCTACTTATGCCTCTTAAGAATTCTCTTAATCTGATAGGCTGCATAGCTTACATAGGGATTAATTATTATGATTATAAGGCATAATCACCTCCTTGATTCCCTCAACAAATATTAAATATTATATAGATTTTGGCCAAAATGGTTTACCTAAGTATTTATGCCATTACAAACACATATTTCAAATCTAGCTTTCTTGGCATATGAAGTCTCTAACACTTGACATTAACTATTATTCATATACTAGTGCTTGGCACTGACACTTCCGTACAACTTGGCATAGATTGCTCAACTATTACTGAAGTACTCAATGACCACTGTCTTGCTCGGTAGTAATTACTGCTCGGTAATTGTATAATTTTATCCATGACTCAGCCTTTACAAGATGGCTCAGTCATAGTGATGATCGACTAACATTGCCTAGAAAATGAGTAAGTGCTAGACACTAATGGAAAACAAAACTCAGGGATCAACAATACTTCTCCTTTTTTAAAATCTCCCTCATTTATCCCATATATGTACATAGTGACCTTTATTTATCTATTATCTCTCTTTTTGCTATCTGATGTCTATATATTCTACTATCCCCTTTTTTGACAATAATGCCAAAAACAAAATTGTAATGTACAAAGAATACTCATAGTTTATCAAACAGTTCTTTGTAAGTAGATTTAGCACTATCATAAGTAGTTTTCCATGTTTCTTGTAGTGCTTCAAGTATTGAAAGTTGAGCTTGTAGTTGTGATGAAAGATCTTCCATATGATCCATAAATGACATCTCAAGTGCACGCCAAGTAGTTCCTCTTCTTTCTTTACATTTATTTGAATAACCTCCAAATGAAGAATTATTTTTGCCTATAGTTCAAGTATTTCTTCTCTAATTTTCTCCTCTTCCTTCTTTAAATCTTGTTGTAGGCTCATAAAATGCTTAACTTTTGAATAATGTACTTGGAATGTTTTAGGGTCATCAGTCAACTTATCTACACTGTCATCTAGATCTTCATCTAGCTTCTTCACCTTTTCTAGAACATGTTGGGTAAAATGAGAAACATTGCAAGTTTGTTGTCCAATAATTGAATTATTAACCTTGATTGTGTCCTCCTACTCAGTAGAAATAATAAAAAGGGAAAACTTTTGTTCAGAAATCTTTTGCATCAGTTTTTTAATTAACTTTTGTTTAGCCCTCTGATCAACAATCTTCAACATTCTCTCTTCAGCATCAATATCAAATTTATTAACTTGACTAACAAGTGAGACTAGCTGATCAATTATAAATGCATTCTCATTAATTGTAGTCTCAGGTACAATCTATAATAATATCTTTCACATATGATAATACTTGATGTTTTTTCCTCTCTTGTTTCAATTTTTCCTTTGTTTCTTTTCTCTTCAATAATTCACCATACTTCATCATTTCATCAAGATTCATCTTGGTTAGATCATAGATGGGAACCACTATTTCTTCATCTAGTGATATCCTCTCCTTTTTTATTTTCTTTGCTTCTTCTTCTTCTTAGTATGAGAATTGATAACACTTCCACTAAGTGAAATATTGGGTGCTAATGGAGCCTCGGTATGTTTCTTAGTGGGTTCTTCTTTCTCACCTTCCTTTTCAGTTTCTTTTACTTTTTCTTTTTCTTATGCATCTATTTGGATGCCCGTAGTAGAAGTATCTATTGTCTCTATACTAGTATGCTCTTTGGCTTTCTTGTTAGATGTGGGTTCATCACCCTTATCTATTTCATTTTTCTTTTTGATTTCCTTAACTATTTCCTTTGCATCTTTAGGTAAATTTGTATCAATAGTACCATTTGGTTCAAGTGTCACCTCAATAGGTTTGGGAACTATATTTTCATGTACTTATTCCAAAATTGTTGCATCCTTCAATAATTTTTATATTGCAGGCTTGACAACTAATACATTTTCAAGGTGTTCCTTTGTAATATCCATGACATCTTGATCCCTGTTAATAGTTTCATCTGGATCCTTTTTAGTGATGTATTCAGTTATAACCTCATCATTTTTAGTACTAATCATATGAGGAATATCATCAATTACTTTACTTATAGTATCCTCAAGGTTATCTGCAAGATTCTCAACTTGTGCATTGGTAGGTAGTTCGGTGTCTGAGATTTCAACTTTTTTTCGGTTCATCAATGTGGAATACCTTTCTCCATTCTTGGTGGGTTTCTTCATCCACCTCTTGTGCTCTACCCATTAATATTCTCAGTGATCTCTTCTTGTGATTTATTACCTCTTCATCAATTTCTTGTCCTGAAAGTGTTGGTACTATTACGACCAATAATCTTTCCCTTATCTTCCTTTCACTGTCAAGTGCATATTTCCATCTTGCTCTTATTCTGTCATATAGCTCCTTAGGTAATTTCCATACAAATTTGATAGGCATAATTCTGAATGTGTACATAGCATCAATAGTTTCTTCTCCAATTTTCAACTTGTCCTCATAATTTAACTTGTGAAACTTTATTATGTGCATGGAACCAAAGTGTCCATTTTCTCTTAGAGCTTCATCATTCTCATCAATAGTTTTTGGTACAAATTTCTTGACAAATCTGAATTGATCTTCATTATCTGATTATGTCCTTTCACTATCATCATTATTTTATTTCTTTGTTGTTTTGGGTGATGCCTATTTTGTGTATTTCCTCTTCTGATGCATTTTAGTTTTAGGTTGATTTTCCATAGGTACAACAACAACTTTACTTCTACCTCTCTTTGTAGGTGGAGTAGGGGTTGATGTTTCTTTAGTCCTTGACCTAGTAGCCTTCAGACTAGCATTATCATTTTTATGTCCTTACCCCTCTTCAGTTTTGAATTTTCTACTTCCTTAGACTCTTCTCCCTTGATTTGTTCATCAATCAATTCATCCTTATCTTCACCAAATTTCTCTTCTAATGTGTTTAACATTTTCCTTGATTTATTTTGAATTTTAGGACCTAGTATTTCAAGTCTTATCCTCTTCTTGGCTTCTTCAAATGTTCTGAATCTTTTATCAGTCTTGTCTATAAGTTGTTTCAACAAATTTTCAATAGCTAAAATAGCTCAGTCAATATATATCTCATAACCCATCAGTTTTATCCATAATGTTCTCGATTCTACATATTTGATTAGACATGAGTATGTGTCAACTAGAAAAAAAATTGAGTTTTTATAATTCTCAACTAGCTTTGGGGAGATCTTAAACCTTTGATGCATCATGGTCTTAAATTTCTCAAAATAGGCACTCATCACCTTATCAAAATTCTCACCCAAACCATTGATATAATCATTAATTTGATAAGTAACATGCATATTTGTATTCCAATTTATATCATCAATTATGGGAAAGAATTTTTGACAAGTAGAAAAAGATACATATGAATAATGATCCATACTTGAAATTATTGGTCTTGGAAACTTGGATATTATGCATGTTGTCTTCCAGTTGCTTCAAAATTATCTCGACTAGGTCAACTTTAAAACCATTCTTCACAATTTTATATGCCAAATCAATGGCTCCACATGGTACACTATTCAGTCTACTCAATTGATAGATTATGTATGCAATGATACATGTATTAAACCTTGTCTCGACATCATTTATTGTGGAAGCTCAAAGGCCTTGACCATCCCATGTCACTTCGGTGTGTTTTTCTATTTTTTTCCTTCGGTGCTACTCTCACAACTTTAGCTTTCTCAAAAATTGGATAACCAGTGACCATATGTCAAGCCACATTGATTTCTTGTGTACTCAGCTAAGAAAAATCTATATCCATTCATCCTTGAAATCCTTTAGGAAATGGAGAGAATGGGTCAAACCCTTTGTTTCCAAATGCTTGTGATCATCTTTTAGCTATCTATTCACACATAGTGCATTATAAGAGTCTTATATCTCATTCTTGTATAGCTCACCAATCTTGCAGTGAATAAATGACCTAATATCTCAAACCAGTAAAACCCTTGGAGATAAATATCAAAGTGCTCCAGTCTCATCAATTTTTGCACCAATCTCTGGATATAACTTGTAGTTAGACTCTTCGTAGTCTGTAATCTTTATCAAAATAGGTTTTGTAACCTTGGGTGCCTTGGATTGTGTCAAAGTAGATTCCATTTTGAGTTTCTTTACTAGGGTTCCATCGAGTAGTTGTTAAATAGTACTGGCTCACTCAAATTTTTCAATAAATGCTCAGATAACTCACACTACTAAAAAATCCACTTGATTAAGCTCAAAGATCAAATGCTCATTCACCTCGCTCAAGTCATTTTTCAATGCTCTTCAAATAAAAAGTGACAAATGAAATATATGACCTTGTATTTATAGTGAAATCCATATTTAGGGTTCGGTAATGTGCAATAAATGCTACTTTTTTGACCAATCGACTAGTAATCATATTGACTACCAATCATCACTCGATTACTCAATACTTTTCTACCGATGAGCCAACTTACTCGGTTATGCTTACCGATCAAACTAACTTTCACAATTATAAGAGTTATCCTATTGCATATTTCTATATGCTAATTTGGATATCAATTCATGATTGTGAGGAACTGATGTATAATAAAACAATTCAAATGTAGTTTCATACCTATCTATATGGTTTAGTTTGTAGTGGTGGAGTCATCTGATCCAGAGGATGAGGTGTCACTGACTAGTCTAGCTGATGTTCCAATATCTTCAATCTTCCTTTTCCATATTATGTTTATCTGATTGTGAATTTCATCAACATTTATTGTACATGTTCCTTTAGAATCTTCATCATTGGGTGCATACTTTTAGTATCTATAGTCTTTTCTCAAGTGATCAACCTTGGTGCAACAATGAGAACATGCCAAGATAGGTGTCTTCCAAGTACCATTATTTTCTCCCATGTGCAATCTTCTACAATTTTCTACAATATGACCATATCTTCCACAAGCTGTACAAGTAATACTTGTGTTGTAATCCTAGTTTATAGTGTTTACTTGTCTGTTCGGTACCCAGTTGTAATTTTTTTGTGATCTGCAGTCTTGTGATTTGTGTCCATACTTTTTGCATGTGTAGCAGTAACCATCAAATTTTTGTTTCCTTGGATTCATGTCAAATTTGGATCTACACTCAAATTCTTTATGACCATACCTATTGTAGTTATAACAATATCTATCAAATTTAGAAGTAGTAAATGACTTACTGACCTTTCTCCTACATACATTTGTTGTGTGACCTATTTTTCTGCAGTGATAGCATGTTGGCTTCTTATGTTTTTGAGTTGTATACACATTTCTTTTCTCTTCTTGATTAGATGATTCTCCTTTCTCAGTTGTAGAATCCTTGGTAAAGCCTAATTCACTGATATCTCTCAGCCTCCTCTAGTATCTTAACTGTTCATCCAATTTCCTTATACTTTCCTTAGATTTCTTCAGTATTTCATTGGTTTCTTTTTCAATTTTTAGTTAATTCTTCATATGTTCATTTTATGAACTCAATCCAGAAATCTCTTCAACTTTCCTTGCAATCTCATGATTAACACTGATTAACTGATCTATCATGTTATAGTGATTTTGTGTCAACCTTTGTATTTCCATATCTTTCTCATCTAGTCTTGCACTCATTTGCATTTTCTCATCTTCTATCACTCTCTTGTCATCTTCAACTTTTCTCTTTTTTTCTAGGACTTCACACATTCTTATCGATTGAGCTTCTTGTTCCCTCTTCAATGATATTACCTACTCGGTTAGGATTTTGTTCTTTTTAGTCAGATCTAATATGGTAGCTTTAGATTCATTAGACAAACTTCCCTCTGATTGTTCTTCAAGTTCTTCAACCTGATCTTGAGTATCTTTTAGTTGATGGGCTAATTCCTTTCTCTTATTTAGTGAATGCTTCAACTTTCTTCATAGTTGATCAATCTGATCATTTGCATATTTTAGTTCCATGTTTATATTATCAATCACTTTTTCATACCTATAGCTTTCCATCTCTTCAAATCTTTCCTCTCAAGTGGCTAAACTTTTAAATAAGAGACTAATCTCTGATACCAATTGTTGGAAATTTAAGGTGCTGAGAGGGGGGGTGAATCATAACCTTATAAAACTTTTAACCTTCAATAACTATTTTGTTCTCTTTTTCTTTGCATGCATAAAACATAAAAAACTATTTGTTGAATGTAAATAAACTAAAGTAAATTCATTCATCCATCACACATAACATATTTCAACACATTTAACACAAGATTTTGGTCACGCAAAAACCCTTGGTTAGAGGACAAAATTATGGTGGGGATGAAACCCACAATCCTTCACTACTGCAGCATAAAGGTTTCTTGGTTAGAGCATACAAAATATCACTTTTGGTGATTTACACTGTAAGAAATAATACAAAATAAGACCTGCTAAAGTCAATCTAGTTAAATGATTTTTCAGCACTCATTAAGTGTGTAGATTGTTAAGAGATTTACAATAAAAAATATTGCTAAAGCTTGCCCAATATGTGGGATTTAAGAATTAATAAACAATAATATATTTCAGGAATAACTAATCTGTAATAATGCATCTACCTAAATGGTAATTCAGATCCTTTGTGCTCTCTATAGTATCATTACCTTTCTTTGATTGATTTCACCAAAATCATTCACTTCCTCTGATCGGTAGCCTTAATTTCTGTCTTTATCTTATGTTTTTTGATTCATTGTCTTCTCTCTCTATCTATATCTTTCCCTTTTTATAATTCATCCTTATGTATTAAATTTGTATCTTCCTAATTAATTGACCTAATTATGGTTTAGATCCTTCTAGAAATCTCGGTCAAATGTATCAATGATCCATATTCATTTCCTCTTTCCAAGAAATATATGCATTATTTTTATTGGTTCAATTTGTTCCTTGGGATTAGTTATGATCAAGTTGTATTCCCAATAAATCTTACCTAACAATTTCCTCTATCTTCGTAAACCATTTTCTTTCTCAGTAGAATCTGATCAAACATTTATATTCACCCTACACATCACTCAGTATTCTTTTCCCGATCTTCTCAATTAACAAACTATTCCTTCTCGATACTTCCCTTCCTCAGTTACGATACTTGTTTGGTACTCTTCATGGTCGATAACTATTAAGCTCAGTTAATTAATTTGTTCGAAGTCCATTCTTCTCAGTATACACTGATAGGTATATGCATTGCTTTGTGTTCAGTATTGTTCTACCTTGTCTTACCGACTAACTTCTTCACTCACACTGACTTGATCTTTTCCTCAATAATGACAACACTAAATGAATTTAGGAGTAACCTCTTTTCTTATCCTTAGAAATAGTATCTTTGAATTCATATTAGACTTTAGAAATGGTATTACCAAGTTCATTCATCTCGAAAGATAAAAGCTTACCAATCAGCATGTCTCTAGTTACATTTTTAATAGTTATGATCTCCTCAATAGGAGAAACTTTGTGATTATAGGAAGGGGATAAGGATATAAGAACTTTAGAAACAATCTCTAGTTCATCCAACTTTCCATTGGCACACCTGATACTATAGACAAGTTCATTTACCTTCTACATGTAAGTAGTAATATTCTCATCTTTGTTGAGCCTTAATGTCTCATATTTTACTTTTGAAGTTTCTACAACTTTTCAACTTCACATGAACATCACCTTCATGCAATGTTTCCAACTTCTCCCAAATCACTTGATAATTTTTTAATTCCATAACATTTTTCATCTTAGTATCAGTCAAGGAACTCAACAATGCTTCCTTAGCTCTAATCTTATAGTCATCATTCTTCTTCTTCTAATCAGGAGTAGCAGTATAAATTTTTTCAAGAGGAACATATTGTGTCTCGGTAATCTCTTAATATTCTTCACCAATACATCTCAATGAAATTCCATGAAACCTTTCCAAAGAGTGTAATTTGTACCATCAAATCTCAAACTATCCTTCTTGAAAGCTTGCATCCCAGATCACCTCAAGCTATTCAGCTTCCCTTGAAAGAACTAGGCTCTAATACCAATTGATGGAAATATGGCAAAACACAATTGTGGGGGGGGGGGGGGGGGGGGGGGGGTGAATTAGTTATGTCCAAAACTCTACAAATTAAACAAGACTTTAACCTTAACTTCAAATATGATAAATTAAAAATTAAGCATAAATCTATAACACATTAAGAACACAAAACACTAGGAATTTTTGCATGGAAATATGGTCATGGGAAAAAACACAATGATGATGAATCTACAAGATGATGTACTATGTTAAAATCACTATACCTTGTTAGGATCATTACAATGGGAATGAACATGCATTCAGGTACACTTCCTAGAGCTCAGTGCTCAAATATAGAAAGGCTTACTGCCATGAAAAGGGTCACCACTTTACAAATATATATGGATAATAATCCACAGATCATGAACTATACATTAGCATCTTTAACATTCCTAGATCATCCCATTAAAGTACATATATTTTTTATGATCAGGGAGCATCAAGAGGGGGGGGTGAATCGGTGTAGCATTATTCCTTAACAATTTAAACTAAAAACATAACTTAATAATGGATATAAATGAAAGTAAACAAAATAAAACCCCTAACATGAACATTACAACACCATCATTTATTTTTGAGAATAACCTAGTTAAGGGAAAAAAACCCAGTGGGGATGATACCCACAAATAACCCACCATTGCAGTAATAAGTTTCTGGTTAAGAGCATAAGTAATAGGTGGGAATGCACTTGCATTTAGGCTTACAACCTAGAGATCACTTCTCAATTACACAATGAAATTATATTAAGGCTTAAAGGCAATTACATAAACAAAATACGGACTTACAGTCCTATACCAAATTGATCGGTAGCATCAATAATGACAATACAATTCCAATGAAGCTTCGAACATAGATCTACACAAACATAGTCTCTACTTTCAACTTTATCATTTGTTAGTGAATAGATTTTTTCTTCAGAAATAGATAAACAAACTATCTCCAAATGCCCAGAAAGAAGAAAAAAGAGCACTAACAGTTAGATAAGTTATCATTAAATTGATAACTCTCCTCTGAATTGAGAGGTACAACTCCCTCTTATAAGATATGAAATGAATAAATTGTCAGTTATGTCTTTAACCAGAAGACACAAAGGAAAACTAACATTTACCCATCAGCGTGGGAAAAATAAGATTATTAAATTTAATACTTGCAATAAAATCAAAGGTATGGTAGACGAACCATGCATTCAATATTCTTACTTACAAAGAGATAAAACAAAGATTTAATATCTATCTTTTCATATTTGGATGCACAAAACTTATTGATTTTATAACACCCACAAATCCTTGATAAGATGAAACAAAAAAAAATCTGAAATATAACCGAGACCCCTCTCATATAAAACCTTTCTCTTTTATAAATAATTATGGAAATATTTCCTCTTTCCCGTAACTTCTTTAGTTATAATAACTGATTCTTGAAACTAATCCTCCTTTCATTCCCAGTGCCTTTCTTTTTAGAGTTTTGATATCTTTATCAACTATTGATTTAAAAGTTTATAAAGATATAGCTCAATGATATTTGGACAAGTTGCATATGACTGCATTAACCCAAAAATGAAAGTATTGTTTTGTTGGATAGACCAAAAATATTTATGACAGTCGAATGCAGTCTCAGTTCGAGGGGCATAACTTCTAATTGCATCATTGGATCTTCCTCATTTTTGGATATGTTGGCACAATCCTAATATTCTACAACTTCACCAGGGTGATTGAGAAAATTATGTCTAAGTAAAAATTTATTTGGCATAGAGTGCAGGTTTATAAAACTACAGAAAAATATTAAAAAATAAGACTTGTTTACATCCCTGTTGTTAAAACCTAAATATTTTGAACCTTTGACATTTTGAACCTGAAGTTGCACCTTTAAGTTCGGTGGAATCAAGAAAAATTCAACTTTGAACTTTGAACCAAAATGAGTATGATGGTTCAAATTCAACATTGGTCAACATGTTTTTCTCTTTCCAAATTAACCTTCAACAAAGATTTAGGTTTTTTTAACCTTTGACATTTTGAACCGCGGGGTTCAAATAGAAGGTTCAAAATGACAAAATTTGTTTTCCTTTCATTTATCACTTTATCTTTTTTCTTCCATGCCCGATTTGAACCTTGAACTTTGAACCATGATAGGTACGATGGTTCAAGTTCAAAATATTCCAACCTACGAACTTGAAACTTTGAACCATGATTCTGAACTGCTAAATTTTTTAGAACTAGCTGAACTTTTTGAATTTTTTGAACCAATTAAACTTTTTGATTTTTTGAACCAGTTGAACTTTCTAATTTTTTTAAGGTTCAAAAGTACAGAATTTTTTGAAAATGATTTTCCATCATTAATTATTTTTCCTTCATATTTTCGCACCTCTTTATAAAATACCATCTTAACAAAGTTTTATGAGCAAAATCATTAAGAAAGAGTGCAAATTACAATTTGATCATGAGATGGATTGGGTTTTGAAATTTTAAATTGGGAGGACCATAGGTGGGCCAACATCATTGCAACAACATTTCACAACATTAAATTCTCCTTTAATTCACAAACAAAACTCAATCTCATATATAAAGTCATAACCCAAAAATATAACTCTGTCGACTTGCCACATGAAACATGTAAATCAAACCTTTCTATACTCACTCCATGATATGATAAACACAACATAATTACCTCATAGTCAGCTCAATCATAATAAATACCCAAAATATTTCTTCTTACCGAAATTCAATTCTGATTGATGAAATATTTTAATCTCTATCTTGTTCCTGAAAAACATTGTGAACTCCAATACTCACACATTAATATCTCCTGAATTTCAAAACTCTAACACTTGCAATCATAGAGTTAGATCCTTCTAACTATCGTGATACTATATCTAGAATCACATATCATAATACTGATTCATTTCTCTATACCAATGCAATTATTGAACCTATATACTGCTTTATTTACTGTACTTAGCTGATTTCAATCATTTCTATATTGGTAAGCAAAAACCCATTAACAAAACTAAGAGATATGTATGTGGAAGTTTTGTATGCCCTTGTTTTGGTCTTCTCCATTGTCCATTGTGTTGTAATTTTCTCTTTCGGTCTTTGTAAAAGGGATCAGTGCCCTTTCAATCCATGTTGACCTAGTCAAAAAATGACAAGTAGAGATAAGAACACAGGAAAATAAAAACATGTTATGAAGGAGAAATAGTATTTATTGATACAAAGATTAAAAATTAAAATATTTTTTAGTTGAAAATAGTAGCTTACAAAAATAATTGTCAACGTGAGATAGACTGCTTTATCTTATGTGTGCTATAATGTTTTTGTATTGTAGTTGAAAAACTAGGGTTATCATATCGTTAATAACTCAATCCATAAGAAAAAAAATATATAAAATAATATTCCCAAAATATCTACTACAACCCACACAACACTACCATTATTAAAACTATAGCATTTAAAATTATTAAAGGAAAATAAAAATAAATTTGACTCACAACTAATTATATGACAACACCTCTAAAAAAATATTATTTATAGGAATATTAGAATAAGAGGAAAAAATGATTTACCCTATGGAATTAGGATATGTCCTAAACCATAAATCTAGAGCTTTCTTAGAACTCTTCCTTGTTGATGCACCATAGGTTCCTCCAAAGCATGTATGTTCATTTTTTCGCAATCACCACCAATACTATTATAGCCAAAAAAATCTATCAACTCTAGTTAAAGAATTTTTCCCACCAAACTTCCATGTAGTATTTGAGTTTTCTAAAGTTCCATTGGAATAATTTTTATAGCTAGTGCCACATGTTCATGTATATTAGCCAGACATTAAAACTTATGCACCATATTTTTGTTTGGATGTCGAAATGATGTCAATTCACTAGAGTTTAAAAAGGTAAACAAAATAAATCAAATAATTTTCATGCATTAATAATACTAAAATTGATATTTAATTAATTTTATTGAGATTCAAAAGGATTTACAATACAAACCTTTATATATATAATACATAATTAAAAATAATCAACTAACATCAAAATTGTCATTTATAACTAACAAATTATTATGTGCAACTTAGTATAATATAATACTCCAACATTTTGACCTTATTACATTAATCCTCAAACAAGACTGGAATATTGGAAGGGTTGAACACAACCCTTTCGAAGACTTTTATGAAGTACTACCTTCAAAAATCTCCCTCTCTCACCAAGGAAAGATCAAACTAATAGAATCAATGGATCTCTTGAGAGTAGAACCTACAACCATCTACAAAATATGAGAGAACATAAAGTGTTCCCAAACTCCATGCACAATGAGACACATTTCCTCTAAAATTCTATATCTCCTTCAAAGTGTGTTTAATGCCTCCTCTAGTGCTACACATGAGACACCTTTCCTCTAAAATTATACACCTAATATTGTGACTAATGTCTCCTCAAGTGTTGTGAAAACAATCCCTCCTCTTCTTACAAATCACCAACCAAGAATATGCACATGAGACATATCTCCTATGAAAATCCACATATCATCCAAGTGTGTCTAATGTCTACTCAAGTATCATGGAAATAATCTATCTTCTACTATAAGAATTATCATTGCACATGAGATGCCTTTCCTCTAAAAGTCCACATCTATATTGAGTGTGTCTAATGCCTCCTCAAATATTGTAAAAATTAATAATCAAACTTGATTATAATATAGTGCACCCACAAGAAATGTTATGCCCCTTGCTCCTTGAAGTGACACAAATAGGCCAAGTCCCTTGCTTTCTTTAGGGACATAAATAGTTAGCCTCTCATGTAATAAATCATTCTAGATAATGAATCTATTATTTGATATTCTAGAGATATATTGCATATATGGTCTAACATAGATGTTTTGTCATTGATGTCAACATATTCTCTTATTTTGGATAGTGTTCCTATTTTTTCAGTAAAGTGTTTGGATCGGTTTGGATACTGTATTGAGTATCATATGTTATGTAGTTGTTTATGTGTTGAGGAATTTTTGTACTTGGTCTTGTTCAAGTTGTAGAGGTCCACATTACGATTTGAGGAAGTTATGAATAATTTGTTAGAGAACAATTTTCTTAGTTGTTCAGGAAGTAACAATGTTGTAGTTTTTAGATCAGTATGGATCGTGTTGGAACTCTAAAATTGCGAATAAATTTTAGAGTGCATATTTTGAAATTTTCTCTAAGGCAAAGTTAGTGCCCCTAAAAATCTTTTGTAAGGACCCTAGTTTGAGTGCAAGTAAAAAAGGGGCTAATGATTTTCAAGAGATACCACTTGGGACATGTGCTCCTTCTCTATCATTAAGCAATTGTTGTGGGTCAAAACTCTCATATTTCAATTTTGATGTTTTTTGGAGATAGCCATTTGGAGGTCATTGCCCAAATCTACACTTTGCATTTATTCAATGTTTACTAAATGACCTACTTCAGAGGTTTGTATCTAATGCCTATTTGATATTCATGGCATAAGGAGTGTTGTAGTGTGTTGTAGGCATGAAAGTGTATCTCCATGCCCATTTTCAGATCCCTATGAGTTTGTATGATGAGTTTTCCAAAGCCTTTTCGTTTGCATTTTATTCAATTTATATGAACGTGAAAATGCAAAATTATTAAGTGGCCTACTTTGAGGTCTTACAAGTTACACCCAATTCATGATCATAAGATATTGAATGTTCCTCTACATTGTAAACATGGAAATGAACCTTCCTAATGATTTTTAGATCATGGTTAATCCATTTGGCCACTTTGGTCAGTCAATTCCAAATCCAATTTCTATAGTTTCACTGTATTTAAGTTCAGGAAGTTTTGAAGTGGGTGACTTTGATGATTAAAATCTTCTGCCCTGAGTGTCATCATGAGAATCCCTTTGGCAGAGTGAAGGTTTGTACTTCAAGGTGTATGTTTTCCAAATGTTAGGGTCATGAGATCTATTTTAATCAATTTTTAAGGGTGGTTTTGTAGGCAGCTCAGTCATTTTGGTCGCAGAAGAATTTAGACTTGGTATCTGAGAAAATGTTCAAAATTAAAAATTTGGAAGATGTCACAGGTATTGGTATGGTTATATAAGTTTCTAGTTCCAATTTTGTCAAAATCCAAGTCTGTTTGACATATTTTTTTAAGTTCACCATTTCTCGTCTGCCAGTTTACAGAGGTATTGAAGGTTTGTGGTCTACTCAAAATCTAACAATGACCTAGTTCCATTTTCTTTCAAATATACTTTAAAGTTTGACATATTCTCTAATGTTTCAAAGTTAATATTTGAAGTACCTTTGATACTTTAAATATTACACAAGTGATATGCAGAGGATCAACAAATAAATTGATGCAATCAAGGTCGGAGGATCCAATAAAGGATTGTCCAAACTTGTAGCCAAACACCAACAATGCAGAATAACACAACAAGAATATGCTCAACAAAATTTTCATTCAACATGCCCGACTATAAGGCCTTCTGGGTTAGGGCCAAACATAATCACTTACAAAGTATTTCTGCAATCTCCTAGCTAGTCTAGCTTTGAAACACATCAGCAACTGATGGAAACCCTAAGTCAGATGTAAACTGGATCTCGCAAGCCACCAAGAAATCTCCTTGTCTCCAACCATGCAACTACTAGCTTTGCTATTACAACTATTAGACAATCAATCTGATCTTCAAGATCTTGCGGGATCCAATTGCTATCCTTCTCAACTACTTCCCTTCACTGACTCCCTAAACAACTACCCAAACCCTCCTTAAATACATTTCCTCAACCACAAGTCAGCTAGAAAAAATAATTAACTCCTAAGCCAAGTCAGCTTTTACTACAAACAATTATTAAATGCAACAACTATCAGCTCTCAAATAGCCTTACAACAATTAATTCTCCATGTCGGCCTCTAGATCCACATAGGAGAATACAACACAAGATACCAACATTAAATACACCAAGTCAGCTAACCAAAAATCCAAGAACTCCAATCGGTAAACCAGAACTACCAAGCACCAGTAAACAACCGAGCATGCCAGGCATCACTGAGAAAGTATGTTGACTGAGCACCACCAGCATCATCGAGTACAAGTTCCACCGAGCACCAGAGGTTTTACCGAGTTCCTTCAGCAACCGAGCCTCCTTCAATAATCGAGACCATTGGTTAAAGCTACAACTGAGTAACACATAACCACTTCAACACACCACCATGCAAATTTTTTGAATACCCATGAATGCTCCTGCATCATAAATAGATTTGTTGAAAATGAATTTTTTTAAAAAAATTTGATTTGCAGCATATGAATTTTTTTTAATGTTGCAATCTTTATCAGCATTCTCACTGTCTTTTGGAATTGAATTTGTAGACTCATAATGGAGTTTTCATGCCATGACTTGCTGTCTCACACCAGATTTGAAGCATTATTGACACAATCCTTGATAGAATTTGCAGATATATGTTTTTCATGGAAGCCATGATTGTTGGTTTTGCACAAAATGATTTGTTGAAAGTTTTGGCAGCCCAGAAGTTCTATATGGTAATATATCAACAAAATTGTGGAAGCACAAATGATGCTCATAGTTTTGCGTCAAAGTACACTTGTTGGAGAAGATTAGAGACTCATGTGTTTGCAAATGGTAAGTTAGGAAGTGACATATTTGTGGGCTACACTATGAGCTTTATCCCACATGCACCCAGTTTGGGTATCAAAGCATGTTTAAAAGAAAATGCACTCAATATGTTTGTAAAGATAAAGAGATGAGGTGGAGCCCTTCTGGATTTGTGGGGCCATCCATTGCATGGTTAACTAGGTACACAATCAGAGGTAATTTTAGAAGAAAATGTTATAATTAAAGGAAATTTAGTCCCACATTACTGGTGGGAAGGACTAAAATGACATTCATATACCAAAAGACACAAAGGCATGGTATCCAAGTGTGGACACCTAGGTGGAGACTTTCTCACGCATGGTACGTGGACCAAGGTGACAGGTGGCAAGCAACTAGAGGGTGACATGGTGGTGGGTCCTAAGAAATATAAGATAATTTTAATGCCATGTGTTGATGAACAGGTCAGATGCCTTAGGATACATGTTGAGATTGATGTTATCTCTGAATCTCATAATCAAAGTATTTGGAGATCATGAGATTGAGGTTATATCTAAATCTCACAATCAAAGCATAGTCAAGGAAAATATTCAGGGATCAGGAGATTGATGTTGTCTCCAGATCTCGTAATCAAAGTATCTAGAGATCACGAGATTGAGGTTATCTCTGAATCTCACAATCTGAGCACAATCAAGGAAAACATTCAAAGATCATGAGATTGATGTTATCTCTGAATATCATAATCAAAGTATCAAGAGATCACAAGATTGAGGTTATCTCTAAATCTCACAATCAGAGCACAGTCAAGGAAAACATTCAGAGATCACGAGATTTACATTATTTCTGAATCTTATAATCAAAGTATCTAGAGATCACGAGATTGAGGTTATCTCTGAATCTCACAATCAGAGCACAGTCAAGGAAAATATTCAGAGATCATGAGATTGATGTTATCTCTTAATCTCATAATCAAAGTATCTGGAGATCATGAGATGACTGTTATCTCTAGATCTCTCAATGAACTCAGAGTCAAGCAAAAGAATCATAGATCTAGAGATAAAAGGAATTCTCCAAGTCTCTAAACAAACTTAGAGTTAGGTCCAACACTTAGAGATCTAGACATAAAGGCCATTCTCCAAGTCTCTAGGTGAAACCATAGTCAAGAAAAAGACTCAGAGATTCAGAGATAAAGGGAAATCTCCAAATCTCTAAATCAACCCAACCAAGACTAGTTAAAGTGAGCAATGAACCAGCACTTGACACTTGGCAAATTCTTGTGAATTCTGGGCTAAAAATATAGAAAAGAGATCAAATAAGACAAGGAAAGTATAGATTTTAAGTGATATGTATATTTAAAAACTTTTAATAGTCTTTCATATAGTCTTGTGAAATTTTTTTATTTCAAGATTGAAGAGAAGCATTCACGAGAAGCATTTTTTAAGGAGAATGAAAACAAATTTTAAAAGGCTTGAAATCAAATTGGTTAGAGAAGAATGATTGCAAGCATGAGGCAATTACAGAAGAAGGTCGGATTTTTTAGAAGAAGAAGATATTTTGTTGAAATTTCTTGAAAATAGACAGGTGTCAGTTGGTTGAATATGGCTCTCATTTTCTCTATATCTTTCTTTTTCTCCATTGTTACAAGGATGATGAAATTTAACACTATTGGGCAGTATTCCAATTCTTGAGTCTTATTTTATGGATTTATTATCTTGTACATGTGTTGAATCAGAAGCTTTTTAATGAAGAACAATGGAATCCATGTCCATATTGGTGATGTCTTTGTGTGTCTTGTCTTGAATCCTTGTGTGTTGATTTGTAAGGCATTTTAATGTACTGGTTATAAGGTAGTTGTGAGTTTATTTTTGAGTTTCTTTCAAGGAGAGAGTAAATCTTAGAGATAGATTATAAGGGTTTAGGAATTGCACATGAATCTGATGTTTGGGTATTGGAGTGAAAAGAGTGACTTGTAAGGCATTTCATTCAGTTTCTATGTGTTTAGAATTAGAGGGTTTTCTGGGGATGTATGTTTATTTGACTCTATTGCCCAATAGATAAGGCACTAGCCTTTGCTGGTTATGCATTTCTCATCATCAATTCATTAAATCAATTAATATTTATTTTATGTTTAAGAGCATACATGTTCATGACTTGTGTTTGCAGAATACAAGTGTTGTTTGGTGATTCTTTGAAAAAATGAATCCCTAGGTTACCCTGCCTAAGTCTAGAACTCAAAGAGAAGAAGGATTTAATCCTTGTCACATTTGCCATTTTTCTAGTTCTTGGAACACTTATGCAAGTGGGATCTCACATAATATTGGTTGAGCCTTGAACTCCCATTTCTTACAAGTCTAAGAACTATCTATAGTCATGCCTACATAGTGGGGTTTTGTCAAAAGAAGTTATTATATATGCAGATTTATAATTTATTAGGTACACCCACCTGAGTGTGTGGAGCTCAAAGAGAAGAAGGCTTGCATGCCTTGTCAAGTTAGCTTTTTATTTCCCCTTAGTTTGTAAGAAGTAGATTTATGTGAATTATATGAAGATCCCCAAGTCTAGTTTATATTTTCTATTTAGAATTGAGGGATACAAGAATTTAAACCACTAAGAAAATTGGTGACTCTACTGGGGAGAGAATAAAAGCCAGCAAGTTTAAGATGGTAGTTTCCTTGCTTTGCTGAATCATCCCAGAATTTGGTTGAGAGTTAGATTCAAGAAGAAGAATCTGAAATTTGTTTTAGATCTCTAAGAAAAGGTTTCCTAGAAACAGTGTTTTATTGTAGCAGATATAAAAAAAAATGTGCAGCTATGCTAGTTGGAAATGAACCTAGAATTAAAAGTGATTTGCAAATAGCTCTTGTTGTTTGAAGATTTTTCTCTGCAAGGAGGAGGCGACTCTATGAGAAATGAACCCGATGGAGCTACAAAGGAGGCTCTAGATCTGCCCTATTTCTAGTCAAGAATAAATAAGAGCTGCTGCTGCAATTCTTATCCAGGTAATCCTCTTTTTATCAAGAAAGAAAAGTCCATTAATAGGTGAGCAAGTCACTAAGAAAAAAAGGAAAAGTAGACTTGAAATTTTGTCATATTTTTGAGTTGAAATTTCAATTGTAAAAAATCAGAAGTATGTTGTGGTTTTATGAAGTTAGTGGTTGCATAAAATCAGATTATTTTTTTGTGACAAGAACAAGATGTGTTGTTAAGTGAGTGGTTTAAACTGGAGTTTCCATCTTTAATGGATCAAGATGTTTTTTCTAGAGCTAAATTTTATCAGCCAGGTCTTGAAAATTTTAATAGACAAAGAGATATTTTATTGTTGAATCAAAGAATCCAACAGAAATGCATATTGATTTTAAGATATGAGATAGGAGAGATGGAGGAAGAATCAACACATTTGTTCTATGAGAAGTTTCATACAGCTTGTAATGAACTTCCAATGGGTGTTGATTTTCAAGAATCCACATATGTTGAAATGTTTCTAGAGCTTAGTGTGCCCGAATCAGTCAGTTGGTCTGCATCCCTTAGAGGAAGCATTTGAATGTGTTGAAAAATAGATAGATTTGATTAAGGATGTTGAATCTAGTTATGTTGATAGTGTTGATTATGATGTTGATAATGAAATCTATGAACAACAAAATGATGAAGATGAATTTGTAGTTCAAAGTGTTCCCCTTGAGTTTGTAGATTGTTCTTTTTCTCAGCATAATAATAATGACTTCTTGTTTCAGTTTGAAGAAGTTTTGTGTGAACATCAAGAGCATGACTATGATATGAATGTAAGTTGTTGTAGTGATTTCTTTGTACAAAATGATATAAGGCAAGAGGTCTTGATTCTTGTTTCCGGTGAGAAATATGTTTGCAGCATTGAGCAAGAGGCCAAAGAAATTGAACATGAAGTCCAATGCCCGCTAAGCAGTGAGAAAATTTTAGAACTCTTAGATGCTGAGTTTCAGAGCTATGCGCCTAAATTTGATTCTAGAGTTTCATGCCCAGTAGATATATGTTTTCATAAAGATGATACTAGTGAGGGCATGAAGTATGAGACATATTTTGATATTCATGTTCCTATCTATGAGGCAAATAATGTGCAAGTTGAAAGTATATATGATTGTGATAAATTTGATGCTGTCATATATGATGAATATGAAGATATATGTACTAGTATGGATTTAGATTTTCAAGAGCCTGGTGTAAGTGATTCTTGTATACACCATGATGCTAAAGAAAGTGAAAAATCTGAACGTGTTTTCTCATATTTGCAAGTGATTAATGAGCCATTGACTAACAATTCTTTTTCTTTTTAAAAAGATACTAATTAGAATTGTGATCAACAAGCTATCTCTAATTTTGTGCAGTCAAATTTTTATTTCAAGATGTTCTATTTTAGTTTGCAAAGTGTTGATATAAAAGAAGCTTGTTCTTTGGTGCAAACTAGTGTTTAGTATATGGATGTTTCCAGCCATGGGAATGAGTTGGAATGTTTCCATTTTTAGCAATTCAGTGATAGTAGAGGGTGTGATAATTTGATGTCACACAATGATCAGCATTCATGGCAATTTGATAACTTGGTTTTTCTAGTTGGTGGTGAGTATACTGATTATTTTTTATATGATATGCTGAAGATAAATTGCAATACTTTTTATCAAGAAGATAAAAGCAATAGTTTCAGTTTACCTATGCTCTATGGGGCTGAAAATCATATGTTTGACAGGGGTAAGGGTTGATTCTAGTTTTGGGGCTTTGGGCCTTTTGCAAATAATGTATATGTTGTACAATTTTTTTCTTTTTAGTTGTGTGGTGTGTTTTCTTTCAATAAGGATTCCCTTGTTTTTTATGAGAAGAGAGAGAAGAAAAAATTGATTTCATTTTTTATTAGTCTACTTTAACCATGAGATTCTAAGTTCTCTGCATGCCCGCATGGGGCACATGTCTCCAATCAGAGCCACTGTTGGAACTCTAAAATTCTGGATAAATTTTAAAGTGTATATTCTGAAAGTTTTTCTAAGGCAAAGTTAGTGCCCCTAAAAATATTTTGTAAGGACCCTAGTTCGAGTGCAAGTAAAAAAGGACCTAATGATTTTCATTAGATACCACTTGGGACATGTGCTCTTTGTCTGTCATTAAGCAATTTTAGTGGGTCACAACTCTCAAATTTTAGTTTTGATTTGTTTTGGAGATAGCCATTTGGAGGTCATTGCCCAAATATGCACTTTGTATTTATTCAGTGTTTACTAAATGACCTACTTCAGAGGTTTTTATCTAATTCCCAGTTGATAGTCATGGCATAAGGAGTATTGTACTATGTTATAGGCATGAAAGTGTATCTCCATGCCCATTTTTAGATCCCTTTGAGTTTGTATGATGAGTTTTCCAAAGCCTTTTGATTTTCATTTTATTTAGTTTATCTGAACGAGAAAATGCAGAATTATTAAGTGGCCTACTTTAAGGTCTTACAAGTTGCACCCAGTTCATGATCATAGGAAATGGAATATTCCTCTACATTGTAAACATGGAAATGAACCTTCCTAATGATTTTTAGATCATGGTCAATCCATTTGGCCACTTTGCTCAGTTAATTCCAAATCCAATTTATGTAGTTTCACTGTGTTTAAGTTCAGGAAGTTTTGAAGTGGGTGGCTTTGATGATTAAAATATTATGCCTTGAGTTTCATCATGAGAATCCCTTTCACAAAGTGAAGATTTGTACTTAAAGGTGTATGTTTTCCAAATGTCAGGGTCATGTGATCTGTTTTAATCAATTTTTAAGGGTGGTTTTGTAGGTAGCTCAATCATTTTGGTCTCAGAAAAATTTAGACTTGGTATCTGAGAAAATGTTCAAAATTAAAATTTGGAAGTTGTCACAGGTCTTGGTATGGCTATATAAGTTTCTAGTTCCAATTTTGTCAAAATTCAAGTGTGTTTGACATTTTTTTTTAAATTTCAGATTCTCGCCTACGAGTTTACAAAGGAGGTATTGAAGGTTTGTGGGCTGCTCAAAATCTAACAATGACCTAGTTGTTATTTTGAATTATCATAAACTTTTGGAAATTTTCATGGCTCCAAGTTTCCCGATTTATGCGTAGTAGAATTTCTCTATTTTCTTCCGGATATACTTTAAAGTTTGACATATTCTCTAATGTTTCAAATTTAATATTTGAAGTACCTTTGATACTTTAAATATTACACAAGTGATATGCACAGGATCACCAAATAAATGGATTTGTTGAATGAATTTTTTTTAAAAAATTGATTGGTAGCATATTAAATTTTTTTAATGTTGTAATCTTTTTCAGCATTCTCACTATCTTCTGGAATTGAATTTGAAGACTCGGAATGGAGATTTGATGCCATGTCTTGCTGTCTCATAGCAGATTTGAAGCATTATTGACATAATCCTTGATATAATTTGCATATATGTGTTTTTCATGGAAGCCATGATTGTTGGTTTTGCACAAAATGATTTGTTGAAAGTTTTGGCAGCCCAGAAGTTCTCTATGGTAATATATCAACAAAATTGTGGAAGCACAAATGATGCTCATAGTTTTTCATCAAAGTAGACTTGTTGGAGAAGATTATAGACTCGTGTGTTTGCAAATGGTGAGCTGGGAAGCGAAAATATTTGTGGGATGCACTATGGGCTTTATCCCACACTACTACATTTGGGGCCAAATTTTGACAAAAAATTCTGACTGGTAATTGTTTTTAATGAATTTGTGTTTTTTTTTAAATAGGCCCCAATGGTGTCAGTATTCCGATGGGTTTTAAATTGACCATCAGAATTCTGACAGTTTCGGGGTATAGATAAAAAAAAACTGAAGCACCAAATCATTTTTATTTTGATTGTCATATTAGAAAAGGAGCAAGAGAAAATGAGGGAAAGTTGAGTGCAAGAGAAGGTATGTAATTTCTTCATCTTTCAAGCCTCGGGCATCATATTTGACCACAAATTTCAAATGCATTAAATTTTATTTTATCATGATTGCTCTCTGAAATGACTGCATTCTACTGGTGTCATGCCCTAGCCAGTTCTTTATCTCTATTATTTGATGTTATTGGTGCTTGTGCTCAAGGATATCGATTCACTATTTTGAAATATTTGGATTCATGTTTGTTGATATTACTGGCACATTAAATGACGCCATTGTATATTGCTAAGATGCTCACTGAAATGGCTGCATTGTACTGGTGTCATGCCCTAGCCCATTCTTTAACTCCATTATTTGATGTTATTGGTGCTTGTGCTCAAGGATATCCATTTTTTTGAAATGTTGACTGTGGTTATTAAATGGACAGCCCATGAGCTTCTAGCTAGGTGCCATTTGTATTGATAGCTTAGGGCATCAAATGTATTGTATCATTAATAGTTGAGACTTTGTTAAAAGGAAATAGGAAAAAGAATGATTTTGATTTATTTTCTCTATTTTGATCCCTAAGTGGCTTACAACCCTAGAGAAGTATATGCAAATTTACAGATGCAGTTGCAGGATATATAGCAGCTGATAATTCAAAAGAAATCCATGCATCCAATTTGAATAGCAATTAATACAAAGAAATAGGGTCCTCCAATGGCCCAGTCATCCAGACCTTGACTGTCCCCTCAACCAGTGACCCTTCAAAACCGGGTTATCATGCAATCAGTGAGTGATCCTTCATTCTCCTGGTCTGCCCTACATCCAAACATATTGGAAATACATAATACAATGATAACAATTCTTTCACAATCCCCCTTCCCTCAAGGAACACTATCAACATCCAGACCTTGACTGTCCCCTCAACCAGTGACCCTTCGAAACCAGGTTATCATGTAATTAGTGAGTGGTCCTTCATTCTCCTAGTCTGCCCTGCATCCAAACATATTGGAAATAAACAATACAATGATAAAAATTCTTTCACAATCCCCCTTCCCTCAAGGAACACTATCAACATCTAGACCTTAACCGTCTCCTCAACCAGTGACCCTTCAAAACTGGGTTCTCATGCAATCAATGAGTGATCCTTCATTCTCCTGGTCTGCCCTGCATCCAACCATATTGGAAATACACAATACAATGATAACAAGTCTTTCACAATCCCCCTTCCCTCAAGGAACACTATCAACCATCCATATATAGCTCTCTACTATATATCACTCCATCCTATGATGACCATATTGATGAGTAAAAGTCTACCACTTCCTTGTTGATTGCATCTGATTCCACAACTTGCTGACCAACTTCATTCTTTATTGAAGCTATTCTATTAATTAATGGTCTTTCCTTGACCAAACTATGGAAAAAAATTGTATTGCAATCCTCATCTTTCAACCAATTCTCTCTAGATTTTTGGCGTCAATATATTTCTTCTCTGGCTAGAATTTCCTCATATTGTTGTTACAAGTCCTTTTCAGTTAAGAAATCAATTTTATCCATACCTTCCTAAATTACCTTATTTTTTAAAACCTCTAGTTTCTTGTCCAATGTTTTTTTCCACAAGTATATCCTTGAAATGAATTTGGTTCCAACACTTCCTCTTATTCTTGATATACTATAATTTTTTGAACAATTGAAACCCCATATTTCCTTAAATAACAAGTATAATCTTCCAATAGTTTGCCACCATTTTATAGAATCATTCTTCTCTTAGCCACATTTTCTCCATCTTCAAAGAGCATCAATTCGGTACCAAATCCTTCTACAAAATGAAAGCATCTAGAAAGTGATTCGACCTAGTCATGGGAAGTATTCTTGCATCAAAGATCAAGAGGAGGGATCCCCATTCTCTTTGTAGAAAAAATGGTACAATCTCTCTACAATGTGTGAGAATCCATGTCTCCTATTCATCCATGTAAACACCCCATTCTTGGTTTTAACTTCCCACAATCTATTTTTGATGACAAAGATCTGATTATCAAATTGGATCATGCTCATAGTCCCCTTGCTCCCTTTCTTATCAGCCATATCCAATGTTTCATTAAAGTCACAACCAAGAATGAAGGTCACCTTACCCATACCATTCATGGATTCTGAAATGTTGTTCCAAACTCCTGAAAATTTTTATGTTACTTCTTGTTCTAGTTTAGTTTCTTTTTAGACTTAGATTTATTTTTCTTGATTGTTCTATTTTCCAAAATTCCTTCCCCATGTCTCAAGACAAATTCATCTTATGCCCCTCCCTGATTAAGACCCCCCTCATCCTCAACATGGTCTTCATCACCTATAGTCTCAATTTCATAGATAGGGGACATGTAAATATCTTTAAATACTTCTTCTACCACAATGTCCTCCTGCCCCATCTTCTTGATCTTCCTGGCTAAAGCAGATGAATCCACACACAATAACCCAAAATGAAGGGTTTTGTATCCTTTAATGAATCTCAATCACTGGTAACGCATGGACAATCAAACCAGTAGTCTCCAAAGCATTCAATAAGTGAATATGAATGTTTGAAAATTTTCCTCTCAACTTCCCCAACCACTTCTAATTGGTTAGAGGGATATTTCTAGAATCTCCACTATTCCTATCCTTACCAACAATTCTTAAACATACTTTATCTAATATGATAATAACATGCTAAATTGAACCAATGGCATGTTCTTCATGTGGTACAAGGAAGATTTGGCTATCAAATCTTCCTTTGTGAAAGCTGAGCGCGAGAGAAGGTATGTGATTTCTTCATCTTTGATTGGTATCTTTGATGGGAAACATCTTTCGAGCCTCTGGCATCATATTCGACTATAAATTTCAAATGCATTGCATTTTATTTGATCATGAATGCTCACTAAAATGACTGCATTCTACTAGTTTCATGCCCTAGCCAGTGCTTTATCTCCATTATTTGATGTTATTGGTTCTTGTGCTCAAGGATATCGATTCACTATTTTGAAATGTTTGGATTCACATTTTTTTATATTACAAGCATGACCATTGTATATTAGACCTTTATTAACAATTCATCATATCAGATAAAGTATGTTTAAGAAGTTTTAGTGTCTAAACACTCAACTAATCCCTCTAACTGATGAGGAGTGGCTGGGGAAGTTGAAAGGAAATTTTTCAAACATTCATATTCACTTATTGAATGCTTTGGAGACTACTGGTTTGACTGTCCATGTGTTACCAGTGACTGAGATTCATTAAAGGATACAAAACCCTTCATTCTAGGTTATTGTGTGTGGATTCAAATGTAGGTTTGATTTGGCTAATGTTTAGGAGAGATCAATAAATTATTTAAAGACATTCTTACATGTTTGGAGAGGTTTGAGAGGCACTTATCATGACTGTACCCTCACAAACAGTGACATAGACTGGTTTTACTAAGTTTCATTTCTCTGTCGCAGGGGTACAGTCAAAGGGTTCATTGACAAAATGATCCTTTGAATGGTTACTATGAATATGAATGATTTGATATAACATATTTCTCATTTTATTTGAAGTTTGGAATAGCTTGTGCAAGGGTGAAAGTACTTTTGATTGTTTTGGTCATGACTGTTCCTCTACACAGTCAGGAAATGTAACTGTCTAATGATTTTATGTAATGTTGAATGGATTAAATGATTTATTCTTGGTAGAAGTGAATGGAAGGAATAGTGTTGGTGTTAGGTTTAATTTATTATTAAATTCAATGGTTTCCAAGATGTGTTAAGGAGTTTTCTCCTTGTTTAATGTTAATTGTTCTTGCACAATCCACTCATACAATAGTGAAATGCTATGTGATTGAAAATTTCATACAACTGGTCCTTTGGCATGTATTAAATACAACCCACTCATACAACTAGTCCTTTGGCATGTATTAAATAGAATAAACTTTTCAGCATATTATTATCATTCTATTTCTTTGTTGTATACATGCCATATTTGGTTCAGTTTTGTAAATTTCTTTTTGTGTTAAATTTTTTTTTTCTATTTTTTCCATTTGATAACCACAGTCAACATTTCAAAATGGTGAATAACATCAAATAATGAAGATAAAGCATGGGCTAGGGCACGACACTAGTAGATTAAAACTGAACCAATGGCATGTTTACAACAAAGAAATAGAATGATAATGATACACTGAAAATTCTATTCTGTTTAATACACGCCAAAGGACCAATCCCAACAATTCTTAAACAATAAAGTATGTTTAAGAATTGTTGGTAATAGTTTTCAAACATTCATACTCACTTATTGAATGCTTTGGAGACTAGTGGTTTGACTGTCCATGTGTTACCAGTGACTGAGATTCATTAAAGGATACAAAACCCTTCATTTTGGGTTATTGTGTGTGGATTCAAATGTAGGTTTGATTTGGTTAATGTTTAGAAGAGATCAATAAAGTATTTAAAGAAAATCTTACATGTTTGGAGAGGTTTGAGAGGCACTTATCATGACTATACCCTCACAAATAGCAACATAGACTGGTTTTACTAAGTTTCTTTTCTCTATTTTGAGGTTCTCATTGCCAAAGTGGCCAAAGACTATGTTAGGCTGATAAAATTTAGGGATTCTCTTTACCGCTGCAAATCTTTGAAGGTTGCTACACTTGGATGGATGTGTACCATTTTTAAGAGAATTGGACCGAGTTTGGCTTACCTCAAATAGGTGAGGCATCGTATGGAAAGGTTGTCATCTATTTACCCAAATACTAGGACTATTTTGATCTGTGGGTACCCTAATGCTGGCAAGAGTTCTTTTATTAATTATGATGAGTTGTATCATTCCCATCATGTCCCATGCTTGCACCATGTGTACCCTCAAATATAGGATGTAAATCATTGTTCTCTTCTTGACCAAAGGCTGCCATATCTTGAGGTAGTGGAGTTATGTCACTATTATGAACTCAGAATTATGGTCATACCCTAGTGAAATTTTTTAAATGGATACTTGAGCACCTTTTTTGTGCAATGGTCAGGCCCAACCTTTGTATCTTGAATGCCAATTCTAGTGCCTCTTCTTTATTGATTAATCCATGTGAAAAATCTACAGACTTGAGAGAATGAGGAAAGGAACCTCTACTATCCAAATTCAAAACTTGGGACTTTTCTTTCCTTCCATCTTCAGATTCACCACACATCACTAAATTTAGATTTTCCTCATCTTTAGATTCACCACACACCACTTCATGTTCTTCACCAATTGCTGATTCAAAATCAATCTTTGAGCAATCTGAATACTCATCAAACCTCTCTTGAATATCCTCACTACAAGGCACATGTCGTCTTCATCGCATCTTCTTTTTATTTCATTTTTTAATCTTTAAGAACTTGATCAAGAACATAGGGTTTAATGAAATATCAATTTGATTTGCAAAGTTTGTGTTCTTTAAAAATTTGAAAGGCTCTAATACTTACTAGGGTGGATGTGGATGTGCAACCTTATGTGTTTACTACTAAGTCTCTATTTGTTGGGCATACTGATTATAAGTACTAGACATATATCACAAATGTTGCTAATTAAGGTTGGCGGGATGATTATTCCTATCCTGAAAAAAGATTGTCAAATCATTATGATTTCAAATTAATTACCTATCGGTGTATCCCTTGTGTTGGTTCCTGGATAGGATTTTACACTCAAAGGGATAACAATATGCTTATGACTAATGTTAAGGAGTGGTTAATTCCAAATATGAGAAATCTATAAGCAATTAGACCAACTATAGGGACAAAACTACCCTCTTCACTTCTGGCTCTGCAAAACCAAGGTGGGTATACTTAATCCAATAGGTTCAACTCTATTCCTTACTCAATACTAGATCTTACAATAGATGATAGTGAGAAAGTACTAAATAACAACCTATTATTCATTGACTCTCCATCACTAGGTGAAACAACTCATATAAAGTAAATAAAATGTAAAATGATTGGTAATGATTTATGACTTCTTGTAGAATGTAAACAACCATGCAATGCATGTAACAGCACAGGGGATACTAGCTTATGATCAGTGCCTTATCCATTGGGCATCACACCTAAAAAAAACATGGAATACAAGAACAACTACTAGATTCATCCGAGAATCCAAGCCATAAGCATAGTTAAACATCTCTTACACTACTTACAAATATCCTTCCTGGTTGAACCAAATGAATCTATGCTTCACTCAGAGACTTTTAAACTGATCCTAAATCAAGGCTGAGAGATAAAACATATACACCAGTAACCTAATGCAATGAGTTGGAAAACTCATAATTCATCAAGAACAACTAAAGGAGAGATCCAAAAATGAGAAACTATATTAAGTATGTGGACTCAAATCCTTGTATTTCAAACTAATTCAGTAATACCATAGACAATATGCAAAAGATATAGAAGGTTTCTCCCTAGTATTGATACAACTAGCAAAAAATGTTACAATCTGGACTGAGGATACACACTTAGCTTTTCAATTTCCTGTGTCAAGAATTTCCAGCCATCCCTTTCTAAATGATCACAAAAATCCTTTTATAGAGACAAGGATACAATAAGAAAATATCATTTACCGCATTTTTAGGGTAACATAGTCAACCCTAAGACTTATCCAAAATATCTCAACAAATCTGATATCATTTACATTCCAGAACAACTTTACAAAATATCTGCATCTTTACCCAAATTTGACCTCGGATTACACAGTCCATTACTACTCTCACCAACTTTGTCAAATCTGATTTTTAGCACCACCATTGGAAAGTTCATTTTGCACCAATTTCAAAAACATATAATACTTGCATATTTGGGTAAAATAAGCCCTCAAACATTATTCTTCGTGAACAGCCTCCATTATTTAAATTTTTGAATTTGTTATATAGTTCAAATTTATCAATTTGGATTTAATTCTTTTCCTACAGACTTGAAATTTGAGGTGTGCCACATGGCATCATCCTATTGGTCTGATGATCCACCTCATTGCCAAGTTGGATCTGTGCATATTCCTATGCCACTTGTCATTCCCTGATTGGCCTGTACCGCTGACCGTGCATCTACCTGATAGCTCACCTTGCAACACGTGTCGCACTGTCACCATTTTTCCATGGTTAACCAGTGAGCATTTTTGTCTTAGCAGATTAATGATGACCAATGGATCGACATGCATCTCAAGGCAGCCAACCAACTACTTTGTCTTGTGCCTTATCATCGCCATGTCATCGTCGCTTGCCAAGTGCCACGTTCTCATTGGTCGTTGAATCCATCTAGGCATCAAACTATATTTTTTTGGCCACATCACCACTCGACATGTGTCACTCTGTCACAATAGCGCAAAGGCTATCTATCCTGCAACTTTATTTTTCAGATCAGCGATGTCTGTCAATCTATTGGCACGTGTCATTTTGCCCATCTCATCTCGCTGGTTGTCTTTCTGCAAAATTTTGTTCTAGGCCCGCCGGCATGAAAACCAAGACAACCACATAGGCTTGCATGAGCAGAGCCTCCACTACCTTGACTTACTTCATTAGTGAGTGTCGTTCCTTATATACACCATAAATCTCTATTTTGTCATGAATGTGGGATAATTCATTTGAGGGTTTTTAAATGGTCTTTCAAAATGCTCCTACTGGCACATGTCCCAAGGTGGGCCCACATGCCAAAGATAGCCATAGGCTCTCTTTCCACTTCACTTTACACATCACTTGAGTGAACATGTATTTCAATGCTTTATTTCACCCACACCCAGTGCATGTGGGATATATTCATTTAGAGATCTTCAAGCTTTACCTCTCCCATATACCTACATTTGATTTCACCTCCATGCTGCTGGTTGGTATTGCATGAGTCCTTAACTAAAACCTTATGCAGGGCACCTTACGCAACTCTGCATGTTTTTTCCTTAATGCGCAAGGCCAAGCAACCTCTCAAAGTCTTATGCAAGCCTCCAAGCTACGCGAGCACTTCCACATACTTGCACTGGACCCCTAGACTTTCACAATGGGATGACACTTCATTGATCAACAAATGGGAGTCTCCACATTATCCATGCAAATCAGTCTTCATTATGAGGGCATTTCAATACATTGTGTTTGTTTTCAATTTTCAAAATACGTGAGCAGTCTCCAATGTTCATTGCACAAGCAACCTCTGTAGTAGCTCACTCCCTTTATTTCATGTGGAGTCATCAAAATAGACTAGCACTGGCCTTTCCACATTCATTGTGCAAGGTGTTATATGGAATGCGCCTCCCCCTCATTGATGTGTGGGCCTCAATTGTTGGTTGCTCTCATGCCTCAGTGGAGTGAGCTTCCACTTGCAGTATGTGAGAGTGCCCACCTGGCATCCTCCTTCGCTGATTTCTCCATTCTTGCGCTGGTTGTCATTTAACTAACGTGAGCCCCAAATTTTAGTGCATGAGGCCTCCATCACATGCCTCCAAATTGTATATGCGCAAGGCATCTCTATTTTACACAAGCCACTATGTATATTGACTGTCATTTGAATACTTACCGCGTGCATCCTTTTATTAGCATGACCCCTCCTCTCACACTGGCACATCAAAAATGTGCCTCCATCATTGCATTGCACAAATATTTGACTTGCAAGCCGCCCCCATTTAACATGTTGGCAGTCTCATTTAGCATTTTGTGTGGGCAGCTTCCATTTGCAATATTGGCTGGCATGCCACTCCATTTGCTTGTAGTTTACGCATGAGCTCTTGTATGAGTCCTCAATTTCCTCATGCAATGGCCCGAGAATGGCTTCCTCTCTTATACATGTGACTTCAAACAAATGTCAGCTAATCTCAAAATCATACAACAACTTGTGGGGAACTGAGCACTATACACACTAGCTATTGTGCAGACTTACGCACTCATCAACTACCTCTCTTCTTACTCAATGTGTAGCATTTGGCAATGTTTGGAAATCTCCTTGTATTTCATTGCGGACTCTATCCTTCCTCAGACATGGCATGCCCCAACTAGTTTTGACATTGATGTTAGCACATGACCCCTTTCATCATATACTGGTCTCTTTTTTTTATGCAGGCATCACAGCATTGAAACAACATCATCCTGAGGCATTCTTTATAAGTAGTTCACCATTGACATGCCCGTTTGCTTGGAAGTTTGCAATGCCTGTCCAAACCCCATTGTGACATTCCTGAGTTCATTGGTATACATTATGCAACAATGACATCAGAAAATCTTATTTTTGGAGATGCTCTACTTTACTGCCTCCATTTATCGCAATGAGAGGGACACCTGAAAATGCATCTATGGCTGACCAAAATGGCTCAAATAAATCCAGTGTACATATCCATTGCAGATCGTAGCTTGTATGAGAACAAGATTACACATCTTTGAAAAGGCCTTTGTAACATGATCATTTACTCTTTGCTGAAGATGAGAGAACAAAACTCTAAACACTTTCCCACAATCCATCTTCTCGATAATGGGAGGTAGCCCCAGATGCAAGTGTGCTAAGCATGGAGCTCTAATGTTACTTACATAACAAAATTTGGATGCTTCAGATTCCTCAATTTACTGAAATATAGTCTACTATGCACCCGAATCACAAGACATTCAAACTGGAGGCCATTACAAACACTTTTGACATTTCTACAAAATGAAATCATAAATAGAAAATAGCCTTTGGGGCTGGCTTTTAAAACTGACCAAACGAAACTTTCCAAACTCGGCATCCTGGACATGGAATCACCTCCATACAAGGATTATGAATCCATAATCAATTTTCCAAAAGGATCAAACGACCGGTTACAATTAATCACCAAACTCAGCTTACAAGATAGGTTCAAAATTTAAAACAGTGAAAAGCATAGAAACTGGGTATGGAAATAGCCTGGGAAAGTGGTCAGACGGATTGGCAGGGCCTAAAAATCATCAGTCATGTAGTCTTCCAGGTATACAGTATAGGACACCAATCAATTATGCATGACCTCACATAGGGCACAAACTCCAAAGCCTCAAAGTAGGCTATTTAATTTTGGATTCTGTACACTCAAAACTTCACAATTTGCAAATGAAATGGCCCCGACAAATAGGACAGACAAGCATATGAGAAGCTTAAAATTGGCAATATGGTTTACTCCCATGCCTGCAACATGATGCCACAACCAGCACATTATGATCAATCACAGGGAAAAAGATGCAAACATCCGAAGTAGGCCTCTGACTAAACTGTGCAACTGATCCTCATAAAAAATGTTAGAAACTGCAAACGAAATCAGATTGGCAAACTAGGCAAACGAATTCATCATGGCCTAAAAACTGAAACACAAGGAGTATTTGACCACTGGAATACATGGAAAAAGGAAAATTCCCAATTGGGTCATAGGGTCAAAATTTATAACCAGTCAAACAGGGCCACTCAAAAAATTGGGTAGATTAGAGAAAATAGGACAAATCTGGAAAGCCAAATTTGGGGGATCCAAAAACCTATCAAATGGACTCGAAAAGGCTTGAGCTTTGAAACATAAGCTTTCTAGTATACATTCTAAACATTCCTAAAGTGGCGGGCCATGAAACCTAATAGGACACAAGATATTCAAATGCAAACAGGGCTTGCTACAATGATTTGACACTTAGGCAAAAATGCAGATTTAAGTGAACACCTCAAAATAGCTACTCCCTAAACACTTCAGATTTAAAATTTAGGAGTTGGGACCCACTGCATATGTCAAATGAAAGGTGTTGATCCTATTCCCCAAGCTGTATCTTATGAAATTTATCAGGCCTATTCCTTCATGCACTTGAACTCAGGTCTTTTTGAACTATTCTTTGAAGCATTGAACATTGCCTTAGGAGAAACTTATGATTATGGACAAAAACTTATATGGATTTTTCATAGTACCAACACCTTGCGAGGGAGAGAAGCCAAACACATAAAGAACATGTACATAAACACGGCAGCTAAAAAACTTAAATGGAATACGCCAAGAAGTACCAAATGATGGATGCTCAATTGTTGTAATGGTAAAGCATCAGAACCGTCCATTTCTAGAACTTGATTTTCTAGTCTAAATGATTTTTCTATAGTCGTAATAATTTTTCTAGAACTTGATTTTCTAGTCTTAATGATTTTTCTATAGTCCTAATGATTTTTCTATAGTCTTAATGATTTTTCTTTCCTCCTAATGTTTTTTCCTCTTAATAAATTAGGCCTTGTATTTGAATTTTTGTTCACTATTTTATTTCAGCTTGATATTTTATTCATTTTTCATTAACACGGAGACTACACATGCTGATAAAAAATGAGCTATTTGATTTAGGTTAAGTATTCATGATTGTAAATGGTCAATATTTCTGATGGTATTCCTTGGTGTATTCCATTTTAAAATAATCATGTTTCTATGGCTATGATAAATGTCCCTTTGTGTTGAGAAAATTAGAGTTGAAAAAATGGTTGTTCAGTGTCTGTATCTGCAGGTTATAAACAAACCATCCTTCTTCCACCAACATTCTAGTCAATGTACAAGTAACAAGTCATTCCATTAAAGAAAGACCATGTCTGACAATATCGACCCAGAACAAAATAAGGAGTTTAGTGATTGTATCTGCCATTAGAGCCACTTCATATGCACATGTGTTGAACATGCATATTTGCATGAGCACTACTGGGAGCTTACCCAGCAACACATTTTCTATTGTGAAAATCACCACAAATCTATTTGTTGTTGGGTCTAGCTCCCAGTATTGCTTGGTCAAATATGCATGTTTTTCACATGTGCATATACCTTTTATGATCAACTCTTATATGCACAAGTGATGAACATTCAAATTTGCCTAAGCAGTACTGTGAGCTTTCCTCCAACACATGTACTATTGTGAAAATCATCACAAGTCCATTTGTTCCTGGAAATCTCACAGTACACATGTTTGGAGGTCTGAAGGAAACAAGAGAATTTGAAGAGTCACGAGTCTTAAGATTGTACTTAATATAGCCAAGCTTCATTCAATGGTACATTCAAACATGAAACAAACCATTCTTAAACCAGATTAAACTAGTAAACCAAAGGACATACTGATTATAAGTAAACTAGTAAACCAAAGGACATGCTTTTACTACTAAGTCTCTGTTTGTTGGGCCTACTGATTATAAGTACTTGACATATATAAAAAATATTGTTAATTAAGGTTGGTGGGATGATTACGCCTATCCTGAAAAAAGATTGGCAAATCATTATGCTTTCAAATCAATTACCTATCAACATATCCCTTGCAAGGGAGAGAAGCCAAACACATAAAGAACATGCACATAAACACGACACTGAAAAACTTAAATGGAATACACAAAGAAGTACCAAATGATGAATGCTCAATTGTTGTAATGGAAAAGCATCATAATCGTCCATTTTTAGAACTTGATTTTCTAGTCTAAATGATTTTTCTATAGTCATAATGATTTTTCTAGAACTTGATTTTCTAGTCTTAATGATTTTTCTATAGTCCTAATGATTTTTCTATAGTCTTAATGATTTTTCTTTCATCCTAATGTTTGTTTCTCTTGATAAATTAGGCCTTGAATTTGAATTTTTGTTCACTATGTTATTTCAACTTGATATTTCATTCATTTTTCATATACACAGAGACTACACATGCTGATAAAAAAATGAGCTATTTGATTATTCACTGTTCATGATTGTAAATGGTCAATATTTCTGATGGTACTCCTTGGTGTATTTCATTTTAAAATAATAATATTTCTATGACTATGATAAATGTCCCTCTGTGGGCCTATGAACTATGGGCTTAGTTCAATGTTTTCTTTCATTCTTGCATTTGAAATGTTAAATATGGGCTGCATACAGAGGTATTATGTGTATCGTTGTTGGTGATTATTTAATTGTAATATTTTCTTTTTTATTTGTTTTTCTTTGTTTTCTTGTTGTTTCTTTTCCATTTATACAATATGGACATGTACTTTGCTTTGAGCATTGTGCTTTATGTTGTGGGCTACAAGGCAGAGCCATTAGGCCTTTGTGATAGTCTGAAGCTATTTAGCCTATTGATACCCTTGGTATTTTGGACCACCCCTTGGAGGGCAGGAATACCATAGAGATGTTCAATATTATTACCTTGGCTCATTTGAAGGTGGTTGTTTTATTTTTCCTTGATGTTTCGAAGTCCTATGGTTATAGTATTGCGCAACAGGAAGCTCTATTTCATAGCATAAAACCTTTGTTTTCCAATAAACCTCTTATTCTAGTTTGTAATAAGATTTATTTGCAACCACTAGAGAGTACTCTAAAAGCTTGAAGAAGTGGTATATTTTGGCAAATGAAGAGTGGAAAGAAGATGATATTCCTGAGATCATGGTGTTAGCACTATAAAAAATTCATATAGTTTTGAGCCCATGTTCAGAGAATTTTCCTAAGGCAGGGTTTGTCACTTCAAAGGAATAGTTTAAAAGATCTGAATTCAAGAGCATTTAGAAAATGGGCCTGATGAATTTCATAAGGTATAGCTTGGAGAATGGGTTCAATGCCTTCCGTTTGACACATGCAGTGGATTCCAGCTCCTAATTGAAGAATCTAAAGTGTTTAGGGAGTACCCATTTCAAGGTGTTCACCTAAATCTGCACTTTTGTCTAAAAGCCAAATCACTGTAACAGACCCTATTTGAATTTGAATATCTTGTGGCCTATTGAGTTTCATGCCCCGCCACTTTGGAAATGTTTATAGTAAATATCAAACAGCTTACGTTCCAAAACTCAAGCCTTTTTGAGTCCGTTTGATTAGTTTTCGACTCCCCCAAAGTTGGCTTTCCAGATTGGTCCTATTTCTCTAATCTACCTGATTTTAGTCAATGGCCCTATTTGACTAGTTGTAACTTTTGACCCTATGATTCAATTGATGGAATTTCCTTTGCAACATATTCCAGGGGTCAAATACTTCCTTTGTTCCAATTTTTAGGCCATGACGAATCCATTAGCCCAGTTTGTCGATCTGATTCTATTTCCAATTTCTAACTTTTTAATGAGGATCAGTTTTACTTTGTAGTCGGGGTCCCTGTTCGGATAAGTGCATTAGGTGCCCTGTGATTGATCAAGGTGTGTCGATTATTGAATTGTGTTGTAGGCATAAGAAACAAGTACCATGCCAATTTTCAGCCTTCCACATGCTCGTTTGATGTATTTGCCAGGGCCATTCAGATTGTAGATTATTGAGTTTCTTCAGCAGTGCACTATTCAGTTTTGTGAGTAGCTCACTTTGAGATCCTGCCATTTGCGCCTGAATCGAGATCGAGCATAATTGAGGGTTGATCCATGATCTAGACATCAAATTGATTCTCCATCATGATTCTCTGACTATGACAAATCCGATTGATGACTTTTCTCAATCGATTCCAAACCCAATTTCTATGAATTTGACTGTTTTCAGTTCAGGGTGTTTTGAGGGCACAGCTTCGACGATTATTTCTGGATAGCCAATTGATCATATGTTGAAGCTAGTTGTGGTTTTGTTTTCTATGTATGAAAGAGAATCTTCATCCAAGGTTTCAGACCGTGAGGGTTCCGTTTTACAGGTTTGCGAGGTCAGTAAAAAGGTGTTCAGTTATGATGAAAAGTGCGGATAGAAAACTCTGCAAAGTAGCCTTTTTCTTAAATTCGTAGCTTTTGATCGGATGATCATCTCCAGTTGGCAATTGGTTTGTTCCGATCCTTGTTGATGAAATTTCTTCCACCTTCAGTGGCTTGCCCTCAACACGTCATTTGACATTTTTCATTCAGCTCCTTCCGAGGCAGTCGGCAGTGATTTTCAGTTTTTGCTTGCCGGCAATTCTAAACGGCATTTTCAAGTTTTAAAATCTCTCGCCTCGTTCACTTCTGGGCGAAGCCGTTTGATGAGGTTGTTGTCTGTGGTACAAAGTCCATCTCTACCAGCTTTCAGCTTCCATGGATATGTTTTGATCAGTGTTTTAATGGCGCGATCAGGGTCACTTTACCATAAATTGCCGACTGGCGAGAGTGAAATTGAAGTCTTTTTTAATATCCAGTTAGCCGGATCTGATCCAGTTGCAGACGCTAGTCGTTCTGGATCATTTTTAGGCCAATTGTTTCAATTCGAAAAAAATTTAGGCCGGACCCGCCTGGGGTCCAGCCTGCTTCATTATTTTTGAAGTAGAACTTTGCCGGCTGTCGCAGGCAATTGATGAGTTTTTTTTTAAAAAAAAAAGAGGCTTGAGGATATCAAAGAGAATTAGAGGATAATGGAGTCAACTCCAAAGATAATTGTTAACATGATTTGCACAAGCTTCAGAGTGTTGTTTCTATAAACTATTGACAACATTATTTCAGCCTCCACTGGAGATTGGTTTTGACAGTTGTGAAGATGCTTTAAAATGAAATTATTTTGAAGAATGTTATTTTAGAAAATACAATTGATTATTGCGGAACCGAATTTGATGATATTGAGAAATGTGTCTTTAAGGTTTTTCTTTATGTTGCACACTCGCAAATATTTTGTGTACCAGTTCAACCAAAGACAACAAAATATTGATTGCATATAAAAGTTTTCAAAGCCAGACCAAAAAATGGGAAAATGAATGCACTGATTGTATGTACTTTCTCAGTGAAGGGGCATGATATGTTTGGACCTTTTCCTCCATAATGCTGAGTGTTGGCTAATCATAGCCTCCCCATGTAAATGCACCAAACTATGTAGGAGTGCAGAGCATGTCCAAGGATTTTTCAATACATTATGTTTTGGAGTCTTGAAACTCATGTAAGAGAGGACAGCCTGCGTATGATATTCTTCAAATATATGCACTCATTTAATATATCTTTTGCAGACAAAGAAGGAAGGGAGTAGGCTGTTGTGTATCCCTGATGAATTATGCAAGTCAGAGGCTCCAAACATGGGGGACTGTGAATTTCTGAATAGAGGTGTGTTGTCACACAATGTAAAGGAGGAAATAAAATATTTAATCTGCGTGCCCAATCAGTATGGAGGTGAGGGTTGCTGCTTCAAATCTGGGCAGTATAAGCCAATGTAGAGATTGCAGGCTTTTGCGAGTTGGGTTGTATGTTTTAAAGAAATGCATTTGTTTTTGCATTGTATTGTGCACATCAAGTCCAAAGGAAGAGGTGCTTATGCTGTCCCATACAACATATGTTTTCACTAAAAGCTGGGCACACATTGACAGTGCCTCACGCACCAAGTCCATGGAGGGCGACAATAAACAAAGGATTGCATTAGCTCTCTTTACAAATTGTTGTTTGCTAACATAATGAAATAAAAAGTCTACAGGCTTGTATAGGGATCATGCGCTGTTGTTCCAGTTCTTCCCCTCTCCGTTTGTTATGTTTCTAAAGTTTGCAAAGGTTTATGCCAGGAGACTGCTGATGATGATCCTCTCTAGCGCACCAGTGTGGCACTCCATGAGGAAATTCGGGAATAGGGTGCGTGAAGAAAGGTTGGGCGGCCATTCAAAATGGTGGTATTATGTAAAAACCTTTATCCCACATTCATTATGTTAGGATACCAAGTGGTGTTTTAAAACAAGAAGGCCCGGATGAATGGTAAAGAGAAGAGAAAGAGGAGGGGTTCATGTGTTGTGGGACCCCCGAATTTGGTGGGCCAGCTGAGCGCCCATCATAAAGAAGTATATTTTGAATGAGAAAACTATTATTCCATATGGGAATTAGTCCCACATTGACACCGTCCGAGAAAGAAAAGGAATTTATAAGAGAAAGCACACAATGTTAAGTTGTCTCAAGCAGACGCCCAGTTGGAAGCCTTTCATGTGTGCAAAAATTGAGGAGACAAGTTGATGGATGACGAGGATGGCGGGCCCACATGATAGGTAAGTCTATTTTGACAAAAAATATAGGTGCATCTCTGAAGGTACCTCGAGATCCATGCCCAGCATCTGACGACTGTCGTCATTCCGCCAAAGAAAAGTTGCACGGGATTTAGCATAGCGGTTCAGCGAGATCGTGACAAGTGGCACTCCAATGATGTGGCTTAAATGATGTAGCTAGGCACCCAGATGGATTCGATGACCAATCAAAAAGCGACACCTGGCAGACAACGGTGATGAGGCGCTAATGAAGTGGAGCTTGCACAGTTGGTCGACTGCCTTGGGATGCATGCCGATCGAGCGATGGTCGTTATTCCAGAGATGTGAAGGTGCTCACTCGTTAAGATGGCGGTATAGCGACGGAGTGCCACGTGGTGATGAGTTGGATGGTCGGACCAGTCAAGTGATGCCAAGTGGCATGGGGCCCATCTCGAAATTTGAGGCCTGCATAAAGTTGAAATTCGAAATTGCAAAGTTTGACTATATCAAAAGGTCAAAATTTTGGATTATGTAGGTTGTTCACGGAAAAATGATTTCTGGGTCTTATTTTTGAACAAATATGCAAGTGTTATATGTTTCCAGAAATGCCACGACACGAGCTTTCCAATGGTGGCATTTATTTTTAGTTCTGACAAAGTGGGTGAGAGCAGTATCAGACTGTGTATTTCTGGGTCCAGTTTTGAATAAAGATGCAGATTTTTGTGAAGGAAGTTTCTAGATTGTGATCAAATTTCAGTTTTGTTTTAGATATTTTTGTTGAGTTTTAGGGTTGGTAGTGTTGCCCTAAAAGTTCCCTAATTGATATTTTGTGTATCCCTATTTCTATAAAGGGAATTTTGTAATCATTTTTGAAGGGCTGGCTGGAAATTCTTGACACAGGAAGCTGAAAAGTTCATTGTGTATCCTCAGTCCAGATTGTAACATGTTTTGCAGGTTGTATCAGTAAAGGAAAAAAAACCTTCAAAGTCTTTTGCATATTGTCTAAGTGCAGTGTTATGAAATAGTTTGTTATACAGGAACTTGAGTCCTCATACTTAATGCAATTTTTAGTTTTCAGATCTCTCCTTCAGTTGTGTTTCTTAAGTTTTGAGTTTTCTGACTCTTTGCACAGGGTTTACTTGTGTGTATGTTTTATCTCTCAGCCTTGATCTAGGATCAAGTTAAAAGCCTCTGAGTGAAGCATAGATTCATTTGGCTCAATCGGGAAGGATGTTTCTAAGCAGTGAATTAATCTGGTATGTTGTGTTTATGGCTTGGAATCTGTGTTCTTGTATTCTGTATCTATCTCAGATGTATTGCCCAATGGATAAGGCAGTGATTAGAAATTAGTATCTCCTCTATTGGTTCATCTTTGGCAGGATTGTTTACATTCTGCAAGAAAGCATTAAATCATTACCAGTATTTACTTTTATTTACTTTTATGTTGTCCTACCCAGTGATGGAGGATCAATGAACAATAGGTTGTTGTTTAGTATTCTCTCACTGATTTCATCTGTTGAAAGATCCAATAAAGAAATAGGGGGCAGAGTTAAGACTATCAGTTAAGAGTTAAATACTATTGGATCAGGTGTACCCGCCTTGGTTTGCTAGAGCCAGAAGCAGAAGAGGGAAAATCCATCCCTATAGTTGGTCCAGTTGCCTATAGATTGCCCACATTTGGAACTAACCAATCCTTAATATCCATCATAGGCATATTGGTGTCTCTTTGAGTGTAAACTCCTTTCCAGGAACCAACACATGGATGGACACAATGTTGCAGACTTTATTGATCCAGATATCTTGCAAAGGCTTGAAGAACTAGAGAGGGAAGAAGGGCTTAGGATGGCAGCTGAGGATGACAAGGATGATGAGATGGTGGAAGTGGAGTTGAATCCTGATGAAAAGGAAGCTCTGGCTGCAATTAGGAAGAAGAAGAAGATGCTTATCGTCGAACACAGATTGAAGAAGAGTACTGCAGAGAACACACCTACAATACCAAGGAAGTTTGACAAGAATAAGGAATATGGCTTAAACAAAATGGGAAGACATATTTCTAGCCCAGGCTTGGATCCTTCGACAATTAGCTTGATAATAAATGAAGTAGATGAGAGCTAAGAAATTAGCTTCCAAGAAAAATCTCATAAATGAACTATTTGTAGCCTAATTTTGGTACCCTCTACGCGTATCCAAAGGATATGTTTGAAACAACAAGGGTAAGGCTTAAATATATCCTTTGGGTGCACATAGAGACCACAGGAATTTGGGTACGCATAGTTCATTTATGAGATTTTTCTTGAGAAGCTAATTGCTCATCTTTCATCTACTTCATTGTTATGAAGCTAATTGTCTTAGGATCTAGGCCTAGGCTAGAAATATGTCTTCCCAAATGCATAAAAAACATTCACATAAATACGACAGCTGAGAAACATAAATTTAGATATCACAACAGCTAAGAAACATAAATGTAGGCATCATGGTCACATTTTTTTGGAGACAACATAAGTGAGTTGTATACTCAGACGATGCAAAGCAACTACTACTCCTCTGATTCTAGAGGAGTAGTGGTTGCTTTGCATCATCTGGGTATACCACTCAATTATGTTGTCTCCAAAAACTTGTGACCATGATGCCTACATGTATGTTTCTTACTTGTGTCCCAGGACCCCTTATGACCCTTTACGACCCTTTACAACCCTTTACGGCCCCTAATAAAACACATCTTAGAGGTCTTAAAATATCGTAAAGCATCATAAGAGGCTCCTAGGAGGGGCCAGATGAGCTTCCACCTTCACGTGGTTGGCCCTGTTAAGTAGAGAATGGTAAACTATTCTTGAAACAAAGAGAAGCTCAATAATTTAAGGTCTTAGTCCATGGAGATGATGAAAAATGACGGGAATCAATGATGGAGAGTTTTTAGATATTGAGAAGATGTATATGCAGTGGAGGCCAGAAGGGATTTTTGTGGAGATTTTCTAGATGTGGAGATTTTCTAGAGAGGGTTTCCAGATTGAGTACCAGTGTAGAGATGATGATTCAGTACTACATCTATAAACCTTCACAAATATCCCTTTTTTGGCCTCCACTCATACCTCTTCTCAGAATCTAGAAACTTTGGATACAGTTTCTCATCCATGCATGAAATGTGCTATTGATCGCATAAAATTACTTTTGCGAGACTGGGATCAATTATGAGAAGGTAAACAACAAGATAATTTTATTGTATCTTTTATTTCTTTTATCCATTCATATTTTTTTCCTTCTCTTATATTGGATACTGTGCAGTGTACATAAAGGCAAGGCGGTGATTATTCTCAATGATCAACAGGTATAAGTCTTCTAGCCCTTACCCAGTAGCTAGGACTAAAGATAGAAGAGCTCAAGAGACCATCATAGTTGGTCTATGTCCTTGGTCCATATACTAAAAAAACATTTTACATTTCATTAGCTCATCAAATACAGTGATTTGAAAGAATTTAATGGATGATATTTTCATGTATAATGTACATTATTTTAGTTTGACGTTGAACGAATTTATCTACTTCACACACTTGTAAACATCAAGCACAGCCATAAAGAAGCACCCCCTCCCATGGCTTGAGTAATGTAGGCAATGGGAGGAGATGCTTCTTTATGGTTGTGCTCGTAGTTTACAAGTGTGCGGAGTCGATAAATTTGTGCAACGTTAACTTAAATAATATACGTTATCATGAAAATATTCTATTAAATTATTTCAAATCCCCTCATTTGGTGAGAAAACAAAATGTAAAATATTTTGTCAGTATATGGACCAAAGACTAAGACCAACTATGATGGTCTCTTGAGCTTTGTTATTTTTACTATGCTAATCTGTCACTTTTTCGACAAGTAGTAAAGCTTTTTTGACAGAAGTGCTATATGTCTGATAGATTGTCTTGTCAATATTTTATTACATATCATCGAATATCCGATAGGCAAACCATTAGATGGAACCCCAATCTAACATATTTGTGCAATAGGACTGCTATACCTCTGACAGATTGTCCTGTCAGCATTTACTACATATCTATCACCTTTTCGACCGAAGAAATGTCGTAAAAACCATTTTTCAATAGATCAGTCCCATAGTAAAATTGCTATTTATGTGGTCGATTCCGATGGGTAATGATGTCAGAATACCGATATTTATCACTTTCATCACCATTTCCAATGCAAAAACATTGATGGGCACATGTGTCAAAGTTCTAACAAATAGGCATCGCAAATCTGACACGTGGCCTTCAGAATTTGGCCTCAAATGTACTAGTGCCACATGCACCCAATTTGGGTATCAAGGCATGTTTAAAAGAAAAGGCACTCACTATGTTTGTAAAGAGAAAGAGATGAGGTGGAGCCCTTCTAGATTTGTGGGGTCAGCAATTGTATGGTTGACTGGGCATGCAATCAAAGGTAATTTTAGAAGAAAATGTTATAATTAAAGGAAATTTAGTCACACATTTCTTGTGGGAAGGACTAAAATAATATTCATATACCAAAACACACAAAGGCATGGTGTCCAAGTGTGGATGCCCAGGTGGAGACACTCTCACACGTGGTACGTGGACCAAGGTGACAGGTGGCATTTGATTGCAGGGTGATGTGGCAGTGGGTCCCGAGAAAGGTAAGATAATTTTAATGCCATGTGGTGATGAGCAGGTCATATGCCTTGGGATGCATACCAAGATTGATGTTATCTCTATATCTCATAATCAAGGTATCTGGAGATCATGGGATTGAGGTTATCTCTGAATCTCACAATCAGAGCACAGTTAAGGAAAACATTCAGAGATCATGAGATTGATGTTATCTTTGAATCTCATAATCAAAGTATTTGGAGATCACGAGATGAATATTATCTCCAGATCTCCCAATGAACTCAGAGTCTAGCAAAATAATTAGAGATCTAGAGATAAAAGGAATTCTCCAAGTCTCTAAATAAACTTAGAGTTAGGCCCAGCACTTAGAGATCTAAATATAAAAGCCATTCTCCAAGTCTCTAGATGAAACCATAGTCAAGAAAAAGACTCAAAGATTTAGAGATAAAGGGCAATCTCCAGATCAACCCAACCAAGACTAGTTAAAGTGAGAAATGAACCAGCACTTGACACTTGGCAAATTTTGGTGAATTATGGGCTAAAAATGCAGAAAAGAGATAAAATAAGACAAGGAAAGTGCAGATTTTAAGTGATATACATATTTTAAAACTTTCAATAGTCTTGCATATATTCTTGTGAAATTTTTTTTATTTCAAGATTGAAGAGAAGCATTCACGGGAAGCATTTTTCAAGGAGAATGAAATCAGCTTTTAAAAGGCTTAAAATCAAATTGGCTAGAGAAGAATGATTGCAAGCATGGGGCAGTTACAAAAGGAGGTCATATTTTTTAGAAGAAGAAGATATTTTGTTGAAATTTATTGAAAACAAACAGGTGTCGGTTGGCCTAAATTGGCTCTCCTTTTCTCTATATCTTTATTTTTCTTCATTATTACAAGCATGATGAAATTTACCACTACTAGGCAGTATTATGATTCTTGAGTCTTATTTTTTGGGTTTATTGTCTTGTACATGTGCTGAATCAGAAGAATGAAGAACAATGGAATCCATGTCCATATTGGTGATGTCTTTTTGTGTCTTGTCTTCAATCCTTGTGTGTTAATTTGTAAGACATTTTAATGTACTGGTTATAAGGTAGCTGTGAGTTTGTTTTTTGAGTTTCTTTCAAGGAGAGAGTAAATCTTAGAGACAAATTTTGAGGGTTTAAGACTTGCATATGAATCTAATGTCTGGGTATTAGAGTGAAAAGAGTGACTTATAAGGTATTTCATTTGGTTTCTATGTGTTTAGAATTAGAGGGTTTTCTAGGGATGTATGTTTATTTGACTCTGTTGCCCAATAGATAAGGCATCGGTCTTTGTTGGTTATGCATTTCTCATCATAAATTCATTAAATCAATTAATCTTTATTTTATGTTGAAGAGCATGCATGTTCATGACTTGTGTTTACAGAATACAAGTGTTGTTTGGTGATTCTTTGAAGAAATGAATCCCTAGGTTTGTCTTCCCGAGTCTAGAACTCAAAGAGAAGAAGGATTTAATCCTTGTCACACTTACCATTTTTCTAGTTCTTCGAACACTTATGCAAGTGGGATCTCACATAATATTGATTGAGTCTTGAACTCCCATTTCTTACAAGTATGAGAACTATCCATAGTCATGTCTACATAGTGAGGTTTTGTCAAAGGAAGTTATTATATATGTAGATTTATGCTTTATTAGGTACACCCACCTGAGTGTGTGGAGCTCAAAGAGAAGAAGGCTTGCATGCCTTGTTAAGTTATCCTTTTCTTTCCCCTCATTTTGTAAGAAGAAGCATATTTATGTGAATTAGATGAAGATCTCCAAGTCTAGTTTACATTTTCTCTCTAAGAATTGAGGGATACAAGAAAAATCGCTAACAGATCAGTTATGCAATATTTTGTGTTTCTAACCGGGTGGTGATTTTAGGACATGTATGTGTGTCCTCATCTTGAATTTTTTGTGATTTGGATGCTATAAAGCTATTTTTGTGGAGTTCCATAGGTTGTTGTTTGGTGTTCCCGATGAGTAGTACAGAGACAATTGTGAATTATGAGGCAAAGATGTTTATGTTGTTTATGTGGTATTTCATGTTGCTTTCTAGTGTTCTAGATCATTTCCTATTTGTGTTGTTGGATCTCATTGGATTATGTGATTGTATTGAGGCATGTCGATATTTTTGGTGTTCTTGGATGACTTGGTGAGATAGCATGTTGTGAAGATTTGACATGTGATTTATGGATCGTAGCATGTTTAAGGTTGAAGACTTGGGTCCTAGATATTTATTTTCCAACATTTATTAGATCACACTATTATTTTCATTCTAATTAGATAAACATTTTGTAATTGACGATTTCAGGTTGATGTCGACCTTGTAGAGTTGAGTTGATGTAATGTGTATAAACATGTAATCACCTATATGAGTGAAGAAAGGAGAGAGTGTGTATATGTGAAAGCATGTTGTATCACTGGTTTTGTGAAGAGGTGTGAGTGGAATCTATAATTGAAGAAAAAAATTATACTTCATTATAACTATATTAGCAAATCAGAGATGCTATCAGTCAATTCATAATTGAGTGGATTGTAGTCCACCTTGGTTTGTTTCCCTTGTTTTAATCTCAAGGTTGTTACCCTTAGGTTTGTTTCCATTTTATATTTAAGTAGTGATCTCTAGGTAGTGTTCTTGAATGCATGTTCTTTCTCGTTGTACCTTTAACATGGTTATTGTGTTCATACATCATATAGTGGGTGTTGGAAAGTTGACTTTACTTATTATATATGACTAAGTTTTATGTTGTCATTATGGAAACAAAGTCATATGAAGTTTTGTAGTTAGCGCACTAACTTGGAAGATCAGATTTGGCTAAGTATGAAAGATAGAGCAGACAGAGAAGCACCTAATGATCAGAGCATTAGCACGCGTGTGTATGATCGAGTTTTTGTATGCACCTTTAGATATAATCTTTTGAGTATGTTACTATTCTAAGTCTAAGAATGCATGGTCAAATATGACAGCATGAAGAAGTTACAGCAAGTCTAAGTGACACATTCAGTAAGCGGTAGAACAAAATAGAGCATGGAGCCGATAGATAGCATTTTTATTAGTGTATATCTTTTTGTTTTGTAAAGGTTATGCACCTATTGTAATTGTGCTATAAATATGTTAATATCATTGTATGTAAACACGCTTGAGCCAATTAACTTGGAAGTGTTGTTATAAGCCAACCTAGTAGTTAGTTTTGGTTGCATCTATTCAGCATGTATATATGTGACATGTGCTTCTGTATTTGAGTATGAATGGCATATAGAGAAGAGGAGTATGCAAAGTATGTATTAGAGCAGTAAGAATGATATAGAGATTTACAAGAGGTTAAAGCATCAATGCACAAAAGGAACTGATTAGATAGCAGTGTCAAAGCAGCAGTTCACCATTGCAGATATAGTGTGTATCTGATAACCAGGACGTTGTAGCCATCTTCATTGAGCAGTAAGCTCTAGCAGTGAGCCTTCCACCCCTATCAGGGTTTGTTACTTATAGACTCTTAACCAAGTCATTGTACTCAGCATTGTAATGGCTGCTCCTAACAGGGAAAAGGAACATTAACAGGTTCATAATACAAAGTACAATTATTGTGGGTACTAATTCCCACCGGTGTTTTCCTCTGGCCAAGGTTTTCCCATAAACATATCTTGTGTTATGTGTTATGGTTGAATACTTCATTTTCTTTACTACTCATTTCAGTATTTAAGTAATTGATTTAAGTTTCAAAAATTAATTACAGAACACTGATTCACCCCCCCTCTCAATGTTCCCATTCCTAAAAATTGGTATCAGAGCTTTGGTCCTCTAAAGATAAGTTTAACCACTTGAGGAGATCATGGTTTCAAAAGAAGTAAAACATCTGAAGAAGAATATTGAAGTATCTCTTGAAGATCTTGACAGATCTGAAAAGGAAATTGAAGAATTGAAATTGAAGGTTAGTGGCTCACAAGTATTCATCAAGAAATTGAGAAAATATTTGAAATATTGTTCAACAAATGATTTGGGAAAAATGGTCAAAAAGCTGAATGAAGAAAAAACATCTCTAAAGGATTAGATTGAAGAACTAGATGAAAAGTTAACTAATAATCAAGAAGCCCATGAAGAACATATCAAAGAAAACAAACATTTGGATAAAGAACTTATGCAAGAAAATCTAAAAATCTTGGAGTTAGAAAACATCAAGAAAAAGATGGAATCTGAATTGATAGAAGCAAAGAATCATATTGACAAATTGCACACAAATGCTAATCTATTAGGTTTTCAGTTATATGCACAAAGGATAAAAGGAGATTCCGGTGGTATTGGATTCAATGAAGCACAAAATCAAATCAATGCAATGCAAGAAAGATTGAAAGCACTTGAAGAATCTACAGAAGCTAAGATTGAAAATCATACTAAAGCTAAAGCAGAACCATCTAAAGATGAACGCAAGCCAGTAAACATAACTTTTTATGCCTATAACAAGCATGGACATATAACAAGAGATTTTAAAGAGATAAGACCTTTCAATGGCTATTGTTATTCATGCAATAAATTTGGTCATAGAGCTATGAATTGTAGATCAAATCAAAGAAGTCAAACACAACCCAATCAGAGAAATTAACCTCAACAAAGTGTTAGAATTCCTCTGAACATTACATGTTAGATATGTAATTACAATGGTCACACAGCTAGACAATGCAGTATGGTAACTCACATCAATGCACCGAGGAATATAAGGCCTCCAATAATTTTTTATTCTTGTAACAAGCTTGGACGCATCTCAAAGTTTTGTAGATCACAAGCGCAAAGACAAGAAAGATCTGATAAGTCTCAAGGATCACAATTGGATGAATCTGGAGAAGTCAAGTTTGTGAAAGCTATAGAAGATGCGAGCAAGATCTGGATGGAAGTAAAGAAATAAAATATCAATGAAAAAGTAGTGGATGCATCCGCAATGGACGCACCTTCTACTTCTAGATAAATGACCCTCATAGTCATAGGGGGAGCTAGTTAAGCCCTAGATCCCTGTGTGACTGGTATACTCACCCTTAGAGTATGCACCTTTGGTTTCAGTTGTTTGGTTGCTAGTTGATGTAGTATACAAGATTGCACAACCTGATTGATAGCAAGAACAGAGATTGAAATTCACTGTTGCACCCGTATTACGGTGGCAAGCATTAATTGCAAAAATTTGATTTATAAGTCATCGAAGATCTATTTTCCTCACTTTTGAATTCAAGATCAAGCCTTTGGAGAGCACGAGAGATCATAGCAGCAAGAATTAAAGGATTGAAGTTGTTTTCATCAGCAAAGAAGTGTTAAATTGTTGTAGAACCCTAGCTCGGACGTGACATTTTAGAAACCCTTTTGGAACCCTACTTAAGCATTGAAACAAGTAAGTAATGGAAACTCCAGTATTATTTGATGTCATGGAGAGGAAGAGATATGTATTCAAGAAGCATCCATTTAAGTCAGTGCTAGATGATTTAGAAGGAGCATTTTCTAGAACTTTGATGGGAGTTATGCATGTTGAAGACATTCACGCTTACATATATTGTAAGAAGAACCTGTAGGAGTAGACGGGATAAGGTCACACATAGAAACAATGGTTAATTTAGACTTAACATTTAAGGATGAATTTGCGCACTTCACAAATCACCCTATAATTGAATATGTGACTACGTATGAATTCTATGAGTTGGAATGGATCAAGATATTGCTTAACAGAATTCATGATGACTTGTTTTGGATTGGAGAATTTCTTGTTTGCATAACAATAGATCTCATTCATGAGATGACCAGACTTTCCAAGACCGACGCCATTCTTCCTCCTGGTAAAGATGTAAGGAAACAGGTTGAGCAGGCATGTAAGTCCAAGAGTGATAAGTGTGGCATGACAATTGAGCCCATTGAGGAGAAGGATATTAAACTCATGGCTATGATACTTGGTTATAAGTTCCAGCATGCTAACAGAGTGAACAGTGTATTTGCAGCAACTATTCTGGCAGCTATAAGGATAGTGAAAGAAAATGGAGAGTTTAACCTCTGTGGGATCCTGCGTGCATAGTTGTTAGACAACATAAGGGCCATACAACATGATAAAAGAAAATTATTCAGATTTGGTTCACTGATTATCTACATGTACTTTCATATAGTTGGCAAGGTCTCTGATCTTTATCTTGACAAGAGCCTACCTACATTGCCTCAAATCTTATTTAAGGTAACATCAGAGATTACCTTGAAGGATTTCATGGATTTGGAAATAAAAACATTTAGAATCAAGATGCAAAGAAGGTACAAGATACCTGAGAAGATTGTGGAGATGTACAAAGACACTATTTGCTTCATGGTGGAAATAGACATTACATACATGGAAGCAGTTGAACCTAGGAAAAAGTGGATTCATACACTTGGATATGAAGTAGAGGAACACATTTTGGAATCTTATGCACAAGTCCTCCTATCAGCACCTAAGGATCCCGATGAGCCTAGATGGGGTACTTATGAAGAAAAGACAAGACAAGTTGACTCTATCTTATACAATGTTGTGACAAAGAGAAAAGCATCAAGGATTACTTCAGACATTCTAAAAATTCATGGTGTCACCCAAGAAGACTTAGACAAATTAAGGGAAGCCAAGATTGCCATGCAACTTGAGAGCGCACTCACATCTAAAGTCAAAATAGAAAAAATTGATGATCCTAAGGACAAGAATAGTAAGACTGATGATAGCACCTCTGCGCCCACAACCATAGTTGATCTAGAGTCCACTCCACCTCTCGAGCCAAGAAAGATGCCTAAAAAGAAGAAGCAGACCGGCGCAAGCCACCCATCCTCAAGGACAAACTAGAAGTAAAGGGATAAACACTCAAGCACCTCCTGAGGTAGGATTCAGACTGAATCTGCAAGTCTTGAGAACTAGAATTGTTGATGAAGGATAGATAAAATAGCAAAGTTTTATGACAAGTATCATGATATTGACAAATCAAAGATTCATTCTATGATTATCAAGCACATAATTAAGTTAAAAAAGATAGTTTTGTAACTTAAGACAATCATTCCTGATATGTATGGAACATTTTGGATTCTTTGAAGAGACAAGCCATAGCAGAGGATTTTAGGATAAGAGAAAAGACACTAGATGAAAACCTCCTTGTTTGTTCACTGGAAGAGAAAACATTGTTGCTAGATTTGGTAAAGCCACATCTAAGAACCAAAACCAGAACTCTACAGATAATGAAAAAAGAGTATGAGTTAGTTGTGAAGGAGATAGAAAAGGCATTTGAAAAAGTGTTTTTGGAAAGACACATGCACCCTCCTATTGCACCTACAACCCATGTTCCTTCTGAGAAAGAAAAAGAATCTGAGATCCCTGATGCACCTATGACAGGTCCACAAGATTCTGCACCCATAGTGATAGAAGCTACTGAAGCAATGGAGACAAAAGATGACACTATTGTGATTGGTAATGTTAAAATATCAACGGCGGCAACAGATAAGGATCTAGACAAATTTGAAGAATCCTTTGTGAGCACTGAGGAAGTTGAGATTCTATGCGGTGAAGAATCACCTAAGCAACAAGAAGAAGTACAAATTGAAGACTTAATAGGATAGGAAGAAGAGAAGGAAGATGAACCTAAAGAAGAACCCTCTGCTAAAATTTCAGTGAAGGTAAAGAGTGAGATTATGGATAGCACACTCCTTACTCCTAAGTCCTTAATTTCATTGTTGTCAAGTTTGACACCTGATACAACAAGCCTAGACTCATGGGGAGAAGAAGATCTAATGAAGATTAGTGTATTGCTATGGAGAAAGCCAAAGAAAAACAAGTAATTAGAAATCCTTTATTTTTTGAATCAGTCAGCATATTGAACAATCTACTACCTAAGGATAAGAAAGTGACAAATGTTCATTCAGTGGAATATGTTAGCACCATCTTGTCAAGCTTCAAAGAAAAATTTTCAAGCTTAGAAGAATCAGCTTCAAAGATTGCAGAAGAGAAATATATCAAGAAAAGGTTGAATGAATTGATAGGCAATTTCTCACTTGACCTTAATTCACTTAAGATTGGTCAAACAATGCTAAAAGAGTTAGCAGCAAAAGGAAGGAAGATAATTACTGACTACATGAATAAAGACAAAATCACTACAAATCACTTCAAGAAAATTTAGGAAGCAGAATCTATGATGGCAGTAGTAATCAAATCAGTGGAAGATCTCTCTCAAGATAGTAACATGTGCAATAAGTTCTATCAAGGATAGATAGATAAAATTGAGAAGGCAGAAAAAGAAATGGCAAAGATAAGGGCTAGACAAATTCAACTAAGACATGCACTAGTGTCCTCTCTAGATGTGTTGAATCAGAACATCAAGAAGATATATGCTACTATTGTGACATATGATCAAGGTCTCTGCATAGATTTGGAAAAGATGGAGAAGCTAACATATGCATTATGCACCCATCTTTAGACAGTTGATGCACTCAAGGTTTTTTGGCAACAAGAAATCATAAACCTTCAGACTACATACCCTAGTGTATTCTCTATGTAAGTACTTGAAGTTTTCCTTTTTGAGAACCTTTTTCATTAATGTCAAAGGAGATAGTAGTGTATAGAGAAGAAGATATGATGTATAGTTTGATAGCAAGTTTCCTGTGTGTAAGATAAGTTTAGCAACTTCGCCACATTCCTTTGTTGCCATTAATGATAAAGGGGGAGATTGTTGTCAAGTTGACTTTACTTAGTATATATGACTATTTTTTATGTTTTCATTATGGAAATGAAGTCATATGAAGTTTTGTATTCAACGCACTAACTTGGAAGATCAGATTTGGCTAAGTATGAAAGAAAGAGCAGACAGAGAAGCACTTGATAATCAAAGCATTAGCGCACGTGTGTATGATCGAGTTTTGGTATGCATCTTTAGATATAAGCTTTTGAGTATGTTACTATGCTAATTCTAAGAATGCATGCTCAGGTATGAGAGCATGAAGAAGTTACAGCAAGTCTAAGTGACACAGTCGGTAAGCGGCAGAATAGAACAAAGCATGGAGCCAACATATAGCATTTTGATTAGCGTATATCTTTTTGTTTTGTAAAGGCTATGTGCCTATTGTAATTTTGCTATAAATATGTTAATATCATTGTATGTAAACATTCTTGAGCTAATTAACTTGGAAGTGTTGTTATAGGCTGACCTAGTAGTTAGTTTTGGTTGCATCTATTCAACATGTATATATGTGACATGCGCTTTTGTATTTGAGTATGAATGGAATATAGAGAAGAGAAGAAGTATGCGAAGTATTTATTAGAGCAGTAAGAATGATATATAGCTTTACAAGAGGTTAAAGCATTAGCACAAAAAAGGAACTGATCAGACAACAGTGTCAAAGCAGCAATTCACCATTGTAGATATAGTGTGTATTTGATAACCAGGAGGTTGTAGCCTTCTTCATTGAGTAGTGAGCTCTAGCAATGAGCCTTCCACCCCTAAAAAGGTTTGTTACTTAGAGACTCTTAACTGAGTCATTGTACTCAGCATTGTAATGACTTCTCCTAACAGGGAAAAGGAACATTAACAGGTTTATAATACAAAGTACAATTATTGTGGGTACTAATTCCCATCGGGGTTTTCCTCTTGCCAAGGTTTCCCCATAAACATATCTTGTGTTATGTGTTATGGTTGAATACTTAATTTTATTTACTACTCATTTCAATATTTAAGTAATTGAGTTAAGTTTTAGAAATTAATTACATAACACTGATTCACCCCCCCCCCCCCCCTCTCAGTCTTCCCATTCCTAACAGTGAGTTTGATCCTCACCATGGTTTTTCTCATAAAAGGGTTTCGACGCAAAAAAAATTGATGTTGTGTTGTGTTATTTACTTATGTTTTGTATTGTTTATATTTTAGATCTAAGTTATAAATTTTATGTGTTGGATAAATCATTAAGTTTTGAGAGTTTTGGGATACAACGGATTCACCCCCCCCCCCCACCCCCCCCCAGTTATGTGTGTTGCATTGTTTCTAACAATTGGTATCAGAGCCTAGTGCTCTTTTTAAAGCTTGATCACTTGAGGAGATCAATTACAGTATCCTTGAAGAAGGATATTCAAAGATTTGATGAAACCAACTATTCTTTATAAAATGGTAGAATGATTGCACATCTGAGATGCATCAGAGAAGACTATTGGATAGTTACAAAGAAATATTACCATCCTACTATAGATATATCTACTTCTATCATTGATGAAAAGAAGGAATTTGAGTGTAACATAAGAGAAAAGGAAGCACTATTGAGTGCCTTATCAAATGCAAAGTATACTAGCATCATGGAATTGGAGACCACACATGAAGTATGGATAAAATTATAGACCTTGCATGAAGTATATGCATGTGTGAAGCAAGAAAAGCTATACAAGTTTGAAAGGAAATCTTGAAACCTTGAGGATGAGAGAAAATGAGAATATAAGTAACTATGTATAGAAAGTGGCTGAAATTATTTGTGGAATCAAATGTATTGGTGGAATTCTAGAGGAAGATGAAACTATCTCAAAGATACTAAGATCCTTGCCTCCTACTTATGACAATAAAGTTGTCATTATTGAAGAAATCAGCACCGTGACTACTATGACAAGGGATATATTGGTTGGTAAGTTGTCTTCTTTTAAAATGACAATATTTGGTGATTATTTACTTAAATTTGAAACAAAATTTAAAGCTACTATTTCTAAGAAAAAGATAAAATATGATTCTGGTGAAAGTTCTTCAAGATCTTCTAAGTTTGGATCTAGATATGAGCTAAGGAATATGAATAAATTGAAGAAGAGGAGATAAATATAGAAGAGATAGAAGTCCTAATTGAAAAGAGAGTTCCTAAGAGAGTAGATGAGTATGAAGGAAAGCTACCTTTGAAATGTTTTCCATGCAATAAGATTGGTCATTTTGCTTCTAGATGTTCTGTGAGAGTACCAAAGTATAAGCCTAGAAATTTTCAGCCTAAGTATAGCATAATCTTTTGAGTATTGGACAGTTTGTTGATAAAGGATACAAATTACAATTCAAGGATGGAAAGTGCATAACCTTGGAAAGAACCAATAATGAAATTTCATCAAGTACCAAGACCAGAGGTAATATTTTTCATTTGAATAGGACCTAGAATACATGCTTGATTACTAAAATTGATGACAATTGGTTGTGGCACAAAATAATTTTTCATGTAAACTTTGATAAGATTGTAAAGAAAAGCACTACAAATGTTGTAAGAGATTTACCTAAATTGTTGAATCCTACTAATGTGATGTGTAAGGAATGTCAGTTGGGTAAACTAACAAGATCTACTTTTAAGAGTAAGATTTATTCTTCAAATGAATTGTTATATTTGGTGCATACAAATTTATGTGGTCCTATTAGGACTAAGAGATATTATGGAGATAAGTATTTTATTCTATTTATTGATGATTATTCTAGAATGATGTGGGTTACATTTTTGAAAGAGAAATTTGAGGCATTTGAAAAATTCAATATCTTTAGAGCTATGGTTGAGACTAAGGTAGGTATGAAGTTGAAATGTCTGAGATCGGAAAGAGGTGGAGAATTTAATTCATGATAATTTAATGCTTATTGTGAGGTGCATGGAATAAAAGATAGTTGTCTACTTTGTGAACCCCATAGTAGAATGAAATTATAGAGCAAAGGAATAGAACAATTATTGACATAGAAAGCACCATGATGATTGAAGGAAATGTACCACAGATGTACTGGAGAGAAGTTATTAGCACTACAGTCTATACTTTGAACTAAGTTTAGATTAAGCATGGAACTGGTAAGATACCTTATGAACTTTGGTATGTTCATGTCCCTAAAGTGAATTACTTTAGAATTTTTGGAAGAAAATGTTATATCAAGAGAGATGAAGGCTTAGGTAAGCTTGATCCTAGATGTGATGAAGGTATCTTTCTTGGTTATTCTACAAAAAGAAAAGTGTATGTGTTTTAGCAATCAATTGAGAAACATAGTTGAAAGTGATAATGTGAAAGTTGATGAAAGTTATCATAAATAGGTCAAATCATGTAGTTATGATTTATATGAAGAAGAGGAAATTTAGGTTGTGCAAACATTGAATCAAAATCAGAATAAAAAAGAATCATAATAGATCGATAGAATAGGATGAAGAAGTTGCAAATGAGGAAGAAGTGGAAACACAAGAGTTTACTACCAAATAAAATTTGAAGACTTCAAGGTATGTAAAGATGAATCATTAAAAAAATAAGATTATTGGTAATAGGAATCAAGTTGTTTTGACTAGAAGTAGGAATTCTAGAAATAGAGATGAAATTTTCTTAATCTGTAAAGTTAAACCGAAAGATATTGATGAAGTATGCAAAGATGAAAGTTGGGTTAAGGTAATGGAAGAAGAGATAGAATAGATTGAAAAGATAAGAATGTTATTCAAACTAAATGGGTATTTAATAAAAAATTGAATGAAGATGGTGAAGTGGTAAGGAACAAAGCCAGATTTGCTTGCAAAGGATATTCACAGATGGAAGGTATTTATTTTAAGGAGACCTTTTCTCATGTTGCTAGAATTGAAGTAGTCAATATTTTTCTTAAATATGCTACTTAAAAATATTTCAAGGTACATTAGATGGATGTTAAGTCTACAATCTTGAATGGATAATTGTAAGAGGAATTATATGTTGAACAACTTGATTCTTCTCCTTTGACTAATCAAGGTGATATAGTTTTTCGATTGAAGAAAGCATTGTATGGATTGAAACAAGCACTGAGAGCCTGGTATGCAAGGTTAGACAAATATTTATTGAGACTTGGTTTTAGTAAAGGTATTGCTAATAGTAACTTGTATTACAAAATTGATCATTATAATATCTTGATTACTGAAGTATTTGTCGATGATATCATTTTTGATGGAGATGATACGTTGAGAAAGGAATTTTCTGATGAGATGCAAAAATAATTTTAAATGTCTAGGATAGGTGAGATGAAATTCTTTCTTGGTTTATAAATTACTCAATTTAAAAAAGGGATTTTTGTATCACAATCCAAGTATATCAGAGAATTGTTGAAGAAATTTGGTATGGATGACTCTAAACTAGTTGGTACCCCTATGGTAGTTGGTTGCAAGTTGACAAAGAATTATGATTCACCTAATGCTAATCAGACAAGGTATAGATCAATGATTGGTGGGCTGATGTACTTGATATAGACTAGACCTGATGTAACAAATTTTGTTTGTATTGTTGTGAGATTTCACTCATAACCAGAAGAATCACATGTTGCTTCTATTAAGAGGATATTAAAACATTTGAAAGGAATAGTTGACTATGGCATATGATATGGAAATGATGATGATTTTACATTGAGTTATTTTACTAATGTGGATTGGACATGCAATGTGGATGAAAGAAAGAGTACAAGTGGAGGATCATTTTTCTTGGGAAAAAGGTTAGTCTCTTGGTCCAATAAAAATAAAATTTGTATATCACAACTTACTGTTAAGACTGAGTATGTTGTTGTTGTTGTTGCGGTTAACTGTATACAAGTAGTTTGGATGAAGCAACTGTTGAAGGATATCATAGTGAACATTCATGAGTTTGTTACTATTTATCGTGAAAACTCAAGTGCTATCAATATTTCACATAATTATGTATTGTATTATAAAACAAAGCATATATATGTCAAGTTTCATTTATTGAAAGACAAGGTGAATGAGAGTGCCTACTAAATAGCAGATAGCAAATATCTTCATGAAGCCCTTGCCAAAGGATAATTTTGAGTATCTTCAAGATAAGGTTAGGGTGATGGTCCCTCCTGATCAGAGCTAGATATGTATGGATTTGCATCAGTCTAGTATTTTAATAGATATTAGATCATTTACCTAGATTGATGTTTTTGTGGCTGCTACTCAAGGGGAGTAGTTAGTCTTGTGAGGTATATTTCTTTTGATATGTTTAGTTTCTTTTTTGCCTCTATGACTTAGTACATATATGTACCTTTTCCATTGATGTCAAACTGGGAGAGATAGCCATGTGAAAAATAGTGTGAATCTTAGGGCGGTTAAGTGCACAAAGATGGGGGACTAAAAAGGGGGTATAAGATGCCACTTTTTTCTAAAATTAGTAAACTCTGAACTTCAACGAGAAATTGAAGATAGTTAGACTCAAAATTTTAAGATGTGACAAGAACAAGAGTTGTAATACTTTGAATCTAGTTTCTAAAATACTAATTTATTTTGAAAATGGTGCAAATTAAGGCCCTCAAAAAGGGGGAGCACAAAAAGTGGTCTTGTTTTTTGTGAAAAACATAACATAGTGTCTGGTGTGCTCCGCCTAAAAAAAATATTTTAAAAATTGAATTTTTCTAATCTCTCTAGTGAGAAGTTAGATAACACCGTGTAGTTTATCCTAGATTTTTCTATTAATTTTTTGATGAATGTATAAATTTTTATGAATTTATGAAGTGCACACATCCTTAAAATATGAAATTTATGTGTGCTCCCCCTAGAAATCATTGAAACCTAATCGAAAATCAAAGTTTCTTTTTTTAAAAGTGTGTATAATGGAGTCTAGTTTCTAAAAAAGTGACTTGTTACTAAATTTGACGAATGAGCCAAAATCTATGCCCAAAATACTACACATTGGTTTTTGACAAAAATCAGACATACATATAAAGGAAATTAGAGATAAAAATCTTAACATAATCAGAATTCAAAATAAATTATATGGTTAGATAGATAACAAAGAGACCTACAATATCATATCATCTAATTTTAACGTTATTGAACTACGAGTAAACCTGACGAGGAGCACACAAAAAAAAATATGAATTTTTTGTATGTTTGTTGGAAAACATGTCTCGGGCCTATTTGAATCCTCCAAGCCTTTGGGTTGGATCTCCAAGTAAAATCCAAGCCTTAGGCTTGGTGGAATACAATGTATTACAAAGCGCATACGCGTTATTCAAATTTTTGGCTTGAATAGCATGTACACGCTATGTAACATCTGAAAAAGGCTTAAGGGAGTGAGAGAGAAAGAGTGAGAAGGTGAGAAGGATACACAGAGAGAGAGAGAGAGAGAGTTTAATAAGTGACTGCAAATAGTTTGTATTAAAAAAGTGTAGGATTTTGTTACACCTTTGATAATCATATTATTGTGTCGAATACATTTCACGACCCTTACATAATTCAAAATCCTCAGGATTTCATATAATATAGAAGATTGATTTCCATCTAGTCCATACCTAGTACACCTATTGTTTCCTAATGAGTCATATATGATCCTAGGACCCCTTCCTCACCTTATCTCCCCCCTTCTCACCTTCTCACCCTCTCTCTCTCCCTTCTCTCTCTATGTATCTCCCTCTCCCCTCTCTCTATCTCCCCTTCTCTCTCTCTCTCTCTCTCTCTCTCTGATGTAGAGTGCACTGCAAGAAGTGTCCTTGTGTCCTTGGTGGATTATTACTTCTAAAAGCTGATGACTTGTTCTAATTTGATATAATTTTAATAAATTTATATTATAATTTATCATATTGTAAGAGATTTATATTATAATTTGACTTATTGTAATAGATTGATATTATAACTTGACTTATTATAATAGATTGATATTATAATTTTAAAATTGTAATGAATTCATATGTAGAAATCATCATCATGTTGAGGAAACGAGCAAAGACTCTAACACCGCAAGAGCATGAAAGAGAAAAAGAGAAGAAAGGGGAAAGAATGAGACAACTTTATGAACACAAAAAATTTCATACCATAGAAGAAGACTTGTCTTTGGATGAGGAACATGAAACATCAATAGAAAGTAAGAGAGAATTAGAATTGGAAACAAAAAGACAACAAATGAGAAACTTGCGTGCAACAAGACAATTGAATTATGAAGATGCGGGCACATCATCTATGAGTTCCCAAGTTGAAGAGACACCATCAGCCAATGTTGGAGGAAAACCATTGTATCATGTTGAAGGCACACCATTGTATCATGTTGAAGGTACACCATTTTCTACTTCCAAAGGTGTGGGCACACCATTGTCTACATCCCAAGGTGTACGCACCCCCTTATATCATGTTGAAGGCACACCATTGTCTACATCCCAAGGTGTACGCACCCCCTTATATCATGTTGAAGGCACACCATTGTCTACATCCCAAGGTAGAGGCACACAATTGTATCAAGTTGAAGGCATGCCATTATATACATCCCAAGGTGTAGGCACAACATCATGTCATGTTGAAGGCATACCATTATCTACATCCAAAGGTGTACGCACCTCCTTGTATCATGTTGAAGGCACATCATTGTTTACATCCCAAGGTGGAGGCACACAATTGTATCATATTAAAGGAACACCATTATCTACATCCCATGGTGTAGGCACAACATTGTGTCATGTTGAAGGCACTCAAGATGGTACGTAATTCACACAATATTTTTTATGCTCCTAGAATTGTTTATAAAAAGCCAAAATATTTGATTGATATTGATACTAACATTTTGAAATCAATGCCTAACAAGATTCCCAAGCGTACTTGTCAAATAAATGCTAATCGTATTTGGAGATTATTTTTTGAGAATTTAAACATGACAAGAAGATGTCAACTATTTGTTGAAATGATGAGAAATCTGAAATCTAGGCCCATCATGAAGATTCTTGGGCTAAGAACGATGGATGAGTCAAGTGAAAAATATATTATAAAGAATCTAATGAGTTCATATGAGAGTGTGGGTTCTACATCACACATGAAAGATAGTAATGTCACACAACATGTACTTACATCAACAATAGTAAGCACTCAAATGAAGAAATCTTGACTCATTAGAAAGACAAGAAAAGCATTGAAAATAAGTAGAAAGTCTCTAATGAGAGCCCTGGGAAGGCTTCAAAGAGTGGAAGATCCAAATAGAAATGAGTTATGGACATTTTTCGGTAGACTACCGCAAAAAGATAAAGCAATTGTTGAAGCTTTGAAATCCTTGATTGAAATTTTTTGGAAGAATAACACACAGTTATCTCCTAATCAAAGAGATGTTGTAAGAAGGAGGATTGGTAGTTGAATCCACGTTCCACATCCAAAACATTTTTTTAGATTCAACTCAAACACAATTCTTTGCAAAATTTATACATATGTATCCTCAAATTAAAATTAGTCAGAGATATTTTGAAATGGGTAAACCTTTTATGTGAAGATAAATCACACACACACACACAACTTGTTTTTGTAGGGTACATATTGAACTTTCTAACCATTTTGATATTTATAGGAATATATGTGTAGATTTGCGCTCTAACAATGTTTTGCAAGATTGTAACATAAATGACCCACCTAGATCTTCAAGGGAATTAATATCTACCATTTTATATGAAAGAGCGGATGGCAAAAATTTTACAAGCTCTCATGCTTGAATGGTACATGCATAGATTGCAGAGGTTTGTAAAATTTTCCAATTTGTCAACATATGGAGAGTACGCATGCAATCAGTAATGAAATAGTAGAATTTGGAAAATATAAGACCATGACATATAATCCAAAATATGGAAAAGAGGCTAAAAGATGTGATTTAGTAATTGAAAATATTCCAGTGTATCAGTTCATGGACATTTTTTGTGAAATAATTATTTGTGAGTATGCAAGGAATACACATAGAGTGTGATGGTTGGATATACAATTCAAGTTGTGCAAGGACACATTCCCACTTGATACCATTATTTCAGTTGTGGAATTTGCAGAGAACTACACACTAAAACCACATAATGAGGTGTAAGAAAAGTATTGCAACTCTCAACAGGTTGCTATATTTTTTCATATAGCATTCATGCATTCACCTAACAGTAGATAGGAGAATATGAATATATTGAGGGAGTGTCATTTTTACATCAGCAATGATTGCTTGCATTCTACAGAGTTTGTACATAGTTTCTTTCAGCTATTTTATGGTGATTTAGCTAACAGGGGCATATCATATCATAAACATATCATATGGTCAGATACTTATGCATCACAATTCAAGAATTCTCAGATGTTTTATTGGTTGTGCAGGATGCATAAGATCACTGGAATAATTTAATATATGTGGAATTTCACAAAGGCCAATCATGGAAAGGGAGAGAATGATGGTGCAGGTGCATGTATTAAAAGAGCTTTATCACGTGAAGAATTAAACTACAAAGAGCAAGAAACATTGTTAGATGCGAGATGTATTGTCTAGTGGTGTAGTACTACAATAGGTCTAGGTAATGAAGGTGATTCTATGGTTCATAGATTTTTTTAGTTGATGGATGAAACTAACATTGCACCATATGAGGATTGTTGTACATTGATAGGATCGAGTGAGCTACACTCTTTTAGAAGCTGTAATCCAGGTTCATGGAGTATCCACATACGACATATGACGTGCTTTTGTTCATCATGTGCAGATGAAGATTGGGATGGGTGCGAGTCAAAGGAATGGGTTGATGAATGGTATACACACATTTTGAGCCCACTTGACTCCTATCATCCCCATGAATCACTACAACTAACATAAATGGAATCATCCATTGACTTTGATCACTTATCTGATCTAGTATAACTAGGTAAATTGTCCGCATACAAATAATCTCAAATTTAGTACTTTATCATAAATATTCAGTAAATTAATCTCCTCATTATGTTTATATCATTACAGGCCATGTTTTTGTTGTTATTGCACATGAAGATAATGAAGAAGGGACATATTATTATTGTTACAAGTAGTGGTTATCATTGCACCAAAAGATTGACCTATTAATGCCTGATACAACCATTAGACTTATAGAAGACATAGGAGGTGGTTAAGCTATGTTGCGAATCCTGAGGGGAGCACTGGCCATTATGCCAACAATCTCCCCCTCAGTGCTACCCAAGGGGATTCAAACCTGTTACCAAGTTCTGATACCACTTGTTACAAGTAGTGGTTGTTGTTGCACCAAAAGATTGACCTGTTAATGTCTGATACAACCACTAGACTTGTAGAAGACACAAGAGGTGGTTAACCCATGTCACAAATCTTGAGGGGAGTGCTGACCATTATGCCAACAATTATTTGTGTCATTGTGTTGAGGCAAAAAAGAAATTGGATCACTTGGTTATTGATGGTGAAGAATTAGAATACCCTATAGGAGTAGTGGTTGTAACTGGTACATGGCTTAGGCGGTAAGGTATGAAGAACCCTAGGTTGTGGTTGTTCGAGGATTAGGAGACACACAGAAAGATTCTTCATTATTCAAACCTTGTCATTGCATCAAATGTCTACTTGATCAAATATGGGGGAAGACCACACAATAAAACTCTTTTGAAGGTTCGTGAGTCAGACCACAAGGCAATACTTGAGACAATAAAGGGTAGGGCAGATCCAATTGGTTCATTAGACTAAATGGAGATATAAAATATTTTAATGGCAAATCTATTTGAATACATGTGCATATAACATCTATATTTATATAGCACCATAAATTGGGTGGACTATAAATTGCTCATGCATTACCCTATATGTATAATGATAAGTTTATAAGATTTAATGACAACATTTCTCTTCTATTTTGGGGGGGAATACCGAAGGTTTTCTCTTCTCATCTCTTTCCTCCTAGTGCTCCTAATGAGCTGAGTTGTAAAAATGTTTCTCATTATTAATAATAAAAACTTGATGATGTTATGTCAATGACTTGCGGGCACATAATACTTGGAAGGCCATGGAAGCACCTTCGGAGGATTATTTATGATGTTTTCAAAAATAAATATATAGTGCACAAAGATAGAAATAGGTACAATGTAAGCCCACTACCTTGTGGTGATCAAAAGGAAGGTATTGTAATTTGTTTTGTGGAGAAGATGATGACACCAGATACCAAAGTATCCCTCAAGGTGCACATAGAATCAAGCCGTCTGTGCCAACAACTCCAATTGGTTGGGTAAACACTAATGGAAACCTCATTTTGCATATGAACTCACTCGAACACTACCGACCACTCCGAACTGAAGTGTCTCTCAAGGTGCACTCAGCATGAAATTAGTGATCTTTATAGGGTCATATCTCAGAGCTCATGTGAGGTATCATCAAACTGTTAGTTTCTACAAGATCATGCTGTCGAGGCCTACAATAACCTATCTTAGTTTTTGGAGATTCAAATTCATTTAAATTTGGCAACACAATCTCGTTTGATGTCAAAACTCATAGTATTCCTCAGTTGAAATGAGAAACATTGCCTATCTTTCAAACTATATGTCATCGCATTGAACTTTCTATGCCAATAGCTCTGATTGGCTAGGTAAATTCTAGTGGCAACCTCATTTCACACACAGACTTGCTCGAACACTATCGACCACTCTGGACTGAAGTGTCCCTCTAGGTGCACTCAGCATGTAATTGGTGATCTTTACAAGGTCATATCTTGGAGCTCATGTGAGGTATCATCAAACCATCAGGTGCTACATGATTGTGTTGTTGAGGCCTACAATAACCTATCTTAGTTTTCAAAGATTCAAATTCATTAAAATTTGGAAACACAATCTCATTTGATGTCAAAACTCGCAGTGTTCCTTAGTTGAAATGAGCAACATTGTGTATCTTTCAAACCATCCACCATAGCATCGAATCGTATGTGCCAACAACTCCAATTGGTTGGGTAAATGCTATTGGAAACCTCATTTCACACATGGACTCGCTCGAACACTGCTGACCACTCCGGGCTGAAGTATCCCTCAAGGTGCACTTAGCATGAAATTGATGATCTTTACGAGGTCATATCTTGAAGCTCATACAAGGTATCATCAAATTTTTAGGTGCTACGGGATCATGTTATTGAGGCCTACAATAACCTATCTCAATTTTTGGAGATTTAAATTTAGCAACACAATCTTGATTGATGTCAAAATTCATAGTGTTCCTTAGTTGAAATGAGCAACATTGCGTATATTTCAAACTGTCTGTCGTCACATCGAACCGTCTATTCCAACAGCTTCAATTGGCCAAGTAAATGATAGTAGCAACCTCATTTCACACACAGACTCACTTGAACATTGTCGACCACTCCGAACCGAAGTGTCCTCAAGGTGCACTTAGCATGAAATCGATGATCTTTATGGGGTCATATCTTGAAGCTCATGTGAGATATCATCGAACTATCAAGTGCTATAGGATCATGTTTCTGAGGCCTAAAAGGTCATTTATTTGATTCAACATGGCCTTGGAGCCATTTGGATGTAATAGGATGATGTGAAATATGCAAAGTTACAAAATAGGCAAAAATGTAAAAGATTGTAATGTTGTCAATTTTGATGTAATAGGCCTAGACGGGTGAGATTAGGTCTATCGATGAATTTAGGGGATTTTATATGTTATTGGGGTCCTAAAGGGATAAATTCTATAGTTAGGATTCATTAGGATTTTATTTAAATAAGTTTGCAAATTTGAAAATTTGAATTCCAACAGTTACATGGAAGTTGGAGGGAAACTCCAAAAATGGCAATTAGTTGTTTTGTTAAGAATCTAACCGACTTCGATCAATTTGAGAAGGGAGAAGAAGGTTATTTAAACCATTTAAATGATGAATAAAAGGTATGGTGTGTGGTGGTATGGTCTGAGACCATGATTGTACAGACTGTTCCAATTTTTAAGCAATAAAGATTGAATTTCTTATATTTCTTGAAGTTTGTTTTCATGTTCTTGCATTCTAATTTCTAATTCTAATTTCTATAAGCACTATGTAAAAGTGATAAAAAATCATTTTAAAGAACTTTAGATTGAGTTACTAACCCTTTTGAGTGCATTCTACGTGATTTTCCTATAGCAGTAGTGGGTTTGTGCATTAATAGACGATGAATTAGTTGGCTCCATCCACTTTATGTGGTTATTGTGGAAGTGGGATGGATCCAACACTTTTATATTATGTAATTATTATGTAGGAGTTTCATAAATATGCAGGTTAATTACCAAATTGTGCAAGTTGATAGCGTGAAAGATGCATGAAGTAAGGGTCATGGGTGTAGCAGAAGGAGTTTGGGCTAAATAAGAGGGTGTTTTTCCTTTGGAACATGTTAGGACATATTGAGGAAATGTTGTAGGATCAAAGAGTGGAGCCTAGAAGTGAGTTTTAATCCATTTGTGAGAAAGCCCTAGTTATAGGCTTGATTTGGTGAGGGTTTGTGAGTTGGGTTATGTGAAGAGGGTCCATGGCCTAAAGGATGTCAAAATCCTTGGTTTTACTTCATTTCAAGAGACTGTATTAAGTGGAAAGGTCAGGGGATACAACCATGATAGATTTTCTTTGTAAAATGGTGTTATTAGGCCTAGACATGAAAATGGAGTAGCACTTTTTGGAGGAGGAGTTATGAAACAAGTGGGCTTGGTTTCAACATATGTTTAATAAATTGGAAATTTTATTTGTATACCTAATTTTTTTGGGGAGTCATTTGAAATAATTTGGAGAAATCTGCAAATTTCATGTTGGATAGGCCTAGTAGGACAGGCCTAAAGAGAGCAGTTTGGTTATGGGAACATAACCACTGAAGATTATGAGTTTGAATATGGGAGATGAGATGTTTGGAGTATGTTGAGAGCCTTTGAAGGTTTTGGAACACCCATAAAGAGAGTCAAGGATGCTTGAATGGTTAGTTTCAGAATAATCATGGGGCATGAAGTATGGTTGAGCGATTGGGTATGAAGATGTGGGAGAGAATCTAAATTTGTGGAGTCTAGTGGGTTTCTAGATGTTGAATTTGACCTCTGATAGGTCTAGTATGTGGGTTGGGTCTTGGAGTTAATCCTTGCTTCAAGGAAAGATTAGAGTGTTGTTAAAAAATAAAGGAGAAATTTGATATTCTCCTATGAAGATTACAAATCCACCACTAGCCTCTGCATCAAAATGAAACATACATATTCTAATAAAGTATAAATCATATAGTAAAAATATACATCGATAAACATGCACGCATAACTATAAGGCATGGGAAATTTATACAGCATAAGACATCCACATAAACATAAATTAGTATACATCATTGCCACTTCCACAGACACTCTTTCCCTTAATTTTGATCATAATCAATAGATACTAAATTAATTAGTTATTCTTTTATAAATGAAATATGATCAAATAAATTAATGAACTTACAAATATTTACCTATGTGTCAATTCCAAATGTCATATTTAGAAAATCATCGAACATCATTCCATGATCCTCTTCCTCTCTCTTGGCACTACTAATTATGTACAAGGATCCACATGACTGATAAATATGCCCCCTCAAAGATTGACCATGGTGACCCTCAACTAAAGGAGTGGCACACTGAATGAGAGTCTCTTTCAGAGCACTAATCATGGCTCGTGTGTCCACCTCTACATGTTCCTTCACAATGGAAGGAATACTAACATGATCCACATGTGGCTCACAAGTAGGAACCCTAGGTGTGTTAGGGTCATGATCTGCCCCCGCTCTATCAAATGATGATACCCCTCCTCTACCCTGAGAATCTAGAAAGTCAAAATAATTTGGCACCTCCTTGAGTACAAACTCACAATAGAGTTTCTTCAAGAAATATATAGGAACCTCATGTTTGTTACAGGGAGGGGAATCAAAGACAATCCATCATCTCTCCCAAAAGTTATTTTTTATGTCTTCATTCAAGCACTAATGAATTGGGAATGTCTTTGTTGTAGTTCTAGGAGTATCAGTGTCCCCTGGGTTTTTAAAGAGTTTGCAAATGTCATCTTTTGTGATTTTTTTTCTTTTTTATGTCCTCATATGACAATTAATTTTCATAATATTGTTTTTTCTTCTCTTTTATCATGTCATAAATTAAGTTGCCCACTAACTGAGCCTACATGGGTCAAGATTGATTCCAATGATTCTGCAAGTCTTTCCCTTCCAGGATTTGTTGCAATAAAATCTTTTAATCTCCTAATTAAAGATTCTAATTCTATTTCCCTCTTTCAATTTGGTTGATCAAATTTTCCTATATTCCAAGAGGAGGTTTCTCGATTGGTGGAGGCGGTTGAGGTTCATTTTCTTGGTTATTTTCTTCATCCATTTGTTCATGAGGATAAGATGGAGGGTTTGGTTGAGGGTTTTCTTCAGGGATATCATTTCTTCCTGGCAGTTAAACCAAAATCAATTTTAAAATCCTAATTAAACTTAAAATCAAGAAAAGAAATTTTGGCAAAAAAAATTACTTCAAAATTGAAATTTCAATACAAATAAGAGGCACGGGCTGTAAAAAAACTTACCTCTTCTTCTAGTTCAAATTTGATGATGTCGTGGAGCCATTCTTTATCTAATTTGATGAATCAAACAACAAGAATTCTTTACATACGCACTATGGGAAGCTCTCCTTGGCTACAAACGCGGGTTAATGGGAGAACAATGAGCCTTTGAAAGGCACAGTTGACTTTTTATAGCATTTACATAGCATCAATATCCTCCAAAGACACATCCCAGTTAATATCATCCAGGAAAAAGTGTTCTTCCACTCTATTTCTCTTACTACAGTAATCAAAATCACTAGACCAAATGAGACGGAGAGATAAAATAGTAATGGAAAATTGAATGGTTTACTGAGGTAGATAAATATTCAATTTCTAGAGGACTTTGTAGGTTACTAGTGAGAAAAGACTTTCAGTTTTAGAAATATATTTAAAGTTGTGCTCATTACATTCCATCTCTTCCACAGAATGTTTTACATTAAGTTGCAGCCCACAACTACATCTTACGTTTGTAGGATTACGTTACTTTAGTCTGCTTCATCGCGTGCACAAATTTAATATGATTTACATGTTGCAATACGTTGTATGCATTTTTCCAGCAACTATCCTTATTCCAAACTAATTTAGACAAATATTTTAGGTCAGTAACTAGTTGTATGCTTGCTTAAGTTTAGGTCAGTAACTTCTGAAATTTACGGCCACATTCTTTTAAATGAAGAAAAAAAGATAATACCAAAGGAAAAAGTACGTTCATAGAAAATAAAAATTCATTAAACTCAATAAATCAACCATCATTACAATCCTGACAAAGACAATAATGTCTAAATTGTCAAAATTGGCACCAGCAACCTACTTTTGAATATTTTATTTTGGTGAGAATTTTATTAGATGGCTAGGGCAAGGTAGTTGGTTTCATAAAACTTTTTCATAAGATCTAGCGACGGTGACCTAGTAGTTGTAGGGGTCCATTAACCATGACCTTTTTGTCATGTTGACCTCCCAATTACTAACATTAAAGGAGCCTCAAAAATGAACACATGTACCAATAGTCGATCACACGTGTACTAATAGCTGATCATTTTTTTACCTTTTTTGGTTAGTAATTGTCATATTTGTGCACCACTATTGGGACATTTTGTAACAACTACTAGGACATTTGGTCATAAGTAGTGGCATTTTTTAATAAATAGCTATTGGTGCAAGAACATAGTGGGTATCGAGCGACACTTTGAAAAGGCTATTTTTTACCACTCTATGTTTGACAGTCTCTGTAAAGAGATCCATGAATACCCAAAAGTGAAACCTTAGCTCTAAGTAGTTAACTTGCATATGAAGACATCCGAAAAAATTGTCAAAATTTGACATATGGTTTAGGATCTGTAGGTACACGAAGTTAGCCTACATGGGTCAAGATTGATTCCAATGATTCTACAAGTCTTTCCCTTCCAGGATTTGTAGCAATAGAATATTTTAACCTCCTAATTAAAGATTCTAATTCTATTTTCCCTCTTTCAATTTGGTTGATCAAATTTTCCTATGTTCCAAGAGGAGGTTTCTCGATTGGTGGAAGCGGTTGAGGTTCATTTTCTTGGTTATTTTCTTCATTCATTTGTTCATGAGGAGAAGATGGAGGGTTTGGTTGAGGTTTTCTTTAGGGAGATCATTTCTTCCTAGAAATTAAACCAAAAATAATTTTAAAATCCTAATTAAACTTAGAATCAAGAAAAGAAATTTTGACAAAAAAAATTTCTTCAAAACTAAAAATTTCAATACAAATAAGAGGCACGGGCTGTAAAAACACTTACCTCTTCTTCCAATTCAAACTTGACGATGTCGTGAAGCCATTCTTTATCTAATTTTATGAATCAAACAACAAGAATGCTTTGTGTACGCACTATGGGAAGCTTTACTTGGCTGTAAACACGAGTTTATGGGAGAACAATGAGCCTTTGAAAGGAACACTTGACTTTTTATAGCATTTACATAGTGCATGTGTGCTATAGTGTGCACACACTATATTTTAAATTCATACTATAGCATGTGCACACTATAGCACATGTGTGCTATGTTTTGAATTTCCCAAGCCTAAGGCTTGGGCAACCCAAGCCATAGCGTGTGTGCACTTTAGTGCGTACGCACTATGGTCGTTGGGGGGCCAAAAAGGAATGTGGCACCTTTTTGGTCCCCCATCTTTTTGCATATACTTGGGGAGAGATTGTTCTTTCTTGCATAAGTTTTGGGACAGATATATTATTATTTTTTGTGCATTGATTTGGTTTTTCACATCATATGTTTCCATCAATATCAAAGGGAGAGATTGTTAGATATTTCAAAGATATATTACATATATGTGCTAACATTAATGTTTTTTCATTGATGTCAACATATTCTCTTTTTTTGGATAGTATTTCACCTATATATGTGTTAAGGAGTGTCTATACTTAATCTTGTTCAAGTTGCAGAGGTTCACATTGATATTTGAGGAAGTTATGAGTGATTTATTAGAGGACAGTTTTCCTAGTTGTTCAAGAAGTAACAGTGTTGTAGTTTTTGGATCGATTATGCAATATTTTGGTTTCTAACCTAGTGGTGAGTTTAGGACATGGATGTGTATTCCCAACTCGAACTATTCATGATTTGGATGTTGGCAAGCTATTTTTCTAGACTGACAAAGGTTGTTGTTTTGTGTTCCCGATGAGAAGCTCAGAGACGGTTGTGAATTATGAGGCAAAGATGTTTATGTTGTTGATGTGATATTTCATGTTGCTTTCTAATATTTTTATATTATTTCCTATTCATTTTTCTATATTGCATTGGACTATGTGATCGGATTCAGTGATTTTCCTGAGGCATGTTGATATTTGTAGTGTTCTTGGCCAACTTGGTGAGATAGCGTGTTGTGAAGATTTGAGGCATGATTTATGAATCGTAGTGTATTCGAGGTTGAAGACTTACATCCTAAATATATCTTTGTTGATATTTCTGGGATCACACTATTATTTGCATTATAATTGGATAAATATTTTGTAATTAAGGAGTTGCGGTTTATGTCGACCTTGTAGATTTGAGTTGATGTAATATGTATAAAGATATATCATTGGTTGTAATATGTCTAGATTTAAGTTGATGTAATATGAGCAAAGTTAGGAGGGAGTGTGTGTATGTGAGAGCATGATATATCATTGGTTGTGTGAAGAGGTATGATTCGAATATATAATTGAAGCACATATTTATGTACTTCATTGAAATTATATTGGCATATCAGAGATGCTATAAGTCAATTCATAATTTAGTGGATTTTTCTCCAAAGTGGATTGTAGTCCACCTTAGGTTGTTTCCCTTGTTGTAATATCAAGTTTGTTTCCCTTAGGGTTGTTTCCCTTTTGTATTTGAGTAGTGAGCTCTAAGTATTGTTCATGAATGCATGTGCATTCCCTTTGTATATTTAATGGGGTTATTGTGCTAGTACATCATGTAGTGGGTTTGATCCTGACTATAGTTTTTCCCCTAACAGGGTTTCCATGCAAAAAAAATTGGTGTTATGTGTTGTGATTTTGTTTACTTATGTGCTCTATTGTTTGTCTTTGAGATTTGAGTTATAATATTTATGTGTTGGATAAAGTATTAAGTTTTGAGAGTTTTGGGAGATAACTGATTCACACCCCCTCACACACACCTCTCAATTGTGTGTGTTGCATTATTTCTAACAGCTATCTTGGGATGATAAAAATCTCCTCCCTCTATTGCCTCCAACCTCTAGTAAAACCCTTCTACATTCTATCCATTTGATATTGAATATGAATTTTGAGAGACCCTCTTTTAGACTCTAGCTTTTATAATGTCTTCCAATAAGATATCTATCATGTCACTTGTATAAAATCTTATCACAAGATTTTTAAATTATACAAGTTTTATTAGTTTTTATATTACTTGCACATTTTATGCCTCAAAGTGGATACCACAACCCTCTCCTAATGTTGAAAATAAAATCTTCTCTTTACACACCTTTTAAAACTTGTTTTGTTGATGTAAATAATATCTAGAATGGCCTTGTATTCTACTCAAGTTTTAAATTGTAAAATAGAAATGTGTATGTTGGGTGCAATCAATTTATGCATAATGGATACACAATAACATGATCCAAAGTCCCTTATTTATGTAACCAATTCCTCTTTGATTGTTATCTCACACCTCTTTATCCTTACACTATTTTGGCATCAACACTACCACAAAAATAAAAACTCTTCAATGCGACCATTCAATCACCGTTTAATAGTTTTTATATTATTTCCTTCTCCTTCTCATGTCTTTATGAAGTTTCTTTCCATACCATTATTATCATAAACTAAATAATAATTAAATCTAGTTTCCTCTAATTATATAATTGGCCAAATTTCATCCCCTACCTTTACATCTTTCTTTTCTCTCTCTCTCTTTTGTTTATTGGCCTAGAATAATAACACTAATACACTTTCATTATCTCTCTTCAACTATACTATTCTTAAGACCCTTTACCCTATTGTTTTGGCATGGATCCACGATCGACTTCTATTAGCTCTTTTTTTTTCAAGTTACAAGTACATGAACGGTTTTTTCTTTAATACCATGTTAAAAATGGTATATATAATATATAAAAGGATTGTTGTATATTAATGATACTAAAACTGAAATTCAATTGATTCAATTGGGATTCAAAATGATTTACAATGAAAGCCATTATATAGGCATTACAAATAGCTAAACCAAATCAATTAACATCAAAAATATTATAACAAAAAGTAGTATGCATGTTATTATAAGGTATATGCAAGCAGTTATTAAACATTGAAGAATCTAGATTACAAAAATAGTTGATGGGAGAGAACAAACGAGGCACAATAGTAGAATGAATTCAATGAACAACTTTAGATTGAGCTCATATTTAATGCTTGTTGCTAGTACATTTCTTTCTACAACGTCATGACATTTATTCCTACCTCCTATCCATAAATGAATACCTAAGACCTTCGTTTGAGGTTTGGCCTTCAAACCTAAAATATCTTCACCTTGAAACATCTGCAATCCTGCAAAGCTCAAAATAATGCCTCAAGGGATATGTAGTAAATATATAGCCCTTCTAATATTTTTGAGTTCTATTGTACATTAAATAAAATTAATGTTCATTCATAGAGATAGTTGTATGATCATGACTAACGTGCACGTCAAGAATGTAGAGACATCATTACAATATTTTTCTAGAGTGACAAATGTTTTTGTTTCATGTTCCTGATGAGAAGTGCAGAGACAGTTGTGAATTATGAGGCACAAATATTTATGTTGTTGATGTGGTATTTTATATTTCTTCCCAATATTTCTAGATCATTTCCTATTCGTGTTGTTGGATCACATTGGACTATGTGATTGAACTCAATAATTTTCCTACTCGATGTGTTGATATTGTCAGTATTCTTGGCCAACTTAGTGAGATAGCATGTTGTGAATATTTGAGGCATGATTTATGGATCATACGATATTCAAGGTTGAAGACTTGGGTCCTAGCCATGTCTTTTTCAACATGTCTTGGATCACATTATTATTTGCATTGTAATTGGATAAATATTTTGTAATTGATGATTTAAGGTTTATGTCAACCTTGTAGATTTTAGTTGATGTAATATGTATAAAGATATAATCACTTGTATGAGTGAAGAAAGGAGAGAGTGTGTGTATGTGCGAGCATGCTATATCATTGGTTGTGTGAAGAGGTATAAGTGGAATTTATAATAGAGGCTGAGATTTGTGTACTTTATCAAAACTATATTGGCATGTTAGAGATGTTATCAGTCAGTTCATAATTCAGTGGATTGTTGTCTGTAGTGGATTGTAGTCCACCTTGGGTTGTTACCCTTGTTGTAATCTCAAGTTTGTTTCCCTTTTATATTTGAGCAGTGAGCTCTAGGTAGAGTACCTGAATGCATGTTCATTCCCTTTTTACTTGTAATGAAGTTACTGTGCTAGTACATCATCTAGTGGGTTTGATCCCCACTGTCATTTTTCCCCTAACAGGGTTTCCGCGCAAAAATTCTGGTGTTGTGTTGTGGTTTTGTTTACTTGTGTCCTCTATTATTAAGTTATAAAGTTTATGTGTTGGATAAAGTATTAAGTTTTGGGAGACAACTGATTCACTCCCCCCCTCCACCTCTGATTTGTGTGTGTTGCATAATTTCTAATAGCTAACTTGGGATGATAAAAATATCCTGCCTCTATTGCCTCCAACCTCTAGTCAAACCCTTCTACATTCTATCCATTTGATATTGCATAAGAATATTGAGAGGCCCTCTTTTAGACTCTAGCTTTTATAATTTCTTCCAATAAGATATCTATAATGTCACTTGTATAAAATCTTATCAAAAGATTTTAAATTATACAACTTCTATTTTTGTTTATACTACTTGCACATTTTATGCCTTAAATTGGATACCACGACCCTCTCCTAATGTTGAAGATAAAATCTGCTCTTTACACACCTTGTAAAACTTGCTTTGTTGATGTAAATAATATCTAGAATGACCTTGTATTCTACTCAAGTTTTAACTTGTAAAATAGAAACATTTGTATGATGAGTGCAATTGATTTATGAATAGTGGATACACATTAACACCATCCAAAATCCATTTATTTTGTAACCAATTCCTCTTTGATTGTTGTCTCACACCTCTTTATCAAAACTCTTCAATGCAACTATTCAATCACCGTTTAATATTTTTTATACTATTTTCTTTTCCTTCTCATGCCTTTATGGGGTCTCTTTGCATGCCATTACTAGCATAAACAAAATTATGTAGTTGGCCAAATTTCATCCCTGCCTTTACATCTTGGTTTGCTCTCTTTTCTTTATCTGACCCACAATAATAACACTAATACACTTTCATTATCCCTCTTCAACTATACTATTCTTAAGACCTCTACCCTATTGTTTTGACATGGGTCCACGATCGACTTCTATTAGCTCTTTTGTTTTCAAGTTACAAGCACATGAATGGTTTGTTCTCTAATACCAAGTTAAAAATGGTACATATAATATATCAGAGGATTGTTGCATATTAATGATACTAAAACTGATATTCAATTGATTCAATTGGGATTCAAAAGGATTTACAATGCAAGCCGTTATATAGGCATTACAAACAGCTAAACCAAATCAATTAACATCAAAACTATTGTATACAATTAACAAAAAGTAGTCTGCATGTTATTATAAGGTATATGCAAGCAGTTATTACACATTGAAGCATCTAGATTACAAAAATAGCTGATGGGAGAGAACAAACGAGGCACAATAGTAGAAGGAATTCAATGAACAACTTTAGACTGAGCTCATATTTAATGCTTATTGCCAGTACATTTCTTTCTACAACGCCGTGACATTTCTTCCTGCCTCTATCCATAAATGAATACCTAAGACCTTTGTTTGAGCTTTGGCCTTCAAACCTGAAATATCTTCGCCTTGAAACATCTGCAATCCTACAAAGCCCAGAACAATGCCTCAAGGGATGTGTAGTAAATGACTAGCCCTTCTAATATTATTGAGTTATGTTGTGCATTCAAACAAATTAATGTTCGTTCACAGAGCCAGTTGTACGTGCACGTCGAGACATCATTACGATAATGACCAGCAAGGGAACTATATTCAGGCATCTTTAGTCCTCGTCAATTATACAAAATTACAAATACACACCCGAAATTATAGTAATATTCATGAGATCACATTGTAATAAACATGAACAAACAACAAAGGAGTTGAAGCCCATGTGAGACAAAGCCCACCATCTCCCCGCCCTTCTAATCCATAGCATTTTCCTGCTTGACGAGAAAGCAGTGCCTTGGCTTGGATTCTATTCTCCTCGCTTACAACACCAACATTAAAACCAGACTGAAATGCAATATCACCCACGTTCAATCCTTTTTGTTGGCACTGCAACATACGCATTACAGTTGGCGCGATGAACATTCTCTCTATCATTGCTCTCGCAAGTGGATGTTCTGCCATTTCCTCTTCCAACGAGTCTACCATGGCGCACGAGTATTGCAAGCACCGAACAAAACTGCTGAAAAAATGGGTATTTTCACATTCAAATGGAGCTCCCATTCCCACAGTTAGAATAGCAGGACAGAGACAACTGACCCCATGAATGAATTCTGAGACCTTTGTTTTGTTTCTTTGCTTCGACATGTGTGGAAGTTCGGTCATGCAGTTCGCCATTACAATCTCCTCCTCCTCTACACAAATGCTGGTCAAATCTTTCAGTTCCTTTTCGTGGAATGTAAAAGGAATCCCAAGTGATTCTGCATACTCACACAACCTTCTACCTGTATTCATTGCCTCAAATCCATCGTCCTCCCACTTAATTGTAGTAATTCTCAACAGCCCAACTGCAATATTGTTATAATTCAAGGCTTCCATTAGTGCCGGCCATTGCATACCCTCCATAATATCAAAATCGAGAATATGGATTCTTTTTCTGCTGTTGTTATCATGGCTTGCACCCTGCAGAGCCTCTATTATACTCTGATTTGCAGTGAAATGGGCCATTCTGATGTAAGGAAATCCTTGGTGAAGCAAACTAAAAGCTTCCATAAAATGCTCTGATCTCCTTGCACACAACAAGTCCAGCTCCCTTTGACCCACAGGGCTAATCCTTTCAACAAGGCTATTATATAAGTAAAAAGATACCCTCTCCATGACAGAACCAGTGGGAGAAACCAGTTCTCGCAACCTGCAAAGGGTAATCTCAGCAATATCAGAGGCTCCCTCTGAAATTCCTTCGGCACAAGCAAGTAAAAGATGTAAAAGTCTCAATCCTCTGTATTCGTTTTCGCTTGAACAATTCAAGAATCCCATAATCTCACGCTCAGAGCAACTGAAGTGCCCCTTATGATTCATCTTTTCATCTATCGCTCTATCAACCTCCTTCCCATCTTGATTGTTACTCTCGAGCGTCGAATCCCACAAAAGTTCTTGTTCTGTTGCATCAATGTCCTCCAAAGCTGCATCCCAGTTAATATCATCCAGGCAAAAGCGTTCTTCCATTCTATTTCTCTTACTACTGTAATCAAAATCACTACACCAAATGGGACGGAAAGATAAAATAGTAATGGAAAACTTAATGGTTAACTGAGGTAGACAAATATTCAATTTCTAGAGGACTTTGCAGGTTACTGGTGAGAAAAGACTTTCAGTTTTACAAATATATTTAAAGTTGTGCTCATTACATTCCATCTTTTCCACGGAACGTTTTACATAAAGTCGCGGCCCACAACTTCATCTTACGTTTGATTACGTCACTTTAGTCTGCTTCACCGCGTGCACGAATTTAAGATGATTTACGCGCTACATTACGTTATATGCATTTTTCCAGCAACTATCCTGATTCCAAACTAGTTTAGACAAATATTTCAGGTCAGTAACTTGTATCCTCGCTTAAATTTAGGTCAGTAACTTCTGAAATTTAGGGCCACATTCTTTTAAATGAAGAACAGAAGATAGTACCAAAGAAAAAAGTACGTTCATAGAAAACAAAAATTTCATTAAACTCGATAAATCAACCATCATTACAATCCTGACACAGACAATAACGTATCCGGCAACCTACTTTTGAATTTTTTATTTTGGTGAGAATTTTATTAGATAGCTAGAGCAAGGTCATTGGTTTCATAAAACACTTTCACAAGATCTAGGGGAGGTGACCTAGGAGTCGTTAGGGGTTCAATAATCGTGATCTTTTTGTTATGTTGACCCCCCAACTATTAATACTAAATGAGCCTAAAAACCGATCATTTCTTACCTTTTCTGGTTGGTAATTGGCTCATTTGTGCACCACTATTGGGACATTTTGTAACGACTAGTAGGACATTTGGCCACAAGTTTTGATATTTTTTAGTAAACGGCTATTAGAGCAAGAACATAGCAAGTATCGGGTGTTCGATGGTCTCTACAAAGAGATCCATGAATACCTAGAAGCTAAAACCTTAGCTTTAAGTAGTTAACTCACATATGAAGACATGTCGAAAAAATTGTCAAAATTTGACATACGGTTTAGGATCTATAGGTGCACAAAGTTAGCCTGTGTGGCTACTAGATCGCTTCCCCTACTAGAGTTAAATCCTTTGGTTCTTGTTGTACACCATTGTTGGGATCCAATGTAATCTAGAAGAAGTCGTGAATGCATTTTCTATATATATTTTTAATCTTATAGTGGCATGTGTGCAATGAAACATCTAGATGTATATTTTTTCCTTTTTTAGTATTTTTAATTTTAACATATGGAAATACAACACATCAATCGTAATCTTAATAAATTTTGGTATGAGAAATATCTTGCTCAATATTTATTAGACAAGTGATGATTGATAGAGAACTTTTTTTGGGACATGTAAGAGTAATAATTAAATTATTTTCGTTCAAAGTTGAGTCAAGAGTCCATGTGATAGCTTTTCTTATATATATAAATTCAATAAAATTGGGTTTTCAATTCTAAATTTCTTCAATTAAAGATATTTTAAAAACTTATCAAAGATATTTTTATAAAAATTACAAACGATATTTTTAAAAAAAATTATAGAAGTTATTTTGTTAAAAATGTGAAAATATTTTTTTGGTAGGACTTGAAGTCTAGAATCTAACAACATTACTTTAATAATTTAATTAATTTTGTTGTTAATTCTTAAAATTTATTATAAATAATTCATTATAATCAAACATAAGATTGATTGGAAATTTCAAATATATATTACAATTTGTTTCAATAAATTAAGAAAAATATGAGTGCACTAGATGAGAAGATTCTCTCTAAAAGGTACAATTTATACTTCTTTGATAAATAGTTTAGACATAATATTTTGTGCTATTGAAACCATTAAGTTTTGAATAAACCTAACTATGAGAAGATGCTTTGCAAAATATTTGAAAGGATTTCACAATCATCTAATTAGCAAACTAATCAACAACACATCCAAGACATACATGGTGTACAAGAAGACAATCAATGAAAATTAATTCTTACCTTAGTCATTTACTCTTCTAAGGGTACAATATTTATTATAAATTTGGGATAAACCCAAATTGCTACGATATCAAATATTTTGCCCAAATCTTTAAGGATTTTACTAAGCAATATTTTCTCCACAGTCTATCAATATGTACACTCATGTTTTCTCCTTTTCCCATTCTCTCAAATGCATTGCAAATGAGTTTTTTGTTCCTTCTAATAGATAAGCCAATATCCATAATTAATGTGTGAACCCATAAAATGATATGTTGTAGATAATGTTGATGCCTATTACCTGCATCATTTTTCTTAAATTGGTGTTGTAATAGTGGTTGAGCTTCAACTATTACATTAAATACTTAGTTGAGGTTATATCCCTTATATGTTGCTATAAATATGTGAATATGTGTTATTTTTGGTGACTACTCATTTTTAGGTGAGAAAATCTAAACTATGTCACCATATCATATAGGAGATCATTAATGACAACCTAAGATGCCCAAGGGGAAGGTAAATTTATGTTGATGTGTTTAATTATTGCACCTAGTAGGTTATCCTTATAGGTTATAAACACTTATGTTAATTAAGATTACTAAGGGACCACATAGGAATATTCCAAAGTTTGGTAGTGTTATTGATCACATTATCACTTTTTTACCCTAATTAGGAATTCCACCTTCTGTGGACTTATCACTTTATCAATTTTCCACATTTGGAGGGTGATCCACCTTTAGTGGATATCTAACACTTTCACTTTTCCACCTTTGGTGGGTGATAAGTTACATCTACATATGTATCATGTTATAATATTAAGGCACTTGTCATAATCAAGTATGCACTCCTATGTTCTCATCTTGGTCTATTTAACAAAGGGGTCTCCTTTGTAATACTAAAATGAAGTGAATTCAATTAATCCAATCAATCCAATTGATTCTAATGCATTCTTGGTGAGAATGTAGTTTATTCTTATCATATTAACTGTCTCTTGATATTGTGCTTTCTATTAGGCCTCCAAATCTTGCATTGAAAACTTTATAGAAAATCTTACATGGTGTTAGAGCTCATTGAGTGCCACTGGATAGTCTTTTTGAGATATTTTTGGTGGATTTTGGGGGATCCTTTTTGTGAATATATTATTCACTCTTTGCTAGGAGAACAAACATATATATTATTATTTTATGAATAAGTCCTTCCCTTTTACTTAAGGGTGAGTGGAACTATCATAACATAGTTTGCCAACCTTTCCTTCTCCTCCTCTTCTTCTCTCATGAATCACCTAGCATAACATAATTTTCTATCCTGTTGGATTCAGGGTTTCTCTTTCTCTTTCTTTCCATGCTATCATAGATATTCTAGTGGGTTAGATCATGGAGTCTTGTCTCATCTTTGGTGATTCTCTTTCTCTATCTCTATGGTCACTTATACTCTTTCAATATCTTTTCAAATATGATATTAGTGGTTAAGGTGCTTTCCCAATTGAGCTCTATTTTACTATTTGATTTGGAGTTTTATTTTTTGGTGTCCTTGTCTTTTATTTTTTTTATTTTTGTTTTATTTTTTATGCCCTTGTGTGTGGATTTATAAGTTATAATCCTTTATTTTGGGGCTTGCATACTTGAGCTTAGCATGATGTCATCTCTTTGCATTTCACCCATGATCATCTCTCTTTCTTGTTCCCTCTCTTTTTCTCTTCTTTCTTGTCTTCCTTTGTTATGATCATGAGGTTGCCTCATACTCCCTCTAAAGTGGGGGCTAAATGTACCGTCCTAAATTATAATAACCTAATAGTGTATAATTTAAAGACTATTTTTTACCCACCTCACTGTGTTTTATATAGCAGGACCTTATATGGTACTTAATGGACACATAAATTCAAATATGGCTCCTCTCTCCTTTTATTCTTGATCAAAATAGAGGTTAGCTCTTATTTTTAACTATGTTGGACTCTACTTTTTCCTCCAGTCCTATAATTAACTTCATCACCTAAGTCCCATATGACCATTTATGGCATTTATATTATCTCCTGACATCAAAATTGGCTATACCTTATTTTCCTGCATCCTTCCATTTCCTGGAACCTGTGGCCCTAATTTGGACCCCAATTGGTGGGTATATAACATCTCAGCCACTCTATATATGGTTATTTTATGGCTCAGCTATTCTATACCCTGAATATTGAAGCCATTTTTGAATTGGGTCCTCTTCTTGGAAATTTAATGGAGGATTAGGACTTACAATCATCTTGCCTAAGTTTTAACCCCTAAAATGACTTAAGAGGTATGTAAACACCCTATATCTCCCTATTTTTCATATGATAACCACTCTCAAGAATTCATAATTAATCTATCAATTGCAAGGAAGATGATCAAGTTCAAGATTCATTAACATGTCAAGCATTCTTCTCAAGTAGTCAAGGTGTTTCTCTCCATAGATCTAGCTTGTTTCCTGATTGAAGACCAAGAAAAGGATTTTTCTATCAAGGAAGGAGATATACCCACCTCTTCAAGGCTCCTTCTCTTCTCTCAATCAACATTATAGTAAATTAAAACATCCATTCCATGAGGTATTATCTTTCATGATTTCCTTTTCGGTTTTTGTATTAAGTCAAAGCTATTTCATCAACATATTTGATCACATTCAAAGAAGCATTTGCATTTCTATGGTATGATATACCTCATTTCTTATATCTATCATTTTCTACATGACATCACACTTTCCTTTATTTCATTTCATTTCATGCTTGATTCCTAAATAGGGGTTTGACTAAGGAAAAATCCTTTATCTAACCTTATTCCCTATTTTTTGTATGCAGGAACAAGTTACTAAGCCACTAAAACTTTTCTAGGAAGATAAAAAGTAGTAGGATAATCCTTGTAAGTTTCGGGCAAAACCCTAAGATATAGACTAGCTCATTAGTTATGTACCCAGGTAAAGAAAAACTTAGCCACTGTATACCCTCCAAATCTAGCTTAAATTTTATAGGCAAATAGGATATAACTTCAGGATATTGTTTATCTAAGATTCAAATCTAAAGTAGCATATTTCTTGTTCTGATTCTAGATATGAATGTCTTGTCTCATTATCATTTCCCATTTAAAAATTACATATTTAGTGAAGGATCACTATCCTATTTAGCACTTAAATCACTGCTTGATCCTATTGGGACATCTTCCTTCCAAATGTGCAACCTTGAAAAGGAGAAGTGATCTTTCTCTTTGCATTGCTTCCATTTTCATATTGTATAGAGGTGTGGGAGAAATCATTTGTATTAGGGTCAGCCTTGATGAAGAATCTTAATTTGTTCCCAATAGATTCATAACCACATTGCACAAAAAGTGAAGAGGGGGGTGGGGGATCCTAACCTAGTTGGGGTAAAAATTGATAGGATCCACTAGAGAATTGAAGGATGGTGTCCAAAGGTGAAGGAATAGAAGAAGTGAATCTCATTTCTAGACACCTAAAGATAGAACAACATCCCTATCTTCTATAGAGGAAAATAAAATGACAAAGAAACCATGAACACAAGGATAAATCTACAATTCACCTAAAACAAGTGGATTATTATGCTCAAAGATCTAGGATTGTAGAATTGGAAGATATGGCCATGTGTAGTAAATATTCCAATAATTGTTAAAAAATCAAAATAAGAAATGCATTCACCTCCTTACCCAATAACCCATCTGAAATAAAAGAAAAACAGGTGAGGTATTTTTTAGGATGGGCAGAAAGTCCCTCTAAGTTCTTTAGATGAAGATTGGAAAAGGACTTTTAAGTAGAATTAATAGATACATTTGTAGCAAAAGAGGCAAGTTGAGCTTTGTACAAAGTATATGACATAGAGTTTGAGATGTCAATGACCACTTTGCAGACTAGTTGAGGAACCATTACTAGGCAATTTTTCTTTCTCAATCTCCAATGGCGAGATGCATGAGTTTGAATTTGAAGAAAGAAATAAAAGTAATGATGGATGTTAATTACTAGAATTAAGTGCATAAAATGTAAAATTTATGTCATTGTTTAGGCCAACTAAATGATTTCAAGGAAAATAATTTTACCTAAAATAGATTTAATTGATATATTTTTAGATGAAATAATGATGAAAATCAATGTACCTATGGGTATGTGTAGGATTATGGCATGCCAAAAAGTGGCAATGGGAAAAAAATGTGATTTATATCATGCCAAACATGCCAAAATCTACTTTGACTTTTTGCATGGGTCGGACAAAATTTGAATTTGGTTTGGTAATACCAAATAAAATTGGATACCAGTTAATATTGAGTATATGATCCAAATCGGATACCCATTTTGAAAAATTTAGAAAACACATTTTAGTAAAATAGGCATAACTTTTGCGTATATTATCAAAATTTTGATTTATTATAGGCATTGGAAAGGTGATTATAAGACCTACAATATAGATAAGGTAATTTTATTATATTATATACTAAAAAATAACTATAATAATTTGAATTGAATCCTTAATTTTGAAACTTGTAATAATCACAAGTTTTGCATACAAAATCATTCTTTTTGGTTCAATTTTTTCTCATAAGAATTGACAGAGTTCAAAAGTAGTAAATAATGAAAAATTAAAATTTTATGTACTAATGAGATTAAAAACTATCATATATATCATTGCATCGGGTTTCCTTTTTGTCTTTGATCCTTTATACCCAATTGCCAAAGATGACCTAAGAGAAAATCTCTCTCTCTCTCTCTCTCTCTCTCTCTCTCTCTCTCTCTCTCTCTCTCTCTCTCTCTCTCTCTCTCTGCATCCCTCTAACTCCCTCTACACATACCTATTTATTACTTTTCTAGCTATCACATCCTTTCGATCTCACTCTTTCCTTCTCTATCTCCATCTCCTTATAGATATGTCTTCATGTCTATCTGTATCTCATTTTCTCTAGATCTCTCTTATTTTCTTCAACTAGATACTTCACCTATCATAATAAATAAATAAGTTAAATGAGGGAAGGGATGGAATTATGGGAGGAAGAGGTGGGATGGTGAGTAGACACAGGGATAAAGGAGAAAGGGAGAAGTAGAATGGGGGATATATGAGGTGGAGAGTGACAAGGGGGATGGGGAGATAGATGAGGTAAAGAGAGAAAGAGGATAGTTAGGGGGAATAGATGAAGATGGTAATAGGGGATGAGAGAGAGAGAGAGAGGTGATTGTGGGGGAAAGGATAGGACGGTGAGATAGGGGAGGGTAGAGAGTGACTTATAGGGGTAATTAGGGTGAGAGATAAGAGATGAAGATTTCCTAGGTGTCTTAAGTGGTCCTTGGTGGCTTAAGTAGTCATAAGGGGCCATCATATGTATTAATGGGTCATGGGATATATTAATGGGTCTTAGGATAAATTAATAGGTCCTAGGGGATTCTAAAATACATTAATGGGTGTAAATGATACATAGGACATATTGATGCATCAAAATGCATCTCAGGATACATTAAAGGGTCAGAGGATGTCTTAAGGGGTCGCAGGTGTCCTAAGGGGTCCTAAAGGTTTGTTAGGGTATAAATATGACCCATTGTGACTCCTTTCGACACATTAGAAACATAAAGTGTTCTCTAATGGTTTATAGTGTATTCTAAGGGGTCCTATGACCCCTTAAGACATACTTTATAGTTCTAAAGTATCTTAATGGGTCATAATAGACTTTAAGGGATCCTTAGACCACTTACAACCTATTAGGGTCCCTTACAACCCATTATGACCTCTTTCAACACATTGGAACCATAAAGCATGTCCTAAGGGGTCGTAGAACCTCTTAGATCATATTATGACCCCATAAGATAGACTTTATTGTTCTAATGTGTCTTAATGGGTCATAATGGGTTGTAAGGGGTCCTCAAAACTCCTAGGACCCACTTGGACACCTTATGACCTATTATGACCCCTTTTGACATATTAAAACCATAAAGTGTGTCTTGACAGGTTGTAGGACCCCTTAGATCACATTATGACCCCATAAGACACACTTTATGGTTCTAATGTCTCTTAATGGGGCCATAATAGGTCATCAGGGTTCTTTAAACCCCTTAGGACCCCTTAAAACCCATTATGACCCCTTTTGACACATTACAACCATAAAGTATGTCCTAAAGGGTTGTAGGACCCCTTAGATCACATTACAACCCCATAAGACACACATTATCGTTATAATGTGTCTTAATGATTCCTAATGTATTTTAATGGATCCTTTAATACCCCTTAGACCCATTATGACCCCTTTTGACATATTAGAGCCATAAAGTGTTCCTTAAGGGGTTGTAATGTGTTATAAGGGGTCCTACAACTCCTTAGGACACACTTTGTGATTCTAATGTGTCTTACTGGGTCATAATGAGTTTTAAGAGGTATTGATACCCCTTAGGACCCATTAAACCCCATTATGACTCATTTTGACACATTATAACCATAAAGTGTGCCCAAAGGGGTTGTAATGTGTTTTAAGGGGTCCTATGACCCCTTAAGAAAAACTTTATGGTTCTAATGTGTCTTAATGGGTCATAATGAGTCATAAGGGGTCCTTACACCCCTTAGGACTCATTAACACCCATTACTACCATTATGACCCCTTTCAACACATTACAACCATAAATTGTGTCCTAAGGGGTTGAAGGACCTATAGATCACATTCTGACCCCATAAGACACACTTTATAGTTCTAATGTGTCTTCATGGATCATAATAAGGTTTATGGTGTCCTAATACCTTTAAGATAAATTATGACCTCTTTTGAAACACTAGAACCATAAATTATTTCCTAAGGAGTCATACAATCCCTTAGAACACATTATAGCCCCTTACGACACACCTTATGGTTCTAATATGTCATAATGGGTCCCAAGTGGTCTTAATACCCCTTAGAACCCATTAGGATTATTTACAACCCATTATGACCCCTTTTGACATATTAGAACCATAAAGTGTGTCTAGGGATCGTAAGGGATCTTACAACCCCTTAGGACACACTTTATGGTTCTAATGTGTCTTAATGGGTCATAATCGGTCCTAAGGGGTCCTTAGACCACTTAGGACACCTTAGGACCCCTTATGGACCATTATGAGCCATTTTGATACATTAGAACCATAAAGTGTGTTCATAGGGACTGTAAGATGTTCTAAGGGGTCCTGTGACCACTTCGAAGACACTTTATGTTTGTAATGTTTTTAAAGGGATTTTAATGGGTCCTTAGACCCATTAGGACCCCTTATAATATATTACAACCCTTTTTGACACATTAGAACCATAAAGTGTGTCCTAAGGGGTCATAGGACCTTGTAGATCACATTATGACCCCATAAGACACACTTTATGGATCTAATGTGTCTTAATGGGTCATAATGGGTTGTAAGGGGTCCTAATACCCTAGAGGACCCATTTGGACCCATTACGACCCATTATGACCCCTTTTGACACATTACAACCATAAAGTGTGTGCTAAGGGGTCGTAGGACCTCTTATATCACATTATGACCCCATAAGACACAATGTATGGTTCTAATGTGTCTTAATGGGTCATAATGAGTTGTAATGGGTCTTAATACCCCATAAGACACAATTTATGGTTCTAATGTGTCTTAATGGGTCATAATGAGTTGTAATGGGTCTTAATACCCCATAAGACACAATGTATGGTTCTAATTTGTCTTACTAGGTCATAATAGGTTGTAATGGGTCCTAACACCCCTTAGGACCCATTACGAACCATTATGACCCATTTTGACACATTAGAACCATAAAGTGTGTCCTAAGGGGTCGTAAGACCCCTTAAAACACATTACAACTTTTGACACATTAGAATAATAAAGTGTGCCCTAAGGGGTTGTAATGTGTTCTAAGACATCTTGTGGCACCTTAAGACACACTTTATGGTTCTAATGTGTCTTAATGGGTCATAATGGGTTGTAAGGTGTCCTTAGACCACTTAAAACTCATTAGGACCCCTTATGACCCATTATAATGTCTTTCAACAAATTACAACCATAAAGTGTGTCATAAGGGGTTGTAGTACCCCTTAGATCACATTACGACCCCATAAGCCACACTTTATAGGTCTAATGTGTCTTCATGGGTTATAATGGGTTTTTAGGTGTTCTAATACCACTTACAACCCATTAGGACTCCTTACAACCCATTATGACCTATTTCAACATATTAGAACCATTGGCATACGACCCCTTAGGATACACTTTATGGTTATAATTTGTCGTAATGGGTTGTAAAGGGTCTTAATACCCCTTAGTACTCATTAGGACCCCTTACAACCCATTTGTGTCCCCGTAAGGTGTATCCAAAGGGGTCGTAAGACCCCTTAGAACACAATATGATCCCTTAAGATACATTCTATGCTTCTAAAATTTCTTAATGGGTCATAATGGGTTTTAAGGGGTCCTTAAACCACTTAGGACCCCATACGACCCAAATTATGACCCTTTTTGACACATTAGAAGCATAAAGTGTGTCCTAAGGGGTCGTAATGTGTTCTAAAGGGTATTAAGACCCCTTGCAACACACTTTATAGTTCTAATGTTTTATAATGGTTCATTATAGGTTTTAAGGGGTCCTTAGACCCCTTAAGATCCCTGAGGACCCTTTATGACCTATTACAACTCCTTTGAACACATTAGAACCATAAAGTGTGTCCTAAGGATTCGTAGGACATCTTAGATCACATTACAACTCTATAAGACACACTTCATGGTTCTAATGTGTCTTAATAGGTAATAATTTTGCATAAGGTGTCCTAATACAACTTAGGACCCATTTGGACCCCTTACAAAACATTAAGACCCTTTTCGACATATTACAACCATAAAGTATGTTGTAAGGGGTCATAGGACCTCTTAGATCACATTATGACCCCATAAGACACACTTCATGGTTATAATGTCTTTTAATGGGTCATAATGGGTTTTAAGGGGTAATAATACCCCATAGGACCCATTATGACCCATTAATTCCTATCTTTCATAATTAGAACCATAAAGTGTGTCTTAAAGGGTCATAATGTCTAATAAGGGGTCATATGATCCCTAAGGAGACACTGTATGGTTCTAATGTGTCTTAATGGGTCATAATGGGTTGTAAGGTGTCCTAATATATCTTAGGACCTATTACAACTCATTATGGCCCCTTTCAAGACATTAGAACCATAAAGTGTTCCCTAAGGGGTTGTAATGTGTTCTAAGGGGTCTTATGATCCCTTAAGACACACTTATGGTTATAATGTGTCTTAATGGGTCATAATAGGTTTTAAGGGGTATATGAACCCTTACGACCACTAAAAATCCATTATGACCCCTTTCAACAAATTATAACTATAAAGTGTGTCCTAAGGGGTTGTAGGACCCCTTAGGACACACTTTATGGTTATAATGTGTTGAAACGGGTCATAATGGGTCCTAAGTGGTCTGGGTACCCCTTGTATGCACTCTAAAATGGTCGCCTAGACTTTGGGCCCCATTTATTTGATTTATTTATCCTGAATCAGTTTTATCAATAATCAATATTTTCAACATTATCAATTTCTTGATCAAGTCTTAATTTCAATCATATATCGGATTTTTATCCTTGGGCTAACCATTTTATCCTAAGTCTTTATTTAATTAAAAGGAATATTTCCTCCCCTTTTATTAAATAAAAAGCCCCCACTTTACTTCTTATCCTAAGTTGCACAAATAAAGTATTATTCTTATTTTATAAAAAGGAGAAAAGCACTTTTTGTCTCATATGGACACAAAAGTCAACTCCTATTTTCCTATTGGAGGATACTTGTGCACATGGATTGCTCCTCTTTCAAGCTCCACCACTGATTAAGACTTTTGCCTCTTAATCTCAATGGTCCATTTCACCTCATTTCTTATAAAAGAAGAGCTCTCTCCCTCATTTTAGGACACTTGTTTTTATGCTAACTCTATGATGCAGTAATTCTTGAAGACTTTGGAGCTTTTTGGAGATCATTGTTGCATTACATCTTAGAGTTCTTCATTTGCTTCATAGTTTAGTTTCCATTCTTGCATAGTAGTTCATGTTTATGCTTTCATAGCTTAGATTTCACTTTCAAGCTTTAGAATAACTCATCTAGCTTAATAGGAAGGGTTGTAACACATTGTTGTTTCCATTTCATAGCTTAGTTTGTACTTCCATTTTCATAGCATAGCTTGCACACTTGCATTCTCATTCTTAGCTTGCATTGCATTGCATTTCCATTTGATTCTTTGGAGATATTGGCACTCTTGCCCTTGTCCTCATTCGAATCTCTCATTGTATGGTTGACTAGCAAGGTCACAAGCTCAATAGCTCTAGCTGAGAGCAAATTCATAATCTTGCAACTCCATGCATAGAGAGGTATGGATCGATTTGTGAGGGCTCATTCTTGAGTTTCCTTGCATGTAAGGATTCATAGAAGTGCACTACTTTTGTGTGTACATTTTTGGTGCCCACCATTTTTAGCTAACCATTTTATCCTAAGTCTTAAGGAATAAGAAAAAAAGAAAGCTGGTTCTAATGGCGAAAACCACTTTGTGGCGGTGTCAGAACACAAAATAGTAAAAAGAAAAGACGTATCCGAAGGTGAAAACCTTTTTGAGGGGCCTAAGGATGGGGTACTTAATAACTTTCCAAGTTACTTCCAAGATAGGTCATCAATTCTCATTGAGCCCACACAACCAGTCAATTTGAATATAGAAGAGTCTCCCCAAATAGTGCACATAGCTCAGTCTCTATCAGTTGGAGAAAAAGAGGCATATACAAAAATTTTGCAAAAGAAGAAAATCAACTTTGCTTGGACATATTCTGATATGTTGGGGCTTGACATTGATCTTATTATGCATCATCTATCTATAGCTCCAGGAATAAAACCGGTTAAACAAAAGTTGAGGAAAATGCATCCTCACATAGCTCTTCTTGTTAAAGCTGAATTAGAAAAGCTCTTACACGCAGGATTCATTCGAGCTATCGACTATGTTGAGTGGATCTCCAATATTGTTCCAGTTTCAAAACATGATGGGTCCATTCACATTTGCATAGACTTTAGAGACCTCAACAAAGCATGCCCAAAGGATGACTTTCCACTCCCTAACATAGACATGATAGTGGACATGACCGCGGGTTATCAGATATATTCCTTAATGGATGGTTTTTCTAGATATAACCAAATAAAAATAGCTCCCGAAGATCAAGAGAAAATAGCCTTCACATGTGCATGGGGAACCTATTGTTGGAACGTCATGCCATTTGGTCTAAAGAATGCAGGAGCAACATACCAGCGAGCTATGACCACAATTTTTCATGATATGATGCATAAGAACATGGAAGATTATGTGGATGATACCTTGGCTAAATCTATAAAATGGGACACACACCTCGATGATCTGGAATTAATTCTAGATCGCATGGCACAGTTTCAGCTTAGATTGAATCCAAAAAAGTGTGCATTTGGAGTTACCTCAGGTAAACTCCTAGGATTCATAATTTCAGAAAAAGGAATAGAGGTTGATCCTGAAAAGTTCCAAGCTATATTAGATATGCCACCTCTAAGAAATGTTAGTCAGATGAGAAGTCTTTAGGGACGACTCCAATCCATAAGGAGGTTTATTTCACAACTAGCAAATAGAGCACAGCCATTCAATAAAACACTGCATAAGGGTACTTCTTGCATATGGAATGAGGAATGCCAAAAGAGCCTAGATCAAATTAAACAATACTTGGCTAATCCTCCAATTTTGATGCCACCTATTCCTGGGAAACCATTGATTTTATACATTTCAGCAACAGAATCTTCCTTGGGGGCATTTTTGGCTCAATTAGATGATACTAGGAAAGAAAGGGCCATTTACTACATTAGTCGTACTCTAGTATCTTATGAGATCAATTATAATAGCATTGAAAAGTCTTGTCTGGCAGTAGTGTTTTCTTCCCAAAAATTATGCCACTATATGCTTGCTCATACTATACATTTGGTTGCAAAAATTGATCCTCTTAAGTACTTGCTTAGTAAGGCTGCCCTTATGGGTAGGCTTGCCAAGTGGATGATGGTTTTATCTGAATTTGATATAGAGTACATTGAAAGAAAGGCCATAAAATGGCAAGCTATTGCTGACCAATTTGCTGACTTTCCAGTTACGAATAGTATGCCTATTCAGGTAGAATTCCCAAATGAACACATACTGTATATGACTACCCGCACTTGGAAGATGTTCTTTGATGGTTCCCACATGCAAAATGGATCAGGTGCTGGAGTATTATTTGTCTCTCCACATGGGTACAACATTCCAAAGTCTTACAAACTTGTATTCCTGTGTACAAATAATATTGCCGAATATGAAGCTTTGACCAATGGATTGAAAATGGCTATAGAATGGAACATAACAGAATTGCATGTCTTTGGGGATTCATAGATAATTATCAACCAAGTCAATGAGGAGTATTAAACCAAGGATGATAAATTGATACCTTACAAAAAGATGGTTGATTCATTGAGACATTACTTTACCTTTGTGACATTTCAACAGATCCCTAGAGCAGAAAACAAAGCTGCAGATGCTATGGCTACATTAGCTTCACTCCTACAATTGGAACAACATGAATCCAGATTTGAATTCCTGGTGGAAGAGCTATACCACCCCATATTTGACTCATCTGAAAGCAATGTCATTTGTACCCTTGTCACACATGAGTCTTCCCGCTATGGTGCTATCTATTCATATCTATGCGATGGCATCATCCCTGACACTTTCAACCATTCTAAATGTCAAAACCTCATCCATAACGCCTCTCGCCACACCCTTATCTCTAGTGATTTATATAGGAGGGGTTTAGATGGGACACTTCTTAGGTGCTTGGAAAAGGAGGAGTCCAACCAAGCGTTAGCAGACATCCACGAGGGCATTTGTGGTGGACATTCTAATGGTCTTGCCATGGCTCGAAGGTTGCATAGGGTGGGGTATTACTAGCCCACAATGCAAATAGATGCAGTAGCTTTCGCTAAGTCTTGTGAGAAATGTCAAAAACATGGAAACCTTATTCATGCACCAGGTAGGGAGCTAATTCCTTCCATTTCTCATTGGCCATTTCAGTGCTGGGCCTTTGACCTTGTTGGGAAAATTAACCCCAACTCATCAGGTGGACATAAGTTTAGCATCACAGCTATTGATTATTTCACAAAATGGGTAGAGGCAGTCCCTCTTTCTGTTGCCTCGGGCAAAATAGTTTCACTCTTTATCCTGAATCATATTATTTGCCAATTTGGAGTGCCTTCTGAGATTATTACTGATAATGGAGGACAATTCAAGAACAAGGACCTAAAGCATTTATGCAAAAAGTTTAAAATCAAACAGCATTGGTCCTCTATCTATTTTCCACAGGGAAATGAACAGGCAGAAGCCTCTAATAAAACCATTCTTAAAATCCTTCATAGAATAGTACACAAGAATGGTAGGGATTGGCACTTACAAATCAATCCGGCACTATGGGCCTATAGAACTAGCATTCGTACACCTACAGGAGCTACTCCTTTTGCTCTGACATATGGCGTTGAAGTAGTGTTGCCTTTAGAAGTAGAGATACCTTCACTTAGAGTCTCACTCAAAGGTTTAATTACAAATGAGGATTACCACGCCATGAGGTTACAAGAACTAGAACTTCTAGATTAGAAGCGTAAGGCTTCCTTTGATCACATGAGGGTATACCAGAAGTGTATGTCCAAAGCATTCAACAAGAAGGTTCGCCCTAGGGAATTTCAGATAGGTGATCTTGTTTTGAGAGAGAACCCTAAGAATCAACAGAACAAAGAACAAAAGGGAAAGTTCGAACCTAATTGGCTTGGACCATACATTATTATAGCAGCTTTTGGTACAGGTGCATATTTACTGTCAAATGAAGATGGAGAACAGCTCCTTGAGCCCATCAACATTTTGCACCTAAAGAAGTTCTATCCTTGATGCCCATTTTTGTCTAGGGGCATCCTTTGTACATATTTATTGATCCTAAAAAAATGCCAAAAATATATATATATATGATGCTGAAAAAATCCTAAAAAGCATATACAGTCCTGAAAAAATACAAAAAAAATTAAAAATAGCAAAAAAATTCAAAAAAAATAGAAAAAGTGCCTTGGTGAAAACTTGGAAATAGGCGCCTTGGTAGCAAAAATCCAAAAAAATGAAAAAAAAAGAAAAAAAGAAAATTGCAATAAATCTAAGTGGTGAAAACCTGGAAACAGACGCTACTTGAGGCCTTTTGCACCCCTATTTCTTAGCATGCGTCCTCGACACTGAGCCTTTCTCCATCATACCTTGACCTTATTTGGCTTAGTCTGGAATAGGTCTTTACCTTTGTCTAGGGGGCATAACTGTTTGCATAGGTCCTTTAGGTGCGTTTGTCTCTTGGGGCATTTCACAACAGGTGTTTTTCAACACCACCCCAAATAGTGTTTCTCAACACTACCCTTGCATCGAGTGTTTCTTAACACTTATCAGATGTCTTACCCAATAGTCTGAGTGTAATGCGATATTTCTCATTGGCAGATGTGATAACCAGAGTTGGACTCTATGACCAACACACACGCACTTAAACAAATCAACTCGCTTGAGATATGTTGACTTTATTTTTTCTTTGTGTGTTGTCTATGAGGATTTCTTTGATGAGTGGTCTCTCCCTGAGAAGTTTTTGATGATGCATAGCTAGAAGACTGAGGGAATGAGAACATGTTTTATTGCTTTTTCTGCTTATGGGTATATTTTGTTGATCCTAACTATCATGAGCATTTATGCTGGTCTTACTTGACACTAAGGATTGATAAGGTATTATCCTTGACTATTTTTTGCGAGTGCATGCTTCTAGTTATCTTGAATTTCATGTGTCTTGATACAAGCATAATCTTGCCATATCAAACTTAGGTGATCTCACTGCACTAGTCATCTTGACCTACATGTCCTTGATGCCTAGGTCGGATTTCTACATTTCTATCTGATAAAGATCATATTCATATCCACATAGTTATGCTAGTGTGCATTGTATGATCTTGTGATGCTGCCAATAAACCTCGATGATGATAATTAGATGTCTATAAGCGTTGTGACCTTGCAAGTCAACCACTTTTCATAGTAGCTTGCATTTTAGGTTCATGTTAGTCTAGTTTTGCACTTTGCATATGGAGCGAGCTCTCCTTTTCATCTTACGTGGACCTGTCAGTCAACTGTGCTCACCTTCTGCTTCCTCTCAATCAAGTCTTTCACTTCTTTTCTTTCACATCACATCCCTTTCTATTCCTATAGCATTTTGACCTTTTGACCTAATTTTCAAAACACCTCAGAATTGCACAAAAATTGCACCCCTACCTAATTTCGACGTCTTGGATCCATTTTTAGACTTGAAATCAAAATTTGAGGTCATCTTGATAGTCAAAATCACGTTCCAAATTTCCCCTCTTCTGTGCAGTTGGCTGACCTTTTGGAGGCATCATCCCTCGATCTTTCTTGGGGCATCTTCATTTCCATGTCTTTCAAATTTCTAGTCTTTCATTCACCCTACTTCTTTTCTTCTAATTCATCACTGGGGCATGTTTTCACTGCCTAATGGTTACCCTATTATCATTTACCTTCGATTGTGATTTCATTCTGATTTGATCAAATCTTTATCAGTTTGTTGTTCCTCTCTACCTAATTTCGCTTTCGATTCTGAGGGGGCAGTACCTATGGGATTCTCATCCCTGATTTTCTTGATTCTCTTGATTCAGACATCTTTTGTGAGCTTTTGCTCAAATTTGAGATTCTTATCTCTTACTTTGAATTTGATCCCGAATTGACCTCATGTTCAAAGGCCTTTGTTTATGTTTTGTCTGGATATGATCCCAAATCGACCTCATATTTGAGTTGTTTTGTGATCCCAGATCGATCTCACATTGCAACTTCATTCTTTGACCACATGTGATCCCAAATCGATCTCACATTAGTCAAAGAGGGGAAAATGTATGCACTCTAAAATGGTCGCCTAGACTTTGGGCCCCATTTATTTTATTTATTTATCCTAAATTAGTTTTATCAATAATCAATATTTTCAACATTATCAATTTCTTAATCAAGTCTTAATTTCAATCATATATTGGATTTTTATCCTTGGGCTAACCATTTTATCCTAAGTCTTTATTTAATTAAAAGGAATATGTCCTCCCCTTTTATTAAATAAAAAGCCCCCACTTTTCTTCTTATCCTAAGTTGCACAAATAAAGTATTATTCTTATTTTATAAAAAGGAGAAAAGCACTTTTTGTCTCATATGGACACAAAAGTCAACTCCTATTTTCCTATTGGAGGATACTTGTGCACATGAATTGCTCCTCTTTCAAGCTCCACCACTGATTAAGACTTTTGCCTCTTAATCTCAATGGTCCATTTCACCTCATTTCTTATAAAAGGAGAGCTCTCTCCCTCATTTTAGGACACTTGTTTTTATGCTAACTCTATGCTGCAGTAATTCTTGAAGACTTTGGAGCTTTTTGGAGATCATTGTTGCATTACATCTTAGAGTTCTTCATTTGCTTCATAGTTTAGTTTCCATTCTTGCATAGTAGTTCATGTTTATGCTTTCATAGCTTAGATTTCACTTTCAAGCTTTAGAATAACTCATCTAGCTTAATAGGAAGGGTTGTAACACATTGTTGTTTCCATTTCATAGCTTAGTTTGTACTTCCATTTTCATAGCATAGCTTGCACACTTGCATTCTCATTCTTAGCTTGCATTGCATTGCATTTCCATTTGATTCTTTGGAGATATTGGCACTCTTGCCCTTGTCCTCATTTTAATCTCTCATTGTATGGTTGACTAGCAAGGTCACAAGCTCAATAGCTCTAGCTGAGAGCAAATTCATAATCTTGCAACTCCATGCATAGAGAGCTATGGATCGATTTGTGAGGGCTCATTCTTGAGTTTCCTTGCATGTAAGGATTCATAGAAGTACACTACTTTTGTGTGTACACCCCTTACGACCCATTATGGCCCATTAAGACACATTAGAACCATAAGGTGTGTCTTAAAATATTGTAATGTGATCCAAGGGGTCTTGTGACCCCTTAGGACACACTTTATGGTTTTAATGTGTTGAAATGGGTTGTAATGGGTTGTAATGGGTTGTAATGGGTTGTAATGGGTCTAAGGACCCCTTACAAATCATTATGACCCATTACAACACATTAAAACCATAAAGCATGTCAGAAGGGATTGTAGGAATCCTTAGAACAAGTGTGTTGAAGGATGTCATAATGGGTCGTAAGGGGTCCTAAAGGGTCCTTAGAAGCCTAATAACCCCTTACAACCCATTATGACAGATTGAGACACATTAGAACCATAAGGTATGTTTTAAGAAGTTGTAATGTGTGCTAAGGGGTCTTACAACCTCTTAGAACATAATTTATTGTTCTAATGTGTCAAAATGGGCCATAATAGATCATAAGGGGTCCTAATGGGTCTTAAGGGGTATTAAGACCCCTTACAACACATTGTGACACATTATAACCATCAGGTGTGTCTTAAGCAGCCATAATGTGTTCTAAGGGGTCGTATGATCCCTAAGGACACACTTTCTAGTTCTAATGTGTTGAAAGAGGTCATAATGGGTCATAAGGAATCCCAAAATATCTGAAGGGGTATTAGGATCCCTTAAAAACTATTATGACCCATGAAGACACATTAGAACCATAAAGTGTGTCTTATGGGGTCGTAATGTGATCTAAAGGGTCATATGACCCATTGGGACACACTTTATGGTTGTAATCTATCAAAAGGGGTTGTAATGGGTCATAATGGATCTTAATGGGTCTAAGGACCCCTTACAATCCATTATGACATATTAAGACACATCTAAACCATAAAGTGTGTCTTAAGGGGTCATAGTACCTCTTATAACACATTACGACCCCTTAGGGAACATTTTATGGTTCTAATGTTTGAAATGGGTCATAATGGGTAGAAATGGGTCCTAAGATTTATTAGGACCCCTTACAACCCATTATGACCTATTAAGATACATTAGAACCATAAAGTGTGTCCTAATGGGTCGTAAGACCCCTTAGAGCACATTACAACCCCTTAAGACACACTTTATGGTTCTAATGCATCAAAAGGGTTCATAATAGCTCATAATAAATCTTAAGGGGTATTAGGATCCCTAAAAACCTATTATAACCCATTAAGACACATTAGAACCATAAATTGTGTCTTATGGGGTCTTAATGTGATCTAAGGGGTTCTACGACCCCTTAGGAATAATGTTTTGAAAGGGGTCATAGTGGGTCGTAATGTTGGTTGTTGGCATAAAAATTTGGAGATTGTTGATCATGATTGATATACATGATAATCAATTATATGTCTTTCATTGATGTCAAACTATTTGGCATAATGTTTTGACTTGTTACTATATTTATCAAAAGGAAAATATTTTTGCTACAATGAAAATTTGAGTAAGGTAAAGGATATGTCAATAGGAACCTTATCAGGTAACAATTAAGACAAACAATGGTGGACAGATTAATGATTTGATTGTTTATCAGAATATTCTAAGGAGTTAAGTTGAAGGATTCTATTCATAAATATGTTAATTGGATATGAGTAAAGGTGAAGGTAATTTGATTAAGATACTTACCAGTAAACTATTGTCTTATCGGTACATTGAATTTAAAGTATTATCGGTACAAAGGAAGTCTTATTAGAGATAGTGAAGACTTAAAGGAAACAGAGGAATAGATGATGAAATAAGAAACAGGGATGACTCGGGAAGAATTTAAGAAGAAAGGTGATGACACAAATATCGAGGCAAAATGTATTAAGGAAGTTTCTAATAGAGTAAAATGTTTTATCAATTAGCAAGCCAACAAGAATATAAGAAATGAAATATGGATGGTTATATTTGAAATGAAAGATATAGATCATTGGATTTAGGTTTAGGTTTATAATTGAGGAATTCATACTTAAAGAAGAAAAAGAAGAAGTCTGGTATCGTGACGGAGACAAGAAGAATATTGTGGTGAAAGACTAGATATTGACGAAACAAAATAGTAATTGGAAAAGAATTATTTTAATCACAAAGAAGGATACATAGAAGAATAGAGAATTAAATTGCTATGTTATTGTATTAAGGAACTTCATTAGATCTGAATTATAAAGATTAGTGTGAACTACAGATCATTTGTTAGTTGTTACTCTCTAACAATTGTGAGTAAAATCCCTTATCGGGTGACCCTAACAGGTCTATTGTAAAATCCTCCAACCAGGTGACATTCTCAAAAGATTGTTCAAAATCCTCTAACCAGGTAACTCCTGTAATACCCCAAAAATGGGCTATAGGTTCATTAACCTCCTACATCTTCAAATTTGAATGAAATCGACATCAAAGTCCTAACCTAAGGCACATCTGCATATTATCAAATCCTAATTGATTTTATCCTAAATTCTGCATCGGGGAATATTCCTAGCAATATTCTTATTTATCCTAATTATCTTTAATTTAGTAATTATTTGGTGATAAATCCTATTTATCCTAAAGGTTGATTAATTGAATATTCTGAATATTTAATTAATTAGATTTAATACTGCCACTTAATTATTTAATTGGATTTAATTAAATTATTCCTAAATTGTATTATTTAATTTTGACAATAAATCTAAAAATCTCGTGACTAATTGATTAAATTATTATTTAATTGATTAATGTCAGTTGTCAATTTTTAATAATATGGTTTTAGAATAAAGTTTGATTTAATAATTGATTAACCCATAAATCAATTATTTTAATTCAAAAAAATAGTTAAGTTGAAAATAAATCACTTTATTTTTAAATTAATTTATAATTAAATCATGCACAATCAGAAAAGCAGTCAACTAGAAATCAACAATCAATTTTAAATTGAAACTCAACATCTGATGATGAGTTGAAATTTTATATAAAACTCTATTTTGAGTTAAACACTGCTTTTGCATGATTTTTGTAAGTTAATTATCTCTGATTTCTTGATAACTTAAAAATCAACCTGAGTTTATCAAGAGTGATTTATGGCTTTTCTCTTGCATCCTCAAAGCCCTGGATTTCTATAAAATCAAGGCTCAGCTCTTCATAATTATCAACACTTGAATTTGCACAATTACTCTGGCGAATTGGCAATTGAAGGATTAAGCACTTGTGATAGGCGATTTGTGAGATCTTTCATAGTTGATCATAGCTTTTGCATAGTTTCATATCATAGTTTTTATATTCATTCATAGCATTCTTAGATTAGAATCTGCATTCAATCTCAATTTCATTCATATAGTTTAGATACATACAATTTCTCATTCTTATTGCACAGAAAATACAAAAATATAGGATAATCTACATTCATAGTCTTTCATATTTTGCATTCAAATCCTTTATTTAGGTCTTGCATTGTCACTGATCTTGATTTCAATCTGAGAACATCATACTTGCACCTACTAGAAGGCAGTAAATCGCCTGGTTAGCTTTCTTTCAATTATTTGCAAGATTTCAATTTTGGCTAACCTCTAATGTTTTACTAAAGTGTTGTGTCTACAGCTAGGTACAAAATTCATGCACACATTTCTAGCACCCACCGTGGGGCCCTAAAATGTGTTTCCATCTCTTCTAATTCACTTCTATCTATTTTTATGTCATTTTCTAGTCCATTCTACGGATTTCATTCTTTGTCCATACATTTTTTGTATGACTTTTGTCAGAAAGTCATACCAGGAAGACCCCACTACGATAATTGATTCTATTGAGGTTCATATCAGAGGCTATACATTGTCATTTGGGAGCTTTGATTGTCATTTGGTGAGACACCCACTGTCGTACGAGTTTCCTGACTGTCGTCTAGAAGGTAACCCACTGTCGTACGAGTTTTGACTCCAAAATTCAATTATTGTTTCAGAATTTTTGGCAGTTTTTCAGATTTGGGCTAACAGGTAACCCTAACAATTGAAACTTTCTATTTTTTACTGATATTTGTTGAATCTGATTGGGAAAAGCGTAACTAAATTTCTAAAATAGGTAAAATCTACTAAGCGCGTTGTGAGAAATTCAGATATTCTACTACAATCTAATAACACTTTGATTTGGGCATCAAACGAACTCTCATGTGTCAAGCTTGTGTGACTTTTCTTGCTTTTGTATCACAGACTTCATTTTTTTCTATAAAATGAACATAGATTTTCTTTCTGCATTATGTTACACATAGTAAATAGGCCCTATGAACACTATTTATGGATGATCTCGAGAGAGTGGGATTCTTCCGCTTGTTCATGCATGTGAAGCTCTTCTTGACGAAGGATCCCTTTATAGGTAGGGAGGTTACTGAGAGCGTCTCACGTTCTACTAGATTTGTGCATCTTCAACTTTTGATTGATACATTCTCTCTCTAGAGAGGTTGATAGATCATAAGTGGTTGACATCATAGATCTTTGTGAGATAATCTTGGTCTTAGCATGTCAGATTAATCTGTCTGCTTTGTTTTGGTTGAAAGTGAAAAGGCTAGAGGACTATGCTCTACTCCCTATTTGGGTAGTATCAGAAACTTAGATCCTTGAATTTGGAACCAATCTCCATGTAGTATCTTTTGTGAGTCACCTTTAGAGAGGGTTAACCATAGTGGACATTCCCTTAAGTAGGTCAACCACGTGGACGGAACCTCAAGTGGTAATAGCCATTTTCATCGTGGTAGCAGCAGCCGTTATATAAATGTCCTTGTGGAGGAAATCTTCACAGGTGTGGTCTCTTGTTGGGCTGTCAGATCTCCCTAGCAGCTCCTAATTGATTAAATTCTCAGACTATGTCAAAACCCCAATGCACCTGGATTGGAGTTCGCCCTCTTGAGATCACAAAAGTTGCAGAGTCAAACCATTACTACAAACCCTAGTGAGGCCAAATTTTTCATTTTCTAGGAATATGTGTGTTATTGAAAATCTTTTGAGAACATACACAGTTAGCATTTCTAGGGATTAGCACAATAAGTCACTATTGCTTGTCCATGTGCAAGGTTGATTTTGCCCTTGTTCATTGTTTTGAGATGATTGTCTTCTTCCCTTGCTTGTTGTTTTGCATGCTTGATATCTACTCGATTATTTGAAACAAATTATTACACAAATCTTCAACACTGGACAAAAAACTTTACCAACAATTTAAAACTGAAAACCCAAAAATTGCAAAATCTAAAGCAAAATTCCTCTCTGGAGTCAAAATTCATCCCACAGTCTCAGATTGTCATACGAGTTTTTAGAAAAAGTCATTTCACAACCCCTGTATTGTCGTACGGTATCCAGTGTAGTGTCGTATGAGTGTTGTCACCAAAAATCAAAAGAAACATTATCCCTGGCAGCAATTTTCATACGAGTCTTGCAATTGTTGTTTGATAGTATACCCAGTGTCGTACGAGATTTCAAAAACTCATTTGGTAATTTTCAAAAATTTGTCAGAGATTGGTCAACTTTGTCAGAAATCCAATTTTTACAGCCTATTTCCAGATTTTGTCAAAACAGTCACTATGTTAGGAACAGAGCAGAAACTAGAAGCAAATTCATTCATTTTCCTAAAGTGGTCTCTTGAGTCTGATTTTGCCTTCTGATTTATCAATTTGAGTCTTTTTCATCTTGTGTCAAAATCTTGTCAAAATTATCTTCAAATTCAGTCTTGTTACTAAACGGCTAAGTGTTGTGAGCTCATGCCCACCATCTATTGGGCATCTACCAACACTACTGTGGCACAGTATCCTTCATTTACGTCTGATCAAATCTTCAATCAATTCAATCTTGACAAGGTTGCGTCATTTGATCCTCTTGAATCAGGTCATTTTTCAGTTGTCTTCATCTTGCTTTCTTGCTTCACCCAAGGTTAATGGTGGAAACTAGAGCTTCCTCACACAAGAAATCCAGAGAAGAACTTAACACCACACCTTTGACTATTCACAAGGGTCCTACTCTTGAGAAACTCTAGAATTCTAGTCTTTACAAAGACGATGGTCTTGGAAATTTTTGATTGAAAATTGGTTACATAACCCCTCCATCAACTCACAAAGGTAATCAACAAACTCCTCCTCAATCTATCCCAGGGAGCCCTAAAACTCCTAATATGTCTCACAGAGGGACACAACACGGGTCTCAAGGACCTCATTCTCAACATGGTGTGGATCAAGAACCTACACCTTTTGAAATTTCTCAATATCAAAATGATGATAACTTTAAGAAAATGATGAGGCATTTCTTGAAAGAAGATAGAGAGGCATACTTTCTAGAGTTAGCCCATCAAGGAGCTAAACTTCCTCCAAAATTTAATGTTGAAAATATCATTACACATGAGGAAGAAACTCCTATCACTACCATGATGAAGCAGATGCATGCCATGCAATTCAAGCTTAACAAACTAGAGAAAGAAAAGGAACCTAAGGAGTTTTCCATGGAGGCCCTATGCCCTTTTCCATTTGATAAAGATGTTTACATGCCACCATTCCCTAAAAGAGTGGAGATGCCTAAATATGATAAGTATGATGGAAACTTTTATCCTCAAGATCATGTCAAATAATTATGTACTCAATCTATGGAGTTCATGCATGAACCAACCTACTTAATGTGTCTTTTCCCTCGATCTCTGGGAGGAGCAGCCATTCATTGGTTCTCTCAAATTCCTCCAACTATCAAAACTTTTGAGGAGTTAATCAAACTATTCTATCAACAATACTCCTACAATATTCAACATTCGGTCACCATGATCGACATCTACAATCTAAAACAATATCTAGGTAAACCATTCCTAAAATTTTTGAAGAGACGGAGGAAGAAATTTTCTCTATATGCTAGACCCATTCCAGAAACTAAGAAGCTAGAAATCTTCATCAACAATCTTTTTCCAGAAATCAACTACCCTTTACAAATGCAAAATCATACATCCTTTGATAAGATGGTAGATAATACGATCAAAATTGAGAAAGTACTTGTGAAAAAGGAAACATCACACTTCAAAAGGACAAGTATGAATCTGGATCTAGTTCTAAAGACAAGAACAAAAACTGGAACAAGAATAAAGGCATTGTCATAGATGGTGTTGTTGATACTATCTGTGCCCCATCCAAGGCACCCACTTTCAATCTAATTGTTGGCACCCAAGGCATCAAAGTTTTTGAAGCTAAATCGATGGAGCCCAACAAAAATTCATCTAATTATAAACCTTGGGCTACAGATCCTAACTGCAAATTCACTCCTCTTGGAGAATCCTTAGAATCTGCCATGAAAATGCTATTGGCCAACAAAATCATCTACTTGCTTGAGATAAAAGTCTTTGATCCTGAACCAAAACTGAAATGGTGGAGAGAGAATGATTTTTGTGAATTCCATCACAATAAGGGTCATAAGAGTAATAACTATGTTCGCTTGAAGCACATCATACAAGACAAAATTGATAATGGAGAAATCATGATTGATAATCATAAGAGCAATAATGATCATGCAGCATTCACAAAACCATTTCCTAAACATGGTAAATAAGATTCTTCTTCTCATCCTAATATGGGTGCTAAAGTCAATTATGTCTACTTTGGAAACAATGTTGTTATCAATATGGTTGAACCATGTCTATCTGAGCATTGAAATGTCATCACAATTGTGAGAAAAGATAGAGAAAATCAATCAGCTAATGCAGTTACTCGATCACAAGCTCAGGCACATCTACAAGGACAAATACCAGATTCATAAAATGTCCCTAAGGTGCCTTTCAATCTTTCATCTACTTCTAAATAGAAGGCTACATCTAAATCTTCAACTCCTAAAGACACGAGGCCTAAATCATATAGTATTGTCCAACAACTCTAGCATACAAATGCAAAAATCTCCATGTTTGAGTTGCTTCGGATATCTCCAGCTCATAGAGCCATTCTAGACAAAGCCTTTCTCAGATCCAATGTTCTTGATAACCTTGATTTAGATAGATTCTAGACTATGGTTGGCCATCTTACGTCTCCACAGTATATTTCCTTTTCATAGGAAGATGATAACTCCTTGAGTCATCTGCATAACCAGCCCTTGCATATTGAAGTCTTGATTCAAAACCATCATGTCAAACATGTGTTGATAGATGGGGGCACTGGTCTAAACATTTGTTCTTTCAGCTTGATTACACAATTGGGATTTTTAGAAATGGTAATTGATCCTAGAAAGAAGATAACTATCAAGGCATATGATGAGCAAGAAAGATCAACCAAGGGAACAATTATTGTACCTATCAGAATAGGTCATGTTATAAGAGATACTATATGTCAAGTTCTTGATCTACCTTTGGCTTACAATATCCTTCTAGGGAGACCCTGGATACATGAAATGAAAGCTATTCCTTCTACATATCATCAGTGTTTGAAACTTCCTTATGAAGGAGTAGAAGTGATGATTCCAGCTGATCTATACACAACTTGCAATGCATTGAAAGAAAGTGTTGATAAACTTGTTCCTAATAATAGAGAATCTTCCACTAAGCAGCTAGACGTGACTTCAACATCCAAAATGGAAGATATTGCTAAAGAGGTCAAAATCAAAGAAAATGGTATGGGAGAATATACTATAGAGCTAGTCTTATCTTTGACATCTCTCCCTATCTCGCCTAAGTCCTATGGGAAAACTCTAGAACAATCTAAAATTGAGTCTAAAGAACCTCTTGAGGCTTATAAAGGAAATTTTGCTCTAGAACAAGTATCTAAACAAGAGTTTAAAGAGGATGAAGTTTTTCTTGCATGGCTATACAAAGATGAACCTGAATCTCAAGTTGTTGAAAAATGTGATGCTAAAATACCCAAGATCCCTTCTAAGTCATATGGTCCAAGAGACAAATTGATCACAAAAATGGGATATAAAGGAAAAGGACCTCTAGGACTATAGGGTAAAGTTCTTCTATCACCTATTGATCATCGTGGACAAGCAAACAAGAATACAATAGGTCTAGGATATAAGAAGAAGCCTTTTTGTCTTAGCAAGAACTCCCCACATGTCTTAGAATAGATTGAGCTATCCACAACAAATCAACTAAAGGGAGAAATGACAGAACAATCTGATAGTGTTGATTCAGACACCACTGAGGATCTCATTCCTTATGAGCATTTTCCTAAAGAAATAAAAGACTTCCTTGAAGCTGAAGATGATCCAATAAAAAGAATCAATGTAGTAGAAACACAAGAACCTACTATAGAGAAAGAGATAGTTGCACCACAAGATCCAACTAATCTTGAAGACAATCAAAAAAACAAAGAGGAAGGTGGTGGTTATTCTGAGATAGATTCCCATGAGTATGAATTCAAATCAAAATCTGAGGGTAACCCTTCTTGGGGTGTTCACCCTGACTTTACTCATGTTCATAGATTTCCTACAAGCATAGATGAGGAATCAAATTACTATGAATGGGGAGCCATTCCAGAAGAAGATGAACTTATCACAGAGAAACATGTTGATGTTATTCACCAATATGCACCTAAACCCAACATAAGTGATCTAGAGCGAAATGATGAACTTAACGAGTCTGATCCACCGATGGATGAAGTGGACTCCCACAATGACATTGAGCCTATTCATGAATTGAATGTCTTAAGTTGTAATATCACCTTTGAACTCAAGTGTCAGGTTAGGACCAATGATGACAAATCCATATCTGTAAACACTATTTCCCAATCTTTCACCAATTTTACTATCCAACATCCTAAACTTCTTGACCAAACCTCTATGAATCTGAGCAAAGCAATTTATACCTTTCCCAATGACTATGCTCTTGCTTGCTACCTCAATGCAGTTGAACCTATGAGGACTTCCATTAGTGAGCCAAGTGTTAGCATGATAGAGTTGGACATCAAGTATCTTAGTCAAAAAAATAAGAATAAGAATAAAAAGAAAAGGAGTTCTGAGGGTGAAAACCACTTTGTGGTAGTCTCAAAACCTACAAAAGTAAAAATAAAAGATGTATCCGAAGGTGAAAACCTCTCTGAGGTGTCTAAGGATGAGATATTTGATGTCCTTCTGAGTCATTTATAGGATAGATCTCCAGTTCTAATTGAGCCCACTCAATCTATCAACTTGGGAACAATAGAAGAACCATAGTTGATTCATGTAGCACAATCCTTATCAGAAGAAGAAAAGCAAAACTTTACAACATTCCTAATAGAAAAGAAGATCAAATTTGCATGGAAATATTTAGATATGCCAGGGTTGGATCTTGATCTTATAATGCACCATTTATCTATAGCTCCAAACATCAAACCTGTTAAATAGAAATTGAGAAAGATGCATCCACATGTTGCACTCTTGGTAAAAGTTGAATTAGAGAAGCTACTAAAAGTCAGATTCATACATGTTATTGACTATGCTGAATGGATCTCTAATATTGTACCTATATCAAAACCAGACAAATCAATAAGAGTATGCACAGATTTTAGAGATGTAAACAAAGCATGCCCTAAGGATGATTTTCCATTACCTAACATTGATATGATAGTGGACATGACTGCGGGTTTTGAGATGTATTCTTTAATGGATGATTTTTTTGGATATAATCAAATAAAAATTGCTCTAGAAGATTAAGAGAAAACTACTTTCACATGTGCATGGGGTACCTTCTATTGGAATGTCATGTCATTTGGGCTTAAGAATGTTGGTGCTACATATCAGAGAGCTATGACATCTATTTTTCATGACATGATGCATCGAACTATGGAGGATTATGTTGATGATACTTTAGCAAAATCTATGAGAAGAACTAAACATCTAAATGACTTGAGCAAGATACTAGATAGAATGGAAAAGTTTAGTCTCAGACTGAACCCTAAGAAGTGTGCTTTTGGTGTTACTTCTGGGAATTTCTTAGCTTACATAGTTTCAAAAAAAGGCATTGAAGTTGATCCAACTAAAGTTAAAGCTATCATGGAGATACAACCTCCTAAGAATATTAGTCAAATGAGAACATTACAAGGGAGAGTTCAATCTATCAGACGCTTCATATCTCAGCTAGCAGACATATCACAACCTTTTACAAAGACATTACATAAAGGTGTGACCTTTGCATGGAATGAGGAATGTGAAAAGAATTTTAATCATATCAAGAAATATCTATCAAATCCTCCTATCTCGATGCCTCCCATTCAAGGGAAGCCTTTGATCTTATATGTCTCCGCTATAGATACATCACTGGGGGCATTGCTCGCACAACATGATGAAAACAAGAAGGAAAGAGCTATATACTATATTAGTAGAACATTGGTAGCATATGAAAAGAACTATTCTATGATTGAAAAGGCTTGTCTAGCTGTGATCTTTGCATCACAGAAACTAAGACATTATATGTTGGCTCATACCACGCATTTAGTAGCTAAGATTGATCCACTAAAGTACCTACTAAGCAAAGCTGCCCTCACAGGTAGATTAGCCAAATGGGTCATGCTCTTAAGTGAATTTGACATTGAATATGTTGAAAGAAAATTTATTAAAGGCCAAGTTATTGTTGATCAATTAGCAGATGCACCTTTGTTTGATGACACACCAATGCAAATGGAATTTCCAGATTCCTCTATCATGAATCTTTCTTGTAGAGAATGGCAATTGTTCTTTGATGGCTCCCATACACAGAATGGATTTGGGGCAGGCATCTTGTTTATCACTCCTCGAGGATACTCCATTCCTAAGGCATTCAGAATCAAATTTCCTTGTACAAATAATATTTCTGAATATGAAGCCCTTCTAAATGGTATGAAAATAGCAATTGAGTGGAGAATAACATAATTACACATTCATGGAGACTCACAACTTGTAATACACCAATTCAATGATGTGTATTAAACAAAAGATGGAAATCTCATTCTGTACAAAAGAATGGTAGATGATCTAAAGAAATATTTCATATCTATCACCTTTGAGCAAATACCTAGAACAAAGAATAAGGTTGCTGATGCAATGGCAACATTATCTACTTTATTACAGCAGCTTGAACATGAGCTACGCTACAAGTTCCTGGTGGAAGCACTATCTTATCCTGCATATGACTCCCTGAAAACCCACATGATTTGCACTTTTGTAGGTCATGATTCATCCTGCTATAAGAACCTATTCTCCTATCTCAAAGACCAAATCATTCCTGATACCTTTAACCACCATGAAAAGAGATACCTTATTCACAATGCATCCCGATATGTTATCATTGGTCACAATCTGTACAAATGAGGTCTAGATGGTACACTACTTAAATGTTTAGAATGGGAAGAGTCTCAACGTGTGTTAGAGGAAGTCCATGATGGTATTTTTGGGTCACACTTGAATGGTTTAACACTAGCCCACAAACTTATTAGGGTTGGGTACTATTGGCTGAAAATGGAGAAAGAGTCTATCACATTTGCCAAGAACTGTCAAAAGTGCCAAGTACAAGGCAACTTAATTCATGCTCCAAGGAGAGATCTAATTCCCTTCGCTACACAATGGCCTTTTCACCAATGGGCATTTGATCTTATAGGATCCATACATCCTCATTCTTCTAATGGGCATACCCACATTATTACAGCTACAGATTATTTCACAAAATGGGTAGAAGCAGTCCCTTTAACACAAGCAACTAGTAAGCAAATATCTATGTTCATCTTGAACTACATCATATGTCGGTATGGTATTCCACATTCTATAGTCACAGATAATGGTGGTCAATTCAAGAACAAAGACTTGGATGATCTATGTGCCAAATTCAAGATTACACAACATTGGTCATCTATCTACTATCCTCAAGGGAATGGACAAGAAGAGGCTTCAAACAAGAATCTATTGAAAATCTTGCATCGCGCAGTTAATAAAATAGGAAGAGACTGGCATCTCATGATCAATCCAGCTCTTTGGGCCTACATAACAAGTATCAGAATACCCACTGGGGTTACTCCATTCACTTTAGTTTATGGTTCTGAAGTGGTACTACCTATTGAGGTTGAAATCCCATCACTAAGAATCAGAATGCATGGTCTAGTAACTAATGGTGACTACAGAGTGTCTAGGTTGCAAGACCTTGAACTACTAGATGAGCACAGACAAGAAACATATGATCATCTCAAAGTATATCAGAAAAGGATGTCTAGAGGCTACAACAAGAAATTCAGACATAGAGAATTTTAGGTTGGTGATCTAGTCTTGAGAGGGAATCCTAAAAATCAATCACATAGAGAGTGCGAGGGGAAGTTTGAACCCAACTGGTTGGGTCCCTTTGTAATCACTGCTACTTTTGGCTCTGGTGCCTATCAACTCTCAATGACTAAATGAGAATAGCTCCAAGAACCAATCAATGTTCTCCATCTAAATAAATTCTACACTTGGGTATGTGCAAGATCATGAGGGGCCAAACTATGCCCTTAAGTGGCAATGAAAAATCAGCAAATCAGGGTTAGTCAACTTGACGTGAAAATTTGAACTAGCTATCAACCTAATACCAAAAATTTGTATGAATAGAATCTGTAGGAAATTGAATGTAGTTTCTAAAATACTAGGCCTTTTCTATAAAAAAAATTAATATAATTGGTGAAAAGTATAGATTTCAATACAGCAGTACAAAAATTTCAGGAAAAAAATAAGAAGTAGGTGTATGTCTGACCACCTTAATCATGATCAAATGATAATATTTTTTTATAAGATTTAATATATTAGTAGACTCATGCCTAGATGTGATGAATATTTTTTTGTAATTTTATTCCAAAAAATAATTAATTATGAATTTTCTGCTACAACGTTTTCAGAATAAAAAAACTCGTGTCTGACCACCTTAACTTATTCAAAACTTTACAAAATTCAAATTTTATTTTATTTTTCCTTATAGTAGGCAAAGCATAGAATGTGACACATTTTTTGGATTTCAAAAATGTTATACCGTCTAAAAGTTATAGTCATTTTTTAATCAGTATATAAATCATCACTTTAGAGGTAGCTCAATTAGAAAATAACTAATAATTACTTACCGAATTCAAAATTTGACCGTAATTATATTGATAGAAAGCTAATAATCTCCTTAAGATACCCTTTTCATTTTATCAAATTTGGGTGAAAAAAAAGTCGTCAGCTACATTGTCAAAGTCCGGAACTCAAAGAAACAGGGGAAAAACACGTATTTAAGACATTTCAATAGTTGACCATGTAGGTTTGGTGCACAAAGAAATACCGAGCCTAATCAGGTACCCGAATATGATGGCAAAATTTTGAATTTTCACTTTCCCTGCCCTCCACTTTCTCCCTCCCATTTCTCCATCCTTCATATGATATATTATATATAAAAAACTATATATTAGATATATATTAGATATATTAAATATTATATAATATCAATTGTATATTACATATTATATAATATACATTTTACATTAAATATTATTTAATATATATTAATATTAAAAACTATATATTAGATTATATATTATATATATTAAATATTATAAAATATGGAAATTCTAATCTTCCTCCCAGAGCAGACATTAATGAAGTTCTTTGTGCCTTAGCAGAGGAAGCTGACTGGATTGTTGAAGCTGACGGTACTACATACAGAAATGTGGTATGTATTTTTGGCCTAATTTTTATTTTTCATTTCTTCTAGGTCTTTAAAGGAGGTTGGCTAAATCTTTGTATTAAATGTTAGGGAATGCATGAAAATAATATGATTCTGAGCATGAGTATGAGTCCCTACAGGGGCATAGTTGTGCCTTTTACAGGCGTTGTAAACCCTAGCTACGCAAAAATGGAGGCTTTGAAGAATAGTTCACACTTGGAATCCTCAAGTGTCCTAGGGGTCCTAGTACACCTTATCATGCGTTAGGACCCCTAGGAAGTCCTCATGACCCCTTTTGACACATTGGAATGCTCAAGTGTGTCCTAAGGGGTCCTATGATGCCTTCCAACACACTTGAGTGTTCAAATGTGTCAAAAGGGGTCATGGGAACTTCATAGGGGTCCTAGTACGCCTTATCATGCGTTAGGACCCCTAGGAAGTCCCCATGACCCCTTTTGACACACTGGAACACTCAAGTGTGTCCTAAGGGATCCTACGACCCCTTCGTACAAACTTGAGTGTTCAAATGTGTCAAAAAGGATCATGGGGACTTCCTAGGGGTCCTAGTACACCTTATCATGCATTAGGACCCCTAGGAAGTCCCCATGACTACTTTGGACATATTAGAACCCTCAAGTGTGTCATAAGGGGTCCTACGATGCCTTCGGACACACTTGAGCATTCAAATGTGTCAAAAGGGGTCATGGGGACTTCCTAGGGGTCCTAGTACACCTTATCCCATGTTAGGACCCCTAGGAAGTCCCCATGACCCATTTTGACACATTGGAATGCTCAAATGTGTCATAAGGGGTCCTAAAACCCCTTCGGACATACTTGAGCATTCAACTATGTCAAAATTGGTCATGGGGACTTCTTAGGGGTCCTAGTACACCTTATCCCATGTTCGGACCCCTAAGAAAATGTTTACAAAAATTGACATGTACTTGCATGAGGACATTATATATTATAGAAATCCCACACAGAAGGAGCTGGCAAGCAGCTCAAAAAGTAGTAACTGATAGAAAGTGGGATAATGCAGATGATTTAATAAACCACTATCTTCTTTACTCAAGCAACATCTAGTTCATCTGCTCGACCGGGGCATGTTTGGGAACAAACAGTCTCCATTTAAACTCAAATCTCTGGAAATGCAGTTATATTTGTCAGTGGAGAAGATACACCCATTGGATCTGCAATAACTTTATGCTCACTAGAATTTCCATTTCTCTTCAATTGGGATACTCTTTCCAAAATTGCATCTACCCTTTTACCAATTTTGGAAATCAATGGGTCTATTTGTGGACCTCGAAGGAGTTGGTCACCTAAGTGAGAACCTTGAGATGAATCGAGAACTTCTTTATGAAAGAGATCAGTACCTTGAGAAGCTCTCCATTTATCAGTTGAATTAAAACCTTGGACCATAGATGGCTGCCCTTTTTTGTAAAATGAGGAGTCAGACTGCCTTGCCAAAGGTGGCAATGAACTTACATTTGAGGGATATTTCCCAACATGAGTAACTCAGTTTCCCAAGTCACGTAAATGCAAGGCCATTGATGAATAGGCATTTCTAATAGAAATATTTGTGGTGCTAGAATGAAGTGCATGACCAAATTCTTTTCCTGCTAATGAACCAATTTGAGGCTTCATTTCACATTGCTCTATGGATAATTCCACAGCACTTGTTACTTCTCTATCTAAATTTTTTGTGACAATGTATTGAAGAGCTTTTGTCACTACTTGAGCTACTAGCAGATGGTGAATACTCATCATCATCATCTGATATAGGCTCACACACATATCTTACTTCTTTCCTTTGTCACTTCTCCCTTCCTAGATCTTCCTCCTTATCTGTAACTTCTATCATGAGTCCAAGAATCTCTTCCCACTCTTTCCCATTAACTATGGGCTTTTACTTTCATCTTGAGTAATTGGCATACCTTGGATGGCACAAAAATAACCATTTTCTTCTGAAATATCCTTTTCTCTCACTTTAAAATCTCTTTATTAAGAAGATTTTCTATATCTTCCTTTGTATATTGAATAGATGTAACTGCAATCCCATGTTCATCAAGAATATTCCTTGCACCATTGAGTAATATATCATGCAATTCCTTAATAGTTTCATTCTTAACAGAATTCATAACTAGATTTTCCATAGCCAATTTTCTTCTTGATCGTTGCAATATTTTCTCCTCAACTGAACATTTTGTAATCAGTTGATATACAATCACATTTTTCTCTTGGCCAATCCTGTGGGCTCGCGATTGAGCTTGTAGATCCATAAAATGGTTGAAATCTGGATCTAGTGGAAGAGTAGTATTAGCAAGAAGTCATTCACTAACATCTCATCTTTATAAAAACTAAATTTGGATTCACTAGAAGCAATAAAGAATCTGGATTGGACTGTTAAAGAATTCTTTCTAGTATTCTAGACTCAATTGCCTGTGCATTTTAGCAAAACATAGCTCAAAAAAATAGAATGAAACTATTTGAGGAAGATACAATAGCTAATCATGGGGACTTCCTAGGGGTCCTAATGCATGATAAGGCATACTAGGACCCCTAGGGAGTCCCCATGACCCCTTTTGACACATTTGAATGCTCAAGTGTGTCTTAAGAGGTCCCCTTAAGACACACTTGAGCATTCAAATGTGTCAAAAGGGGTCATGGGGACTCCCTAGGGGTCCTAGTACACCTTATCACACATTAGGACCCCTAAGAAGTCCCCATGACCCCTTTTGACACATTGGAACACTCAAGTGTGTCTTAAGGGGTCCTAGGACCCCTTCAGAATCACTTGAGCATTGAAATATGTCAAAAGGGGTCATGGGAACTCCCTAGGGGTCCTAGAATGCCTTATCACATGTTAGGACCCCTAGGAAGTCCCCATGACCCCTTTTGACACATTGGAATGCTCAAGTGTGTCTTAAGGGGTCCTAGGACCCCTTAAGACACACTTAAGTGTTGAAATGTGTCAAAAGGGGTCATGGGGACTTCCTAGGGGTCCTAGTATGCCTTATCACATGGTAGGACCCCTAAGAAGTCCCCATGACCCCTTTTGACACATTTGAACACTCAAGTGTGTCTTAAGGGGTTCTAGGATGTCTTCGGACACACTTGAGCATTCAAATGTGTCAAAAGGGGTCATGGGGACTTCCTAGGGGTCCTAACAAATGATAAGGTGTACTAAGACCCCTAGAAAGTCCCCATGACCACTTTTGACACATTTCAATAGTCAAGTGTGTCCCAAGGGGTCCTAGGACCCCTTAAGACACACTTGACCATTCAAATGTGTCAAAAGAGATCATGGGGACTTCCTAGGGATCCTAGTACGCCTTATCACATGTTAGGACCCCTAGGAAGTCCCCATGACCCCTTTTAACACATTTGAACACTCAAGTGTGTCTTAAGGGGTCCTAGGACCCCTTCAGACACACTTGAGCATTAAAATGTGTCAGAAGGGGTCATGGGGACTCCCTGGGGGTCCTAGTATGCCTTATCACGTGTCAGGACCCCTAGGAAGTCCCCATGACCCCTTTTGACACATTTGAATGCTCAGGTGTGTCCGAAGGGGTTCTAGGACCCCTTAAGACACACTTGAGCATTCAAATGTGTCAAAAGGGGTCATCCATGACCCCTTTTGACACATTTGAATGCTCAAGTGTGTCGGAAGGGGTCCTAGGACCCCTTAAGACACACTTGAGTGTTCAAATGTGTCAAAAGGGGTCATCCATGACCCCTTTTGACACATTTGAATACTCAAGTGTGTCGGAAGGGGTCCTAGGACCCCTTAAGACACACTTGAGCATTCAAATGTGTCAAAAGGGGTCATCAATGACCCCTTTCAACACATTTGAATGCTCAAGTGTGTCCGAAGAGGTCCTAGGACCCCTTAAGACACTTGAGCATTCAAATGTGTCAAAAGGGGTCATCCATGACCCCTTTTGACACATTGGAAAGCTCAAGTGTGTCCTAAGGGGTCTTACAATGACTTCAGACACACTTGAGTGTTCAAATGTGTCAAAAGGGGTCATGGGGACTCCCTAGGGGTCCTAGTATGCCTTATCACGCGTTAGGACCCATAGAAAGTCCCCATGACCCCTAGTGACACATTTTAATGCTCAAGTGTGTCCAAAGGGGTCCTAGGACCCATTCAAACACACTTGAGCATTCAAATGTGTCAAAATGTGTCATCCATGACCCCTTTTGACACATTTGAATGCTCGACTATGTCTTAAGGGGTCCTAGGACCCCCAGACACACTTGAGCATTCAAATGTGTCAAAAGGTGTCATGGGGACTTCCTAGGGGTCCTAATGCATGATAAGGTGTACTAGGACCCCTAGGGAGTCCCCATGACCCCTTTTGACACATTTTAATGCTCAAGTGTGTCTGAAGGGGTCCTAGGACCCCTTAAAACACACTTGAGCATTCCAATGTGTCAAAAGGGGTCATAGGGACTTCCTAGGGGTCCTAACACATGATAAGGCATACTAGGACCCCTAGGGAGTCCCCATGACCCCTTTTGACACATTTCAACACTCAAGTGTGTCCGAAGGGGTCATGTGGACTCCCCAAGGGTCCTAGTAAGCCTTATCACATGATAGGACCCCTAAGAAGTCCCCATGACCCCTTTTGACACATTTGAATGCTCAAGTGTGTCCTAAGGGGTCCTAGGACCCCTTCAGACACATTTTTACACATTTGAATACTCAAGTGTGTCTTAAGGGGTCCTAGGACCCCTTCGAACACACTTGAGCATTCAAATGTGTCAAAAGGGGTCATGGGGACTCCTTGGGGGTCTTGGTATGCCTTATCACACGTTAGGACCCCTAGGAAGTCCCCATGACCCCTTTTGACACATTTGAATGCTCAACTATGTATTAAGGGGTCCTAGGACCCCTTTAGACACACTTGAGCATTCAAATGTGTCAAAAGGGGTCATGGTGACTCCCTAGGGGTCCTAGTATGCCTGATAGTACTAGGACCCCTAGGGAGTCCCCATGACCCCTTTTAACACATTTGAATGCTCAAGTGTGTTTGAAGGGGTCCTAGGACCCCTTAAGACACACTTGAGCATTCAAATGTGTCAAAAGGCATCATGGGGACTTCCTAGGGTTCCTAACACGTGATAAGGCATACTAGGACCCCTAGGAAATCCCTATGACCCATTTTCACACATTTGAATGCTCAAGTGTGTCTGAATGGGTCCTAGGACCCCTTAGGACACATTTGAGCATTCTAATATGTCAAAAGGGGTCATGGATGACCCCTTTTGACACATTTGCATGCTCAAGTGTCTCTTAAGGGGTCCTAGGACCCCTTAAGACACATTTGAGTACTCAAGTGTGTCTTAAGGGGTCCTAGGACCCCTTAAGACACACTTGAGCACTCAAATGTGTCAAAAGGGGTCATCCATGACCCCTTTTGACACATTGGAATGCTCAAGTGTGTCCTAAGGGGTCCTATGACACCTTTGAACACACTTGAGTGTTCAAATGTGTCAAAATGGGTCATGGGGACTCCCTAGGGATCCTAGTATGCCTTATCATGTATTAAGACCCCTAGTGACACATTTGAATGCTCAAGTGTGTTTGAAGGGGTCCTAGTACCCCTTAAGACACACTTGAGATTTCAAATGTGTTAAAAGGGGTCATGTGGACTTCTTAGGGGTCCTAACATGTGATAAGGTGTATTAGGACCCCTAGGGAGTCCCCATGACCCCTTTTAACACATTTCAATGCTCAAGTGTGTCTGAAGGGGTCATGGGGACTCCCCAGGGGTCCTAGTATGCCTTATCACATGTTAGGACCCCTAGGGAGTCCCCATGACCCCTTTTGACATATTTTAATACTCAAGTGTGTTCGAAGGGGTCCTCCCCATGAGCCCTTTTGACACATTTGAATGCTCAAGTGTGTTCGAAGGGGTCCTAGGACCCCTTCGAACACACTTGAGCATTCAAATGTGTCAAAAGGGCTCATGGAGACTCCTTAGGGGTCCTAGTACACCTTATCATGCGTTAGGACCCCTAGGAAGTCCCCATGACCCCTTTTGACACATTTCAATGCTCAAGTGTGTCTGAAGGGTTCCTACCCCTCTTGACACACTTGAGCATTCAAATGTGTCAAAAGGGGTCATGGGGACTTCCTAGGGGTCCTAACATGTGATAAGGCATACTAGGACCCCTAGGGAGTCCCCATAACCCCTTTTGACACATTTAAACACTCAAGTGTGTTTGAAGGGGTCATGGGGACTCCCCAGGGGTCCCAGTATGCCTTGTCACATGTTAGGACCCCTAGGAAGTTCCCATGACCCCTTTTGACACATTTGAATGCTCAAGTGTTTCTGAAGGCATCCTAGGACCCCTTCAGACACACTTGAGCATTCAAATGTGTCAAAAGGGGTCATGGGGACTCCCTAGGGGTCCTAGTATGCCTTTTCACATGTTAGGACCCCTAGGAAGTCCCCATGACCCCTTTTGACACATTTGAACACTCAAGTGTGTTTTAAGGGGTCCTAGGACCCCTTCAGACACACTTGAGCATTCAAATATTTCAAAGGGGTCACGGGGACTTCCTAGGGGTCCTAATGCATGATAAGGCATACTAGGACCCCTAGGGAGTCCCCATGACCCTATTTGACACATTTCAATGCTCAAGTGTGTCTGAAGGGGTCAGGGGGACTCCCCAGGGGTCCTAGTATGCCTTATCACATGTTAGGACCCCTAGGAAGTTCCCATGACCCCTTTTGACACATTTGAATGCTCAAGTGTGTCTGAAGGCATCCTAGGACCCCTTCAGATGCACTTGAGAATTCAAATGTGTCAAAAGGGGTCATGGGGACCCCCTAGGGGTCCTAGTACACCTTTTCACATGTTAGGACCCCTAGTAAGTCCCCATGAACCCTTTTGACACATTTGAACACTCAAGTGTGTTTTAAGGGGTCCTAGGACCCTTTCGGACACACTTGAGCATTCAAATGTGTCAAAAGGGGTCATGGATGACCCCTTTTGACACATTTGAACACTCAAGTGTGTCTTAAGTGGTCTTAGGACCCCTTCAAACACACTTGAGCATTCAAATGTGTCAAAAGAGGTCATGGATGACCCCTTTTGACACATTTGAATGCTCAAGTGTGTCTTAAGGGGTCCTAACACATAATAAGGTGTACTATAACCCCTAGGAAGTCCCCATGACCCCTTTTGACACATTTCAACACTCAAGTGTGTCCGAAGGGGTCATGGAGACTCCCCAAGGGTCCTACTACACCTTATCACGCGTTAGGACCCCTAAGAAGTCCCCATGACCCCTTTTGACACATTTGAATGCTCAAGTGTGTCTTAAGGGATCCTAGGACCCCTTCGGACACACTTGAGCATTCAAATGTGTCAAAAGGGCTCATGGGGACTTCCTAGGGGTCCTAACCCATGATAAGGCGTACGAGGACCCCTGGGGAGTCCCCATGACCACTTCAGACACACTTGAGCATTGAAATGCTAGCTTCCTCTGCTAAGGCACGAAGAACTTCATTAATGTATGCTCTAGGAGGAAGATTATAATTTCCATATTTCTATAAGAGATTCTCCAAAATTTGTATACAAAGGCATCCTATAGTAAAAAATGAAAATTTTCCCACAAAATATCCACAATTCATATACAAAAGCATCATACAGGAAAAATGACAAAAAAATAATAGCTAAAGGTAAAATTTATCATTAATGCCGGTAGTACTAAGCTCATATCCGCTGTCAAATCCTAGCCTATGATGTGCAAAATGAGCAAACCAAGTGAAATAAAAGGGAAGGGATCGATCAAATAGTGAAGGTGCATCAAATCAGATCAATATCATAATAAATGCAGAAAATGTTGTTACGGACAAAAATATTTGCATATTAATTTGTTACACCTTTCCCGAGCTTCTGTACCTTGCTACATGATTAGACATTTTTGTTAGCAGAACTGAATTGTTAGGTTAAGTTTTATAGATCATCTTTTTGATCCAAAGGATGCAGATCAGCTACTGTATCTTCCTCAAATAGTTTCCTAGAGAATATCCACAATTCGTATACAAAAGCATTATATAGGAAAAATGAGAAAAAAATAATAGCTAAAAGGTAATATTATATATAATAGATTAGTATACATTAGTATATGTATTATATATATATATATATATATATATATATATATATATATATATATATATATATATATATTATATACATTAGTATATTTATAATATATTATATATTATATACATTAGTATATAATACATTAGTACATATAATACATTAGTATATTATAATACATTAGTATATATATATAATATACATTATATATATATATATATATATATATATATATATATATATATATATATATATATACATTAATATATATAATATACATTTTATACCTTATATACCCCATTTTATATGTAAAAGTTCAATTTTTTCATTTGCTCCCGCCCTTTTTCATCTGCCTGGGAATATCAAGTACCTGATATGGAATCAGATACCCGATTTTGGACAGGTAATATTTCACCAAAATATTCCCTATCCCCACAGACCAGACAAGCATGGGATTTTATACTTTTTTCACGCGTTGCAGAAAAAAAAATGTGATTTGGGGCCCATTGTTTGATTTTTGTCGACTTGTGGTCTCACCATGGGAAGCAGCAGTCGTCGAAAGGATAAACGCAAGAGGAAGTTGACGGATGAAGAAATTCAAGCATATAGGGAAAAAGATAAGGAAAATCACCGAAGAAGGAGAGAAGGTATGTTAAACATTAATCAAGGTGACCCCGTAAATGTAGTTGTAAGTGAAGAGGATGTTGAATTTGAAAATGTATAGATGGAGATTGAAAATGTTGAGTTGGGGAATGAAAATGTTGCACAAGAACCACATGAACGTTACACATCTCCAAATTATATGCGAAATGAAGTCCCTTGCAATAAAGATAATCAAACTTCAAATTCGGGGCTTTCAGGAAGACCTAAATGGTTAATTGAAATTAAGGAGAACATTATGAATAATTGGGAAGGAAAGAGGTCACATAGAACCGTTAGGTTGTGGGCTTCAAGACTTTATGATCATTTTTTTGGAAACAAGACATTGGTTGAGCAATGTCAAATTTTTGTGCAGTTGTTAAAGATGCAAAAGATGAGACCTGTGCTTGTGAAATTGAAGATTCGTGTGAACAAGAAAATGGAGAGAAATGCCATTGTTGTGAAGAATCTTTTCAATGCTCTCAATGGCATTGGGAAGACTAGCAGAGAAAAAGATAAGAGATTTTCTCAGAGGATTATTACAACCTCCTTAGTAAGTCATCAGTTGAGAAAGGCTCATTTGATGAGACAAACTTGTGTTGACTTCAATATAGACCATAAAACTTTGGATAGAGAACTTGAAAGAAGAGAAAGACTTGATGATCCACTTCAAATTGATACATGGGCTTATGGTGGGAGACTTCCACGTTTTGATAAGAAGCTAACAGATGTTGTCAAGGATGAAATTCAATAATTTTGGGATGCTAACTCAAGAGTGTCACCAAATGTGAAGGATGTCTTGAAGTTGAGAGTTGGAAATCAAGACCGCACTCCACATCCTAAACATTATGTGGAGGTAAGTCAAACAATGTTGTATAAAAAAATTTGTGAGACACGTCCAACATTGAAAATATCACAAAGGTCTTTTGAATCCATGAAGCCATTTTATTGTGTACCCCTTAAGATTCGGAATACATGTTGTTGCAAATATCATGTTGAGTTTTTAATGCATCATGAATTATTACGGTCCATTCGTTCTACTTTGCATACTAATGAAATGCTAGAGGATTGTGGTGCAAGTGGTCTTCCCAAATCATCAAGAGACTTGCTAGATCAATGTTTATGTCATAGAGATGATGGTTGTTTATTTTATAAAAAAGATTGCTTAAATGCCAAGTGCTCAGAATGTGGTGGCTTGTCCAAGTTTAGAACATGTTTTCATGAGGGTTTGGAACAAAATTTTGGAAAGACACTCGTCCAAAAAAAGGTATATGAAATGATGAAATATACATTGAAGAGTGGAGGTGAAGGCTCTAGATGTGAGTTAGTTGAAAAAGAATACAATGTTGTTGATTTTATCTCAGATTTCAATACAAATATTTTTTACAAGTATGCAAGGCATAGTCAGAGGTCTCAATGGTTGGATCAACATTTCAAGACATGTAAGGACACTTTCCTCATTGGAACTATTATATCCATTGTAGACTTTGTAGAGAACTATACATTGCAGCCCCAAAATGAGACTCAAGCTCAATATTACAATTCCATTCAAGTTGCTATTTTTGTACACATCACATATAGACATTCCCCTGATAGCACAAAATATGAGTGAAAGATAATCAGAGAGTACCATTTTTATATGAGTGACGACAGGTCTCACTCTCATGAGTTTTTTCAACATTGTTTCCAGAACTATTTTGACTTCTTGCAGGAAAATGTTATTGCTATGGATAGGCATCTCATTTGGTCAGATAATTGCACCGGTCAATTTAAGAATGCCAGAATGTATTATTCATTGTGTAGAATGCATGTGGAGAGAGGTGTACCTCATATTTGGAGTTTTTTTGAGTCAGGTCATGGGAAAGGGGAGCATGTGTAATACCTCTCCTATGGTGATACTTGGACTTTTCTGATTTGGATATTTTATTATGGTCAGGACTATACTTTTGCATTTATATTTTTTGGATGATGATATGATGGATATGCTCATTTATGGTTATTATTTATATGCTTATGAGATTAGAAAACCATCTATTTTATATATGTTTCATGGATCTAACCCAAGGATTTGAATCTAACCATTATCATGATGTTTTATGTTTCATGGACATGTGTCTGATGTGTTTTCATGACTCAGGACAAAGTCGTAGTTACTCACTTAGTTGAGGTCCACACGATGTATCGATCTTGGTCATCTACTTGCATATATCTGATTTATATATCCATATGTATATGTATCTCTTCTTGGTGATGCAGGATTGCAGGTACCGGGTATCATCTCCACCTGGCTTCACAGGTCTGAGTGATCCCTCAAAATCCTCGATCATTGTTGTTGTACGGAGATATCACCAGGTTCCACAGGAAGAAACTTCACCTTGATCCTTTTATCCATAGGTGGGAAGTACCGAGTCAGTCCCTTGTGTGAATGTATTAGGTGATCTCTCAGTTTATTGGTTTTGTGGATCTTGTAGTTAGTTTCTTGTCTTTTGTATTCATTGTGAATGAAGTTTTGAGTATAGTAGTTCTAGTTGTCTTTATGGTACGTTCAATTTTATTAGTAGATTATTGATGTGAATTTGAGGGTATGATTTAGAAATTTATCTTTATTATTAGCTACTTATGTACTAGCAGATCTTGTTAGGAATGAGTTAGTATGTGATTGAAATATGTGATTTTAATATCAATAATAATAAAGAATTTTATGGTATTATCTTTATAATATCCATAGTAACAAAATGTCTATGGCAATAAAAATAATCAATATTTTAATAATAGTGGTATGTTTCACCTTGTATATATATCACTATTGCATTTTGTAAAGAATATGGATTAAGTGTGTAAATAAATAATATGCTTTATAATAATAATATTATGTTTGCAATAATATTTATAATAATAATAATATATGTACACATAGGCATATGGGTGCACACATATATTTATATAATTATTGGTGAGTAAGTAATTATTACATTCTATTAATGAATAATTAGATTAGTTAAATGATATGGTTGTAAATAATTATTATTATTATTAACTTCCGTAAAGTAAAGGAAACATAAATTTGTTTACGGTAATAAATAGGTATAGTTATATCTTTTCCAGAAAAGGCTTTAATAATATTATTTAAGCTTAACAATTAACGGATGGATGGTTGGGATGGTTGCACTAGTTGGATTACCCGTGCAACCACCTCCTCCATTCTATATACAGGAAAGATTTCCTGTGTGAAGGGAGTTGGGGGTTTTTGGAGAGGAAATTTTATTTGAGGAGAGGCTTAAATTTTAATAAGATATTTCTATAGTTTAGAGAAGAGAGACTATTGATTTCTCTGAGAAGAGGTGAAAGGATTTGGAGCTTACCTATAGGAGGAATTTGAAGAAGAGCCTGGAGTTGATTGCCAAAGGAGTATTTTCTAGGAGGATATTTGCTAGAAATTTTGCTGAGAGTCTCCGACCAAGGGATAGACGATTCTCTGCAGGACCCCAGGTAGGGTCTAACCTGGGAAGAATCTCCATTCTTCCCATGACTATGATTGTGTATATGAATGATCTATTACTCAATGAAATTATGATTGTTTACCTTTCTGTTTAGAATCAGGAACTATATATATATGTTTTATTTTCTGTGTATTTGGAATGTGTTTGTGGAAAGTTATTTTACGAATGTTTGTATGTTCACTATGGTGAAACCTCCCTGGGAGGGTAGAAGTGGTTTTGATCTTGTAGGATAGTGTATTTTACTATCATTGGATGTATTATGAATGCTTCCAGATTTTAGAACTTCTGTTGCAACCTTACTGTTTCATGTCTATTTATGTGCCACCTTTCTTTTCCCAGATCTAGAATATATTTGTTAGATAGATAGGGACGATTGATGGGTCAATTCTGAAGGGAAATTGGGAGATCTCAAATGGGTCATGCTCATATTAGGCAACCTTAGTCCCCATAATGCCTAGTTTTACACGCAAGACAAAGTTGACAGTCATTTTCTGCAGTTCCTGTCGGTTCAGTGTGTTAACCGAGCTAGGTCGGTAATGTGTCAACCAAGCTAGGTCAGTAGTGTGTTAACCGAGCTAGGTCGGTAGTGTGCTAACCGAGCCAGGGTGGTTTAGTGTTAACCGAGCCAGGTCGGTAGTGTGTCAACTGAGCAAGACTGTGTCAACCGACCAGTCTAGTATAAACCGACAGAGCTAGTATAAACCGAGGAAAACAAGATTCAGACTTTATACAATTATAACATTTAAGTATTTTAATTTCTTATACTTTAAGTTATACTTGTATAAAGGGTTTAGGTACCTTCTAAGATGTTTGGGATAGGTTTCAGATTCATAGGAGTTAAGATGCAAATTATAATTTTGAGATTTCTTAAAATTTAGACTTAGTCAAATTTCAGGCACAGGAGACGTTTTCCTAGATTTTTGGAATAAGCTATGGAATGTTGTTTCAATGCATGTGGGAAGTTTTATATTGTGTTTTGGCATATGAAACTTTGTGTAAACTATAAATATGTTCATTTCTTGTTGTGTTGGAATTATATGAAGTGTTTTTACTACATGTATGATGTAATTATGATATGTGGGCTAAGGGTAGAAAACCTAACGACACCTAGTGAGTGGCTCTTACTGCGGGGCCGGGGCCCTAAGTGGCTAGAACCAGGATAACCGGTTGAAGAGTTATTTAACAAGTGAAAACTTAAATTAAACTTATGGGAATGGGTTAAAACATTAAAAAGATTAAATGTGCCTCGCCCATGCCATTAGTGCTAGTAAAGGCTATGGATGGGAGTGGGAGAAGATACCTATGCGTAGGTATGATCGAATGGTGCTTGTCTGTATGAAAGGCATTCGATCCCACATGTGCCTACTTGGGGGCCAGGGCCCAAAGTGGCTAGTACCAAGACAACCCAAGGAGTGAGGGCTATGCAATGACACTCACTTAGGTTGTTGCTTAGAGTTTCTACCAAGCCTTAGAGTCTTTTGGGGAAAGATTTATACTTTGATCATCTTTTATTTGCTATTTGGGAAAGGTTACCCAACCCTAGGTTTGGCCTAGCTATTCCTTCTTTGTGGACCTTGGTGTTTATCTCCTAGCACAGGGGAGTGGGCCTTTTAGGTATCCACATGGTTGGGTGGTAAATATTTTATCGAGGTATCTCTTGTGGATGCAGTGTTTGAAGATTCATGTTTGCTTATGTACCAGTTTGAAGGATGAAGGCTTTGTAATTATATATCTTGATGTAAAATTATTGTTACCTCCCATGAGGAGTTGAATGCAATCATTGATGTAATTCAAAATGATGTATTTGGAATGGGTAGATTTAGGAAAAAGGGAAAGGGAGATGTGAACTTTATGTTTAAGATGTATATTGGAAAAGAAAAGGATTATGTAACATTCCAAATTATGTAACATGCTTTCATTACTTGTTGTTTAAGTGAAGCTATTGAAAAATCAAATGTAGTATATTTGTAATGTATCAAATGAGTTGGATAAATTTTAAAAGTTATATTGTTCATAAAGGATACTTAGGAATATAGATGATTTTTAAATGGAAAGTTGAAATGAAAATATTTTGTATTTCTTAAAGATATGATGCAGTTTGCTTTGAGAAATAAATCTTGTTGTTAGTTTACTTAATGGATTTGAATGAATCATGCATTTAAATGAAAAGGGAACCTTGGGAGGAATCTAAGTTTAAGTTTGGTTCACATAATTCTTTTAAAAGTTCAAAATTTTTCATAAATTATTACTTAGGTTTTTCTTTAACAAAGAGAATCTTTGTTCTCTTCCCTGGTTCCCTTGTGGGGCATGACAGCATGATAGAGCAAGTGCGTGTGTGAAGAGAGCTCTAGTTAAGGAGTAATTGAGGATTTTAGGTGTTGTACTTCTTAATTCTCATTCTATTGTTGATTGGTGTACTTTAGCATTGTCACAGGGGGGGACTCTTGATTCTAAAGTGTGTAGATTCTTTTGGTTGGTTGAGCAGGGAACTATAGGAGATAGATTGGATTGTCAAATAGTGAGAGACTCTTCAAAAATGCATTCATTCTGAAGCTCCAATAGTAGTACATGGACCATTTGGACATGAGAGTTGGCTTGTTTTTTCCCCATGTGTTTTTAGTATGATTGGGATCATTGCAAGTCAAGTGAGTGGGTGGGTACATGGGTTCCACAGTATCTAACTCCTTTATCTTTGACACTCTCTATAAGAAATGATGACATGGACACTTCAATTGACTATGACCATCTTTCAGATCTTCTGAAGCCAGGAAATGTTTTTGCATTGGTTGCACCATAGGGGAATGATGAGAGGTCAGATTATTGGTTAGCACATTATGTACAAGGTAAACAAAAGCTTGTACAACCGATGACAGATGGTGATGGGTTCACATATCCTACTGGTTCAGTTGTTGTTGCGGGAACATGGCTGTGAACATACATGATTAGAAAGAATGGAATTCTCGCATTTGAATACTATGAGAAGCACAAAACTATTCTCATGTATTCACACCTTGTTATAGCAACAAATGTCAAGTTGTCAAAGCATTAAGGAAGACCAAAGACAAAAGAACTTTGGACTATTAGTACTGTTGATCATGAAGCACTATTGGAGACCCTGAAGCAAAGAGATGACCCTTCAGGAACACTTGACTAGGTAATAAGTTAACTTAGTGCATTGTTTTCTAAGTTCGTTAAGCTTAATTTCAATACATTAATTTCACCTTTCTTAGATTGTATTTTGAGTCAATAAACTTGGTTTTGTATGTGGATTGTAACTTGTGCAGGAGCACCTATGAAGACGCCTACGGTCACCATGGATCCAATCAGAGATAGAAGGACAAAAGGATCCTTAATGGTTAATTGAGATCTTTTGAAGCCTATAATGGCAATCTGTAACAATCAATTTGATTTAAAAGTTAAATGTCCTAAAACTCTTGATAAGGACTTATGACCAAAATCATGTATGGGTGACCAATAGTGCCAAGAAGGGATCTTACATGTCATTTACTTATGTCATTTGCATGGTTTGAATTCTTACATGTTTGATTGTTGTTTATAATTCTTTAAGGATATTATTTTTTATCATTTCAAACAATCTATAAAAGTTAAACCTCAAACATAATAAGCTTCACAGTTCAAATTTCACAAGCTTAATCATGATTAGTTTCACAGTTTAAATTTCAAACATACCACTAACGGTTAGTTGAAAATGGCTTAGCAGTGTATCTTTCAAACCATCTGACCTAGCATCAAATCATCTACTCCATTGGCTTTTATTGGCTCGGTAAACACCAGTGACAACCCCATTCTACTCATGGAGTCATGGGAACGCTCGCGACCACGCTCGACCCAAGTGATCCCAAGGTGCACTAAGCATGATTGGGCAGTGATCTTTCATGGCTCATATCTTAGATCTTGTGAGAGTTATCAACAAACTATTAGGGGCTATGGAATCATGCTTCTGAGGTCTACAATAACCTCTCTCAGTTTTGGGCTATTCAACTTCATTTGCATTTGGCAAGATGATCTCAGTCAATGCTAAAACTTGTATTGAGGGTTAGTTGAAAGCAACTCAGCAGCATATCTTTCAAACTGTCTGACCTGGCATCAAACTATCTACTCCATTAGCTCTAGTTGGCCAGGTAAATGCCAGTGACAACCCCATTCCACCCGCAAAGTCACCGGAATGCTCACGACCACACTCGACCCAAGTGACCCCAAGGTGCACTAAGCATGATTGGGTAGTGATCTTTCAGGGCTCGTATCTCAGAGATCCTGAGAGGTATCAACAAAATGTTAGGTGCTATAGGATCATGTTTCTAAGGTTTACAATAACCTCTCTCAATTTTGGGCAATTCAACTTCGCTTACATTTGGCAAGGCGATCTCAGTCGATGCCAATAATTTGTAGTGAGGGTCAGTTGAAAGCGGCTCAGCAGCACATCTTTCAAACCATCCAACCTAGCATCGAACCATTTGCTCCATCAGCTTTGGTTGGCTAGGTAAACACTAGTGACAACCCCGTTCTACCCATGGAGTCATGGGAACTCTCGCGACCACGCTCGACCCAAGTGACTCCAAGGTGCACTAAGCACAATTGGGCAGCGATCTTTTGTGGCTTGTATCTCAAAGCTTGTGAGAGGTATTGACAAACCATCAAGTGCTACAAGATCATGCTTCTAAGTTCTACAATACCCTCTCTCACTTTTGGGGGATTCAAATTCATTTGCATTTGGCAAGGCAATCTCAGTCGATGTCAAAACTTGCAGTTAGGGTCAGTTGAAAGCGGCTCAGCAACATATCTTTCAAACCATCTGACATTGCATTGAACCATCTACTCCATCAGCTCTGATTGGCCTAGTAAATGCCAATGAAAACCCTTTTCCACCCACCGAGTCACCCGAACACTCGCGACCACGCTTGACCCAAGTGACCCTAAGGTGCACTAAGCATGATTGGGAAGTGATCTTCCGGGGGCTTGTATCTTGGAGCTAGTGAGAGATATCGACAAACCGTCAAATGCTATGGGATCATGTTTCCATTGTCTACAATAATCTCTCTTTATTTTGGGTGATTCGACTTCATTTGCATTTGGCAAGGTGATCTAAGTTGATGCCAAAACTTGCAGTGAGGGTCAGTTGAAAGTGGCTCAGCAGGGTATCTTTCAAACCATCTGACCTAGCATCAAATCACCTGCTTCATAAACTCTAGTTGGCTAGGTAAATGCCAGTGACAACCCGATTCCACCAACTAAGTCAATGGAATGCTTGCGACCATGCTAGACCTAAGTGACCCCAAGGTGCACTAAGCATGATTGGGCAGAGATCTTTCAGGGCTCATATCTCAAAGCTCATGAGAGGTATAGACAAACTGTTAGAGGCTATAGGATTGTGTTTCTGAGGTCGACAATAACCTCTCTTGGTTTTGGGTGATTCAACTTCATTTGCATTTGGCAAGACGGTCTCAGTTGATGCAAAAACTTGTAGTGAGGGTCAGTTGAAAGTGGCTCAACAGTGTATCTTTCAAACTATCTGACCTGGCATCAAACCATTTGCTCCATCAACTCTGTTTGGCTGGGTAAATTCCATTGACAACCCCATTCCACCCACAGATTCACGGGAACGCTCGCAACCACGCTCGACCCAAGTGACCCCAAGGTGCACTAAGCACAATTGGGCAGCAATCTTCCATGGCTCATATCTCAGACCTTGTGAGAGGTATCAAAAAACCATCAGAGGCTACAAGATCATCTTTCCAAGGTCTACAATAACCTCTCTTGATTTTGGGTGATTCAATTTCATTTACATTTGGAAAGGTGATCTCAGTTGATGCCAAAACTTGTAGTGAGGGTCAGTTGAAAGTGGCTCAATAGCGTATCTTTCAAACCATCTAACATTGCATCGAACCATCTGCTCCATCAGCTTTGGTTGACTGGGTAAATGCCAGTGACAACCTTGTTTTTCCCACAGAGTCACTGGAACACTCACGACCACGCTCGATCCAAGTGACCCCAAGGTGCACTAAGCATAATTGGGCAGCAATCTTCTATGGCTCAAGTGACCCCAATATGACAAGTTATATACACAGTGAGTATATACATAGTATTGAAACAATGTAGTACTAAGTGGCTCAAGTGAGTATATATAATGGTATGAAACATAAGAACATAGGAAATCTATAGAAGTTAAACCTCAAACATAATAAGCTCCATGAACAGGGTATTTTAGAGTAAAGAAAAACAAATGTAACTTCAACAAGATATAATTTAAATCATAATGATAATCATAGTCAAGATATAACTTCACCATTCAATTCCATAAACATGAATAATAAATATGTATATACAAAAGATGACGCAAATATAACATATAAATGAACATGTTCTATATATACAAAGTATCAAATGTATCAAAAGTATCTCCATATACAAATATGGCACATGCCATTTCAAAATGTCTACAAAATCAATGTTTTAAGGTGTACAATGTGGCATATATGTCATCTCAAAATGTGCCAAGTGGCATCTCTAAATGACCACAAAACTAAAACTACATCCTATGTCATAGGGGGATCATCAAAATGTAGCCTCTTTGAAGTGGTGTTGGGCTCTGATTGATCCTACATAAAAAATGAGTTCAAACCCAAGTTAGATTTCTTACTTTATATGATTTGTACATATATATATAGTTCATAATTCAAACACTAATTTAATTAAAAATATAACTAAATACAAATATATGTACCTGGTCTCTCGATCGCCTACCATGATCAGGTGTCCTAGCATAAGTCCTGGGTAGCGAAGGGACCATGCCAACAATACCAACTATGACCTATAAATGTATATTTGCAATAATGAGATTAGTAGAGTGGTGCAACATAAAGTAATAAATCTACAAAATAGGATGATAGCGTAATAAAATTACAAATTGATTGAACTAAAATTAAAACTTACATCTGATGATCCCTCCTCTGGAATAGTGTGTTGGGTCAACAAAGATACAAAAGATTCTCGTGGGCCCTCCCTCACACTCGGAGTAACCTATGAGAGTAAAAAGATTGTCAATTATATATAAATGTACTTCATCATAGCAACCCTGGTTACAAAATACAAATAATAATATGTAAAAGTAAGCGTACAATCGGGCTATCACTCCAAATCAAGATGCATGTAACCCTACACTATCGAACTGCTATCAGGACATCATCAATAGCCACACCCTATACAATAAAGTGCAAGTAAAATATTTATTACTACACACAAGTGGCATACGTATGCATGCATAATTAATCTTAAACAATTAACTACCTTTCCTTTGTCAACACCTGATGAAGGAACCCCCTCGTGCCCCCCACTGACATCGGATGTAGCCTGCAAGAACATAATAAGATGACAATATATAAGTAAATTTATGAATTTTATTGCTCTAATTGATAGAGATTTAAGCATGTACACCAAATGATATAAAAAATAACTAATGGGTACATAATTTATAATATACCATATAGTCATCAAGGCCAAATGAAATGGCCGAAAGTGTGGACTCATCCACCTATCTCACCTCCTCCTATGTCATCAACTGAACATAAATGGAAAAATAATATATGCATAAGTGCATGCAATCATTAAAACTAATCTAAATAAATAAATTATTTTTAAATTAAATAAGTTATGTGACAAATTTATTTATAATGTTTACTCTTACCATATCAATAGGATTCAATGGCTCTACGTACACCTCCTGAGCACTCTCATGAGATGTAGATGCTCCATGAGGTGTTATAGCCTCTGCAACTGCGTCTCCTCTATCATCCTCATCAATAACATACTGATATGTATCAGCATCAGTAAGTGGTTTGAGGCACATATTCTTGCATATAATGCAAATACGGGGCTCGCATACATGATGCAAGAGCATCTTGGGTGTAAGAGCAATCTTGCATCACCCAAAAATATTTTTGTTTTTGAATTCAATAAGGGCTATCTTGTGTAGGGCTGCTATTTATGGAAACTTGTTATTTTTAGTAAGTTGGTCATGCGATCTCAAAATGTTCTGATTTCACATGTGGAGGTTCATCTCAGTCATATCAGCCTACCAATAAAGTTTCATGGCTAGATCAGGTCTAGTTTTGAAGATATTGAAGACTTTCGGTATTGGTAGTAGGGTACAGAAACTTCAAACTTAGTTTTGAAGGCTTTAGAGGATCTGGATGAGATCAAAAATTTGGGTGATGAGCACTCGCATTGGTTAAGCATGTAGAGCACTTTGCGGCATTTCCAGAATGGGGTTATAATAGTCAATCGAGTCAACTGACGATGACTTATGGTCTTCAGAAGTTGGGTCACCTGAAATGGCAGAAAATAATTTTCCTTCAAAATTTCTGTTTGGGTTTCAAAAGTCATTTTGAGCCAACTTTGATGTAATAAATTGAAAAATAAAATAATTCTAAGTTTGGTCAGCCCTTAGGGCTAAATTTCGGGAACCTTCTCGAGCGGTGGAAATTGCCTATATTAAGAAGGCCCGTAGTGTTGTCTAGGGCAGTTCTGGGTAGTAGATCTGGGTAATAATTCGAGGCTTTTTCCTATAGAATATTGTAAGGGAATGCCCATGTGGCTTTGCATATTGTAATTCTGAAAGTTTGTAATTTCACATTTGTGGAGATAATAAGAAGCCAATTTTTTGTTCTTGCATATTGTTGTTGTTTCTCTATTTTTGTTATGTGTTTGTGGTATTAAGGGGAGCACCCTTCATCAAGTGGTATCAGAGTAGGAGTTCCTAAGTGTGTAAATAGATCACCAACTATGAGGCAGTTTGCACCAAGACCATGGTTAGGGTTTCAACGTGCAACGCAAAAATGCCTCCACAAAGACAACGTGGTGGAAGAGCTAGTGCTGTGACACCTGAGGTTAGAGAGTTGCAGAGACAAGTGCGAGCATTGCAAGAAGAGATTCACAGAGGAATAAATCTTAATGTCAGAGATGAAAGTGAGGATGAAGCCGAAGAAGAATATCAAGAAGGAGAAGCCAAAGTTGTGAACCAGGAGGAAGAAAGACTTTTTTAGGTCATTTCCAAGATTGGAAAAAGACCTAAGTTTGAGGTTCCTACATTTTTTGGAAATCTTAATCCAGAGGAATTGATCGACTGGATCAATGAATGTGAGGAATATTTTGAGTATAAAGATGTTGAGGATCCTAATAGGGTCAAATTTGCGAAGGCCAGACTGAAAGGTCATGCGAAGATCTAGTGGCAAGAAATTCAATTGGAGTGAAATAGAAGAGGGAAAGATAAAATCACAAGATGGGATCAGATGGTGGATAAATTGAAGTGACAGTTCATTCCTGTTGATAATGAGCTTGACCTACTAAAGAAAATGCAAAGTTTGAAGCAAGCAGGAAGATCTGTTCAAGAGTATACAAAGGATTTCTATCGACTCCTCATCAGAACAGGCAATGCAGAAGCTGATAAGGAGAAAGTTGCCCGATACCTTTATGGGTTGAGGCCAAGCATTTAGGAGGAGTTGAATCTGGTTCGAATGAATAGTATTGAGGAGGCATAGTAGTTTTCCCTAAAAGTAGAGAAAAAGTTGAACAAGAAGTTTGAGAGCAGACAAAATGGAAGAGGTCGTGGTGGAAGATCTGGTGGATGGTCATATGGTGGCCAAAATGAAGATCCGAAAAAGAAGGATGAGGCTAGTAGCAGCCAGAATCAGAGAGGAAATAATTCCAATCACTTCCAGGATCAAAGTAATAGAGATCAGAGAGGAAGAGGAAGAGGACAAGGATCTGGAAGAGGAGACTTTGGTGGAAAATGTTTTCATTGTGGAGAAGAAGGTCATAGGGCATTTGAATGTCCTCAATGCCAAGGAAGGATAGATAGGAGAAATGAAGGCCAGGCTAGAGTTGTACATGTAGATGAAGATGCTAGATCGTCACATTCTAAAGATGCTGAAAGAGGAGAAACACTGATTAACAAAAGAGTCTTGCTGAGTGGTGAGAATGAACCTGAGCAAAGGAGGATCCTGTTTCGCACCAGGTGCAAGTGTGAGGGTAAGTGTTGTGATGTGATTATTGATAGTGGAAGCACTGACAATTTGGTGTTAGAAGAGATGGTGACAAAGCTAAAGCTCAAGAGATAGAAGCACCCACATCCATATCAAATTGCTTGGGTAAAGGATGACCACAAGGTCATGGTCAATGAACAATGCCTAGTGAAGTTCAAGATTGGTGGGTACCAAGATGAGGTACTATGTGATATCATATCTATGGATGTATGTCATATGTTGTTGGGTAGACCATGGTAGTTTGACAGATGTGTTGTACATGATGGTCATGCAAATACCTATTCCCTGACAAAGGATGGAATGCGACATAAGCTAAAGTCATTGAATGACACAGAAGAAAAGGTATGTGGTAGTGCAAGAATAAATTTTGTTGATGGAAGAAATTTCTTAGATGGTATGAGGCATGAGCATGTGTGTTTTGCTTTAATTCCAAAAGCTGGTAAGGAGGAAGTAGAAGATGTTCCTGTAGAAGTTGCAGATTTGTTGGATGAGTTTCAGGATATTGTATCCGATAATGTGCTTGATGGATTACCACCAGTCAGGAAGATCAATCATCAGATGGACTTGATCCCAGGAGTGAGTTTGCCAAATAAGGCAGCACATAGAATGACACCTGTAGAAAGTGATGAATTAAACAGACAAGTACATGAGTTGTTGTAGAAAGGATTGATCTGTGAGATTCTAAGTCCCTGTGTTGTACCAGGGATATTAGTGCCAAAGAAGAATGGAGAATGGAGGATGTGTACAGATTCTATAGCAATAAACAAGATCACAATCAAGTACAAGTTTCCATTGCCATGAATGGATGATATTATGGACTATTTGAGTGGAACTGTGTATTTCTCAAAGATAGATCTGAAGAGTGGATATCATCAGATTCATATCAGAGAAGGAGATGAATGGAAGACTATCTTCAAGACAAAGGAAGGAATGTATGAGTGGTTAGTCATGCCTTTTGGGCTAACCAATGCACCGAGCACTTTCATGCGGCTCATGAACGAGGTTCTGAAAGAATTTCTGGGTAAGTTTGTCATTATTTACCTAGTTGATATTTTGATCTTTAGCAAGACATTGGAGGAACATATGATGCATATTCATATGGTGTTTGAAAAGCTGAGAGATGAGAAATTGTTGATTAATTTGAAGAAGTGCAGTTTTGTGAAGAAAGAGTTAGTGTATTTGGGATTTGTAGTTTCAGCAGAAGGTCTAAAAATGGACCCAGAGAAGGTACAGGCTATCCTTGAATGGCCTACTCCAAGGAGTGCTACTGAGGTAAGATCTTTTCATGGTTTGGCTAGCTTTTACAAAAAATTTATCAGAAATTTTAGCAATATTTGTGGACCCTTGACTGAAACAATGAGAGGGGATAGAAAAGAGTTTAAGTGGACTAATGGGGCAGAAAAAAGTTTTCAATTGTTGAAACAAAAAGTTACAGAACAACCTGTTTTAGTACTTCCAGATTTTAATAAGGTGTTTCAAGTAGATTGTGATGCTAGTGGTACTGCAATAGGAGTTGTTATGAGTCAAGAAGGTAAACCTGTTGCTTATTTTAGTGAGAAATTAAATGATGCCAAGAGGAAATATTCTATTTATGATCAGGAATTTTATGCTATAGTTCAGGCATTAAAGAAGTGGAGACATTATCTACTTCCTAAGGAGTTTATTTTGTATACTGATTATCAAGCTTTGCAATATTTGAATAGTCAAGGAAAGTTAAATTAGAGGCATTTGAAATGGGTTGAGTTTTTGTAGAGTCATACATTTGTTTTGAAACACAGGAGTGGAAAGTCTAATAGGGTTGCAGATGCTCTTAACAGAAGGCAACTGTTGCTGACAGAAATGTAGATTGAAGTGGTTGGGTTCAAGGAACTCAATAATTTATATCCAGAGGACCTTGATTTTGGTGAAGCTTGGAAAGCTTGTACAGAACTTGTTACTCTAGACAGGATGAAATGGCTGGATTTCATCATCCAAGATGATATGTTATTCAGAGGGAGTTAGTTATGCATTCATGAAGTTCTATGAGGGAGAATCTCATCAAAGAGAAGCATAGTGGAGAATTGGCTGGACATTTTGGTCATGATAAAACCCTTGCTTTGGTTAGTGAGAATTATTATTGGCCATAGTTGTAGCAAGATGTGAAGAAGTTTGTACAGAGTTGCAGAGTATGTCAGATGACGAAAGGAGTGAAGCAGAATATAGGGTTGTATTAGCCATTACCTATACCAGAGAAGCCTTGGGAGGATATCAGCATGGACTTTGTTCTTGGTTTACCGAGGACTCAACGGGGACATGATTCAATTTTTGTGGTGGTTGATAGATTTTTGAAGATGGCACATTTCATTCCCTACAAGAAGACTAATGATGATGTTCATGTAGCAGAATTGTTTTTCAGATAAGTAGTGAGACTACATGGTTTGCCAAAGACCATAGTTTCAGATCGAGACACTAAGTTTGTTGGATATTTCTGGCGTACATTGTGGAAAAAGTTAAAGACAGATTTGAAGTTCAGTCCATCACATCATCCACAGACTGATGGACAGACAGAGATGGTGAATAGAAGTTTTGGAAATTTGCTGAGATGTTTGGTTGGAGACAAGCCAATAGGATGGGATTTGATTTTACCACAGGCAGAATTTGCATACAATAATTCTGTCAACAGGAGCATTGGTAAATCACCATTCCAGATTATATATGGTAGTAGTCCTAGAAATGCATTTGAATTGAGAAAGATAGATAAAGGAGAAATAAGTAGTGCTGAAGCTGAGGATTTTGTAGAACACTTGAAGAACATCCATGAGGAAGTGAGGAAGCACATTACCAAAATGAATGCACAGTATAAGGCTAAGGCAGATGAGAAAAGGAGGCATAAGGAATTTCAGGTTGGGGATGAAGTCATGATTCATTTGCGGAAGGAGTGGTTTCCAGTTGGTACATATAACAAGCTAAAAATGAAGAAGTTTGGACCATGTAAGGTACTGAAGAAGCATGATTCGAGAAATACATATGAGGTAGAATTTCCTAGTGAGTTGAATATTTCACCAGTGTTTAACATTTCAAATTTGACAGAGTATCATGAAGGAAGTATTGAAGATGAGATCATAGCGGCACAGTGGAGTATTCCAACAAGTAGTTCAGATACCAAGGAGATTGAAGACATACTAGATAGTCGTGTTGGCAGAAGCACAAGGAACAGGACATATGAAGAATATCTGGTCAAGTGGAAAGGATGACCTGTTGAAGATTCATCATGGTTGACAAAGGAGGAGGTTAACCATCTTGGTTTTCCTCTGCACACCTGAGTCGTGACAGGGTCACTTCTCAAATTACCCTAGGTGTCTGATGTAGGAGCATCCTAGGTGTAAGAGCAATCTTGCATCACCCAAAAATATTTTTATTTTTGAATTCAATAAGGGCGATCTTGTGTAGGGCTGCTATTTATGGAAACTTGCTATTTTTATTAATTTGGTCATGTGATCTTAGAATGTTCTAATTTCACATGTGGAGGTTCATCTCAGTCGCATCAGCCTACCGGTAAAGTTTCATGGCTAGATCAGGTCTAGTTTTGAAGATATTGAAGATTTTCGGTATTGGCAGCAGGGTACAGAAACTTTGAACTTAGTTTTGAAGGCTTTAGAGGTTCTGGATGAGGTCAAAAATTTGGGTGACGGGCACTTGCATTGGTCAAGCCTGTAGAGCGCTTCGTGGTGTTTCCATAATGGGGTTATAATAGTCAATCGGGTCAACTGGCGATGACTTATGGTCTTCAGAAGTTGGGTCACCTGAAATGGCAGAAAATAATTTTCCTTCAAAATTTATGTTTGGGTTTCAAAAGTCATTTTGAGCTAACTTTGATGTAATAAATTCAAAAATAAAATAATTCTAAGTTTGGTCGGCCCTTAGGGCTAAATTTATGGAACCTTCTCAGGTGGTAGAAATTGCCTTTATAAAGAAGGCTCGTAGTGTTATCTAGGGCAGTTCTGGGTAGTAGATCTGGGTAATAATTCAAAGCTTTGTCCTATAGAATATTGTAAGGGAATGCCCATGTGGCTTTGCATATTGTAATTCTGAAAGTTTGTAATTCCACATTTGTGGAGATAATAAGAAGCCAATTTTTTGTTCTTGCATATTGTTGTTGTTTCTCTATTTCTGTTATGTGTTTGTGGTATTAAGGGGAGCACCCTTCATCAATACATGTGAACTCCAATGAGATGTCGATGCGCCAGCATCATCCACACTAGGAGGCAACACTGACCTGATCTGCATGATCAACTGATCACTCAGTAAATGAATGGCCCTAATAGTTTGTGAGGCAGCCTCTGCAATGATATCGGGATGCTGCACTCAAGGAGGGGGTGTGACATCAGTGGGGGGGACAAAGGTAGTGACCTTTTTGTGTTGGGCAAATGGCCTAGTTTGAGGAGCTCCTCCGCCTACGCCCATGTTGGGCCTCATACTCCAATAATCAACATGGTGACCAAGCACAAACTCAGCATACAATTTTTTTATGAAATAAAATGGGACCTCCAAATTTTTATAGGGTGGTTTATCAAAAACCATCCACCAGTGATCCTAAAAGTTTGTGCACATTGCTTCATTTGTGCACCATTTTATTGATAATTTGGGTTTTTTGGGGTCAACTGGTATTCTAGTTTTAGGATTGACAAAAAGGGCAGCTATATCTTCCTTACTTATATTAAGGGCCGCAATCCCATCATGGTCAAGTCCGTCATCAAATTGGGCGTGCATATCATCACGCCAATGAAGAGAAGCATTATGTTGATGCATGAGTGTGTCAATATTTTCAACAATTGTATTTAGTACATGGCAAGCATGGGACCTAATGTAGGTATATTTTGATATGTGTTTTGAAAACCTCGTATTGTGTTCAAATTATCTTGTATCAAATCTTCTAAAGAACAAGGGTTTTGACATGGGGGATTATTTTCGGGATTGTTATTTGGTGCGGGAGGGTTATTTTCTTCATTGTTGTTAGCCATGCCTGATTAAATAAAAAACAAATCTAAATTTCAATCTAATTTCATATATTATTACAAATATAAACAAAACCCTATTTCAACAAAAAAAAATGACATTTGGCATGAAAATTAAATAAAATAATCAAAATAAATAAAAAATTTACTTACCGAATACATTGGGAGTCAAATTTGTTGTTGCCAAAATCAAATACCTAAAAATATATCGTGTATCTGATATATCAAGTTGTTTTCCCAAGCAAAACCATGAAAAGAAATGAGGAAAAGGGCTCGCGAGTTTTGGATTTATGCCATAGGTATCGGGTACCCAATATCATATTGGGTACCCGATATCATATTGGGTACCCAATATTTTATCGAGTACCCGATATGGTATCGGGTACCCGATTAGGCCTGTGCTTTGTTGTCAAGTTTGCCCAAGTGTACTGACACCCAGGCCTACTCAAAAGTCAACAAGCAATTTCATGTGCTTTTGGACGAGTGAAAAGTGAATATTTTTCACATCACCACTTTTTGGCCCCTCATGATCTTGCACATACCCACTTAAGGACATTTAGTCTATGGTAAATGCCTTGAAAAAATCTTTAAAATTGGAAAAAGTCTTAAAAAAATGAATATCTTGGTGAAAACCTAGCAATAGGCGCCTTGATGATTCACAAAAAATTTAAAAATATCAAAAGTACAAAAAAATTGAAAAAATGAAAAATACAAAAAAATGAGAAAAAGAAAAAGTGCCTTGGTGAAAACCTGGAAACAGACGCCTTAGTAGCAAAAATAGAATCTCTACCAAGATGGTGAAAACCTACCAAACGGGTGCCACTTGTTCAAAACACTCCATTTATCAGCGCAATCTTGGTCTTTCCCAGCTTTCTATCTTGCTTTAGTTTGTACATACCTCCCCGGTTTTGTTTATGCATATCCTTGTTTCAATAAAGTCGCTCTGTACACCAATCGGCTCAAGTGTCTGTATCCTATCAATGTTCAAACTTGGGGGCAATCAATGTCATATCCTATGGCCTCCAATGTATCTTAGATGTGTCATATCCAGTCAGAATCTTTTGAAGCATCATTTGAGTCTGTCTGTCTATCTCATCTCCAGAAAGGATTTTGCATCTACAACAACACAATCAAACATCAAAATGAAAACAATCTATGTTTTTTACATGCTTTTATCTCCTTGTATGCTTACTGATTCGCATTGAAATTTTTGCATATTGTGTCCTTTGAGCTCTTCGATGATGTCCTTTATAGGATTTAGAGAGTGATGACTCAGGGCATAATCTTTTCTTTATTTTCTACTTGTATGTGACAATCTAACAACTTTGGAAATTTTGGGTTGAAATGGTGTCCGTCTGTAAGAGCCTCTATCTCAAATTGGATGGCCATGAGTACCTCGACCATTGATACCCAAAAAATTCAAAGAAGTTTGATCTAACTATTTTCTTTTTGAGTGAGTTCTTTCTCCTATTGTGAAATGCAATCTTACCTAAGGATGTGAATGATAAAGGGTCACTACGGGTAATTCACATTGGATTTAGAATGATCTCTTGATTGCTTGATGTGTTTGCAATGCAAGGTGTATTCTGGTCATCATGACGTCTATGTTTTGATGCTTATACACACTGCTATATCAAAATGGGCATGATATTCAGGTCATCCTTGCATTTATGCCTCGGTACTTATATCTAATTTGAAATTTTGAAAACAAAATCAATATTCATATGTCCATGGTTATATGACCAGTGGGCATTGTATTGATTCTTGTGCATACAAATCAATATTCATATGTTCATAGTTTCCTAACTAGTTGGCATTGTATTGATTTATCCAGTTACCTAAAAATTTCAATGATGATAACAAATCGACACATGATCAGTGACTAGGTCCTGGGTCTTAGGTTGTATCTCATTTTGCATGTCATTTTTGCACTTCGCATGATTGCATGATCTCACAAATTGCTTGAACATTTTAAACTATACTTAAACTGAAAGTGAAGAGTTGAATCTCATACGAAGGTTTCCTCACAGAACCACAAGCAGTCACCATCTTGGGTTAAACATCCTTTTTGACATAAGACTGAGTACTTGTCTTCATCAATACCTGCAAAATATATCATGTGTATCATTGCATTACATATTCATGATCATTCCATCAATTACATTGCATTACATACATGAGAATAATCAAAATCATACATTTCCATAATCAATCACATTTGCATAACATTCATACATTTGAAAGAAATCATTGCATTGCATAAATCCATACATACATTCTACACTACTCATAGAATTTACATCACATGACATCATCATAAATCAAAACATGACAAGAACAAATGAAGTCCCAACCAAAATCTCAATCTCATATCATATAACTCGAACTAGTCAAGGGTGCACTACTAGCACAAAGTACAAAAGAATGAGCTCATGTCAGTAATCAGATGTCAGAATAGTATACATGAACAACAAAATGGCAAAAATATCAGAATATCCCTAGATAGATCAGTTGTCTGCCTGATCCTCTACATCTGGTGGAGGTGCTGGTGGTGCATCAAGTACTACCTCAGCTCTAGGTGCTCTAGCTCCCTCTAATGCTATCATATACTGAGAGTATGTGGGTACTCTCCGAGTAGTAGGAACAATAGCATAATATGTAGAAACATAATAAGCATCTCTCAAGGTCTGATGTGTAACCTCTATCTGTAATCTCCTGTTCTCCTCTCGGAGCTGGGATCTTTGTCTATCAGCCTCTATGAATCACTCCTCCCACTAAGCACTCCATACCTTCAGGTCCCCGACCTGTAATCTGAGCCATCTAATAACATCCTATGGTGTCAATGGTACACTAGGATCTACATCTACTGTTGGCATATTAGTATCTATTGATGGATGCTTCGTGGTCTCTACTCTCTACACCTTATGGTGTCTAACCTCAGCACCAAGATCAAAAATGGTATCACCTTGTAAAGGATCAGGACCAGCACCCACATCCTACTCTACACCCAGAACCTCATATGTTGTGCCAACACTACCCAAAGTACCGCTCTCTCCTCTAGTCGATCTCCTGTGTAAAATTGTAGGTCTACCTCCTGAAGAACTAGAGGGATGAGGTGGTCTCATCTATCTAGATGGTCTCTATGGAGGAGTGAATACCACTCTCGATCTCAGAGGTGTAGGTTGGGGCATCTGTACCTGTGCGCGTCTCTATCCTCAACCAATTGGAACCTATGCACTTGTAACATCCATGGCCTCCTCCATAGAAGGTATCAACTTTGTGGGATCTGAGAACCTATGTACAAGATGCTCTGCAAGCCATCCAATGAATCCATCTGTCACACCAGCATCTAGAATATCTACTCTATAATCCCAGTCCCTACCAATAATACTACTGTACTCCTATGTACAAAGAGCATATGATAATCTAGGGCCCCATCCTAAGCCCAACTCTCTATGAATCTGTGCATAAGCTGCAAGCTCCTCTGGTGCATCCTGAATGATGTCATACTGCCTCCATACTCTAGTAATCAAGAAGCACTCAATAACAGCAATAGATCTACCAATTAGTACGTGGCTCTGACAAAAATAACTGAACTGCTCCCTCGCAGTGGGCCAGGCCTCTATCAACAAATACGGTCTCCATACTACAAATGTCATATCATCCAGACACCCCCTAAAATACTCTGTGTGACCCATGCGCACCTGTGTAAGATAACTAGAGTATATATATATATATATATATATATATATATATATATATATATATATATATATATATATATATATATATATATATATATATATATATATATATATATATATATATATATATATATATATATATATATATATATATATATATATATAAAACTAGCTCATGTGGCTGGCGTTGTGGCTAACATACTGGTCTACAAACTAGGATGTGCTCCCAAGCCTATATCTGAAAAACTAATGCACCAGAAGCAAAAGACTTGCCCTCCTAATACACGATCTTGTGCATCTCAGAGAACATATGTGCAAGCATACACTGACCCCAAGCTAACTCAAAAGGAGTCACCATCAATCGTGCAACCATCGGGGCCCAGCCCAACAATAGACCATTCTGCTAATGGTCGGACATGATGATACCTCCTATCATGCCTGCTAGGATACACTCTAATCTATGGGTCCTCCCATAGCACTACACTAATAGCTCCCAAGAAATGGAACTAGTCAACTGTGTATCATCTCCAAATAGGCGTCTGAACACATGTAATCCAGACTATCCCAAGCTCACATAATCTAGATGCTAACCATGGAATGGTATGTGTAATATCCTATACATGTCCTTAGGTGTGACGATAATCTCTCTAGTGGGTAGATGGAATGTCTGGGTCTCTAAATGAAACCGCTCTATCAATGCAGTCAATAGTCCATGGTTAACCCTAATCTCGAGCAATCGAATCAGATACTTAAATCCATAGGAAGCAAGATGAACCCTCATAGGGTCAGGCAGCAAAACACAGAGTCTCTAAGTCGCAGGATGTGAGATACGCACATGAACATCAGGGTATATCACCTACATGGAATAGAAATGGGGAATCCTATCAGTAAATTGGTTGAAAAATAGGCTAATAGTACAATAATTCACAAGTTCACTATCTCAGAAGGTACATTACATGTTCAGCAATCAGCCTAAGGAATCAGAAAATCAAAAATTTTGACCTAAAAATGAGTTTTAAGCTCACTGTTTTCCATACGACAATACAGTCTAGCACCAAAACTCGTACAAGTTTCAGCAGGGTACCATACGACAAACCATGAATATACGACTTTCTAGGGATCATCGTACAACATATGAGGGACCCAATGTAACGTCGTACAACTCTTGGGTCCCTCTCAAATGAGTTTTTGGGGGTTCTGACATGACACTTTATAGGACATTAAAAATTCGTATGAGTCACAAAGGACATTCGTACGAGTTTCCATACATGCGAGAATTGAAAAACTAAAACGTACGAAAAAAAAAAACTTAAAAATGCTACAAACATGAAAAATAGAATTTACAGAGAGGTACAGACGTCCACTTACTGGATGTCCATACTACGAAGGCCGTTGATGTCTTTGGCTATGCTCAAATCGATGGGAAGAGACAAGTACTCTCAGCTCAGCCATTTTCTTGCTCAGAGGGCTCCACAAAGTTTCAAAAGTCAAATGTGAATAATGAATTGAAAATGACCTTTGGTCCTTATATAGCTTTTGACCTAATTTTCAGAAGTGCTCCATTTTTCATGAAAATTGCACCCCTAGCTAATTTCGAAGTTCTAAACCTATTTTTAGGATCAAAATTGAAATATGAGATCATTTGCTATGTCAAAATTGCGATTTAAAATTTTCAGACCCAAGACGTCTGACTGCTTGCATAATCAACCTTCAATCATCATAGAAATCCAGAATTTAACTTAACTGATTATCTTACATCAAACTATTGAAATTTTAACTTGGTCCACCATGGTCAACTCATGGTCAAACCTAGTCAAAATTGGTCTCCAGGACCTCTAAATGATGCAGAAAGTGTTCTTGAACATGTATAACCACTTCTCGAATCAATTAACATGCTTCTAAACCATTCAATGCTGACTTTTCTTGTCAGATTTCAATTTTTATCCTGAAGGGGGCATGATATTGCACATCATTCAAAGTCTGTAAATCTTATTCTGCAAATCAAATCTTTCTTTCAGTGATCAAGACAACAACCACATCTAGTTGTTGATTCATCTAAAGTCCTCATCACTTGGGGCATATCAGATTCATCAATCTGGTATCCTAAATCTATCTTGTAAACTATATCAGCTTTTTGTAACTATCGGTTCATTAGCGTCATTTCCTTGGTTCTTCATAATTAATGGGTTCAGGATGTGATACCAATATGATTCATACAAGGACAATCAAGTCTGGAATCAGTCACTCACTTCTTCATAATCATAAGGTTCAAAATCAGGTGTTTTGACACTTTTTCATCACTGGTTCATTGTTGCTATAGTTAACATTATCTTTGGTCATTCAGGACCTAAATCTTAAATCTAATCTTTCAATCAGTTTCTGTCTCAGAATTGGTTAATCTTTCAAATCAGTTTCATACATATATCAAACACAGACTATTCTTTGAACCACTATGCTTTGCACAGTGATTCAAAGAGGAAAAAAATGTAATACCCCAAAAATGGGCTATAGGTTCATTAACCTCCTACATCTTCAAATTCAAACGAAATCGACATCAAAGTCCTAACCTAAGGCACATCCGCACATTATCAAATCCTAATTGATTTTATCCTAAATTTTGCATCGGGGAATATTCCTAGCAATATTCCTATTTATCCTAATTATCTTTAATTTGGTAATTATTTGGCGATAAATCCTATTTATCCTAAAGTTTGATTAATTGAATATTCTAAATATTTAATTAATTAGATTTAATACTGCCACTTAATTATTTAATTGGATTTAATTAAATTATTCGTAAATTGTATTATTTAATTTTGACAATAAATCTAAAAATCTCATGACTAAATTATTAAATTCTTATTTAATTGATTAATGTCAGTTGTCAATTTTAATATAGTTTTAGAATAAAGTTTGATTTAATAATTGATTAACCCATAAATCAATTGTTTTAATTCAAAAAAATAGTTAAGTTGAAAATAAATCACTTTATTTTTAAATTAATTTATAATTAAATCATGCACAATCAAAAAAGAAGTCAACTAGAAATCAACAATCAATTTTAAACTTAAACTCAACATCTGATGATGAGTTGAAATTTTATCTAAAACTCTATTTTGAGTTAAACACTGCTTTTGCATGATTTTTGTAAGTTTATTATCTCTAATTTCTTGATAACTCAAAAATCAACTTGAGTTTATCAAGAGTGATTTATGGCTTTTCTCTTGCATCCTCAAAGCCCTGGATTTCTATAAAATCAAGGCTCAGCTCTTCATAATTATCAACACTCGAATTTGCATAATTACTCTAGCGAATTGGCAATTGAAGGATTAAGCACTTGCGACAGGCGATTTGTGAGATCTTTCATAGTTGATCATAGCTTTTGCATAGTTTCATATCATAGTTTTTATATTCATTCATAGCATTCTTAGATTAGAATTTGCATTCAATCTCAATTTCATTCATATAGTTTAGATACATACAATTTCTCATTCTTATTGCACAGAAAAAACAAAAATATAGAATAATTTGCATTCATATAGTCTTTCATATTTTGCATTCGAATCCTTCGTTTAGGTGTTGCATTGTCACTGATCTCGATTTCAATCTGAGAACATCATACTTAGACCTACTAGAAGGCAGTAAATCACCTGGTTAGCTTAGTTTCAATTATTTGCAAGATTTCAATTTTGGCTAACCTCTAATGTTTTACTGAAGTGTTACATATCTACAGCTAAGTACAAAATTCACACACACAACTCCTAATAGGGTAAAATACTTTAACAGATCTCTAGGGAAATCCCTTAATCAGGTAGCATTTAATCATACTTTTGGAACCCTAATAGGGTGATTCTTTAACAGGGCAGGCTCTTAACCAAGTGTATTTCAAAAGAGTACAATTATTTGTGGGCATTATTCTCCCACCATGGTTTTCACTCTAGTCGGGCTTCCATAAGATAAATACTTGTATTATTCTTGTATGGATGATTTTATATATTGCATGGATTTTTAATGTTTAGTTAACCGATAATGATGTTATAGGTTAAAATATATTTTATTTAGTAAATTTGTTAAAGAAGTTTGGAACTATGAAATTTATTTATCAGTAAATTTGTTATATCTTGAGATCCATTATGACCCATTAAGACACATTATAACCATAAACAATGTCTTAGGGAGTGGTAGTGTGATTTAAGGGGTCATACAACCCCTCAAGACATAATTTATGGTTGTCATGTGTCAAAATGGGTCATAATGTATTGTAAGGGGTAAAAATGGTTCCTAAGAGGTATTAGGACCCCTTACAACCCATTATGACCCATTTAGACACATGAGAACCATAAAGTGTGTCTTATGGGGTTGTAATGTGATCTAATGGGTCCTACGACCCCTTAGTACATATTTTATGGTTATAATGTGTCAAAAGGGGCAATAATGAATCATAAGGGGTCCTAATGGATCCTAAGTGGTCTAAGAACCCCTTATGACCCATTATGACCAATTAAGACACATTAGAACCATAAAGTGTATCCTAAGGGGTCATAGGGCCCATTAAAATACACTATATGACCCATTAGGAAACATATTATGGTTATAATGTGTCAAAAGGAGTCATAATGGGTTGTATTTATACCCTCACCATACACTAATGTGTCTTAGAACCACATAAGATCTCTTATGACCCCTTAGAATTCTTTCCCATACATTAGTGTACAGCAAGAGGTCCTGAGGGGTCTTAAGGGATCCTAGGACACATTAATGTATCCTTACACCCCTTATGAACCTTTAAAATCCCTAATATGTATGATAAGTTCTCCTAAAGGCTCATAAGGGGTCTTTTGTCCTAGGACCCTTTATTACCAACTAGGACTTCTTACCATACACTAATGTTTTGCAAGGGGTCCTAAGGGATCTTTAGGGTTCTTAAGTGGCCCTAGAACACATTAATCTATCATAGGACCCCTTAATTACCCTTAAAACCCATAAGATATGTTATAAGGGGTCCAAAAGGGTATTAATGGGTAATAAGGGGCCTTGGGACACGTTAATATATTTGAGGAAGCCCCAAAATCATTTAGGACCCCTTACCATACACTAATAATTTGTAATGGGTCTTAAGGGGTTGAAAGGGCTCTTAAGTAGTCCTAGGACCCCTTACCATACATCTTAGAGGTTGTAAGGGTTCTTAAGGGGTCTTGGGATATATTAATATGTCCCGGGACCTCTCAAGATCCTTTAGAAACCCTTACCATACATCTTAGGGCTGTAAGGTTTGTTAAGGGGTTTTAGGACACATTAATGTGTTCTAGGACCCCTTAATACCCCTTAGGCCCACTTAGGATCCCTTTCCAAATATTGGTGTATGGTAAGGGGTCATAAGGGGTATTAAGGGGTCCTAGAACACATTAATGGGTCCTAAGACTCACTAGGACCCTGTTACCATACATTAGTACATGGTAAGGAATCCTTAGGGGGTTGTAAGAGATCATAAGGGGTCCTAGAACACATGTTCTAGGACCCCTTATGACCCTTTAGAACCCATTAGGACACCTAGGACCCCTTAAGACGTCCTAGGAACCCTTAATGTATCCTAGGATTATTTTTGACCCATAAATGTGTCCTAGGACTCATTCACACCCATTGATGTATTTGAGGACCCCCTAGGACATATTAATGTATCCTAAGACCTGTTAATATATCCCATGACCCATTAATACATATGATGACCCCTTAGGACCACTTAAGGTGCCAAAGACCCCTTAGGGCTTCTAAGGACCATCTCCATCTAATATATATCCCCCTAATTACCCCTATATCTCACTCTCTCCCCTCCCTCATCTCACCATTTCATCCCTTCCCCCAACATCTCTCTCTCTCTCTCTCTCTCTCTCTCTCTCTCTCTCTCTCTCTCTCTCTCTCTCTCTCTACTTTATTTGTATCCATGTCCCCCCTCTCTCTACCTCATATCTCCTCCAATCCCCTTCTCCCTTCTCCTTTCTCCCTCCATCATCTCACCATACCTCCTCTCCCCCCGCTCCATACAACCCTTTCCCTCCTATAAATAATTGATTTTTTATGATAGTTAAAGGAAGAAATTAAGAAAATAAGAGAGATCTAGAGATAATGAGATATAGATAGACATGAAGACATATCAATAGGAAGATAGAGATAGACATGGAAAGAGTGAGATAGAAAGGAAATGATAGAGACAAGTAAGAAATAGGTATGGGTAGAGGGAGTTAGAGGGATGGACATAAATAGAGAGAAAAGAAAATAGTAGAGAGAGATATATATGAATTTGAAGGAATATAAAATGAGAGGGAAAGAGATAAAGATAGAAATAATTAAATCGAGAGAGAGGAAGAGGGGCATAGAGAGACATTTTCTCTTAGGTCATCTTGGGAAATTGCATACAAAGGATCAAAGACAACAAGGAAAACCTATATGATAATTTATTAAAAAATTAATTTCATTCGTACATAAAATATAAGTTTTACATTATTTACTACCTTTTAACTATGTCAATTCTTATGGGAGAAAAATTGAATTAAAAAAGAATGATTTTGTATCCAAAAGTTGTGATTATTACAAGTTTCATAACTAAGGATTCACTTCAAATTATTATAATTAAGTTTTGTTATATAATATAATAAAATTTCCTTATTCATATTGTAAGTCTCTTAATTACCTTTCCAATGCCTATAAAAATCAAATTTTGGATAAGAAACACAAAAGTTGTGCCCCTTTTACTAAAATGTATTTTTTTAATGTTTTCAAAATACATCCAATTTGGATTGGGTATCTGATTTGGATCATATACCCGATTTGGATCAAATACCTAATACCTCTGACACAACCAAAGCTTTGCTTTAGGATTTGCCTCAAATTTTGGTTTTGGGATGCCAAACCTGGATTCTCAACCCCAAAAACGTGTTTACCATATTTCCTCATGATCTCCAGACTTTGACCATGTAGTTGATGGCTTATTTTTCACCTGAATTTGATGAAATGAAAAGGGTTTCCTAAGGATATTCTCAACTTTCTAGATCAATATAATTGTTATCAAATTTTGAGTTGATTAATTAATTATTATTTATTTTCTAATTGACTTACCTCTGAAGTCTTGATTGATAGACTTATTGAAAAACAACTATAAATTTCAAATGGTATAACATTTTTTAAATCTGATACATGTGTCACATTTTGTGTTTCACCTCTAGTATAATTAATAAAATAAAATTTTATGAAGTTTAGACTAAGTTAAGGTGGTCAGACATGGGAGTTTTTTTTATGGAAATGTTGTAGCAGAAAATTCATAATTAATTATTTACTTGGGAAAAAATTACAAAATAATGTGTCACATTTGGACATAAGTCTACTACTTAAATATCTAGAATATTGTAAAGAAATATTATCATTTGATACATGATTAAGGTGGTCAGACATACACCTTCTTCTTATCTTTTTCCTGAAATTTTTATACTACTACATTGTGTAGACACGAAAAATTGGCCAAAGTCTTAAATTAATCAAAAGGTGCATTAAATCATCAAAATAGCACGAAAAATCAATAAATGGAACAAAGGCAATTCAAATCAAAGAAAAATTCAATTAAATGATTAAATGAAGCTTGAAAAGGGGAAAAACACTACGAAATTGATTAAATTCAATTAATGACATAGTTGTTGAAAGCAAAAATCAAAATGAACATCTTACCCTTCATGGCTAAATTTAATTACTTTAATTAATTAATAAATCATAATTTCCCTCAACAAAGCAAATTGGAGACAAAATGGACACAAATCACTCACTTTTGTTGAAATGGTCCAACCTTTTGAAACCATTTAGATGATTGTCCCCTCCTTGTCCCCCCATTTATGGACAAAGCAAAGCCAATTGACCTTACCCAAACATAACCATGATCAACTCACTCTACCCCCTACCCTTGGGAAATTACTATAAGTATGAGGCATTTTGGAGAGCATTTGAATCTTAGAATTTCAATTGAAAAGCATTGTTACTATAGTCAATTGAGATCATTTTCTAAGAGCAATTGAAGCATTTGAGCATTTAGAGTTATCATTTTAGCATTTTATCATTGCATGGTTATCAATGGAGCTAGATTAAGCATAAATTCATCATAGAATAAGCATTTAGAAGCATCATAGCAGCATTATTCTCATTTTAGAGGTGTCACTAGTGAGGATTTGCAGCTGAGAGCTCACTTACCACTTCTTTCTAGAGATCCATGAGATGTTATAGATTGTAGTAGCATTTTAGAGTAAATTTCCTTTGTATTTAGCTTAAATTGTTGCTACTTGATCTTAATTTCATGAAGGTGAATAATATCATCACACACATTGAAATCTAAAATTCTCACCAATTAGATTAACTTTTTTTCAGAAAAGGGCTAGTATTTTAGAAGCTACATTCCATTTCCTATAGATTATATTCTTACAACTTTTTGATATAAGGTTTATAACTTGTTCAACTTTTTACGTCAAGTTGACTAACCCTGATTTGCTGATTTTTCATTGTCACTTAAGGACATAGCTTGGTATACCATGATCCTACACATACCCTATGTTGATTTAAAAGTTTCAATCAAAACGCTTTTAATAAAACTCTTTAGCTTCAATCCATACACAAAAGCATGTTTTCAAAATAATATAAACTATTTTCCCTTAAAATAATGCATTGCAAATTTTTAAATAGTTAGATTTTTAATAACTTTAATATTTTCTTTTTTTTTTAAATCACATTATATAAATTATCTAAACAATCTAAAAGTATCCTTTAATATATTCAAAAGTGTAGATTTTAAAGTGATATTTTTTAAAGTTGAATATTATAAGTAGGTCATTAAAATTATACATAGTATTTTAAAAATAATATTTAGTAAAGGAGAGAATTCTCTCTAACAAGATATAAATTATTTTTTAATGATAAACAATTAAGACAAAGTAGAGGACATCAAAATCATTATATGTTTAATAAATTTGACTTTAAAATTTAATATTTATTAAAAGCAAAGGCTCATCAACCTCATTTTTTGTATTATTTTAACAATTTAATTATAAGTTGATGGTTTTATTTTTATTATTATTATTTTAATATAATCATAAATATGAACTATACTACACTCTACATTTCATTAATTATATTGTTAAAAAATATAAAATGATACTTGGAGTTCTTTAAGTTAAAAAGTTCAATTTGTTAGTCATTTCCTTTATATGAGAGGCACAATTCTAAACTTTTACTTAAGCAAGTTTTATGATATTGTGATGTATTATTTTAAAATCCAACGAAGAAGACGTGATTTCATTTAAGGAGGTGATTGAGAAGAATGAAGAGTGATTAATTAAACATCTAAATTTGTGAACACATTGGCAACAAGTACTAAGATAGTTTCATTTTCTATAAAATTATGTCATTTATATTAAGCATTTTTAAAAATTGAAGTATTGTATAACACATAAAAATTGTATGTGAGAAAAGACATATCCAATATATTCTATGCCAAACCCTTGAACAATATATCCATAGACAAAACACCAAAAATTATTAAGCACCAAGTTAATAAAGATCTCACCAAGCACCAACTCTTCTTGTGCACCTTAATTTATTTTAATTATTTATTATGTTTATTTATGTTTTTTGAAGGTGAAATATTTGATTACATCAAGAGAATCTTGGCGCCAAAAGTTAGTAATAATTAATTGACCATATAGAACTACATTGAGATGGATGAAGTAATTGGCATCAAGAGAAGACATTTGATAAATAAGTATGTTGTAAAGTACTTGATTTAAGAATCTTGTATTAAGTTAATGATCTTTATTTTATGGTTACATTAATAGATATGAATGGTGAATCTAATTCGGTCCTCATTTGATGCAGAGGTGGTATGGTGGTCTTCATTCTACAAATGATGAGGGACTTCACAAGTTATTTTCACACATATCAACTAGGCTTCCACAAGGATTATCTCCTTTGATCCAATACAACCTCCACCAAATCAGAGTGCACAAATGGTTTATAGTGCCACCACCCACTCTACATCTTGTAAAAAATCTTCATTTTCCCTCATTACTTCTTTGGATTCAACCAAATCACTTTACCAAGCCAAAATCCAAAACCGGGTGCTAAACTAGGCTTATTCTCCTAGTAGCCATGCCAGATTAGTTTTCCTAGATTCTTGAAACTCTTTCCCAAAACACTTAGGAAAATAAAACCATATTAGGATACCCTTTTCAGAGTTGTATAACATACCCCAAAACCAAATACAAGTCTTTTGGACTAACTATCCAAACAATTGTTGGTGCACTACCGATTAGCCCTCTATTAGGCCTCCAAATACAAAGCAAGTGCTACTTGGCCACACTCCCAACCTTCATCAACCACAAAAAGAGTTTCCATATCACCTAAACCAAAGGATTTTTATATTTTAAAGACTAGCCATCAAGTTTTGATACCCTATCCACCAAACCCTCCGTTCTAGGCCTATAACCCTAGGGCTTCCTCACCCAAGAACCTCCACACCCTTCTAGATCCCTTCAGTGGATCCAAAACCATCCTATGATCATCCAAATCATAAAAATTGGTTCTTTAATGAACCAATCTCCTAGACCATGACTGGTCCCAATCCAAGTAACCCTCCAAACAACATTTCTCTATCAATCAGAGATCAAACTCTTCATCCATGTTCAATCCTACAAAAATCACATTTGAAAACATACATAAGACATATTTAAATCTCCATCCACATCTCCTAACAACTCTGGGAGTGTGGGGTCATGCATAACCATTCATCTCTTCAGGAAAATGAATGTTGCCTTTCATGATTGTACAAGAACAGTCACCTTTAAACAACGTGCAAACTTTATAATACTTCTCACAACCATTTGAAACCATTAAGGAATGTAACATAACATTAAAAACCATCCATTCCTATTCATACTATCCATTAAAGAGATTTTTTGGGCACCAAATACATTGATTGTGTCGCACGGGCAATGACGAGGTCTTTTGCAATGAATTTACATTTTATTGAACAAAGTATATTACATTTCTTTTCTCTGATCCTACATGCCTATTTATCTACCCTAGAATCTTGTTCCCCTAAACACATGCCTATGTCTCTCAAATAAGCCTCTCAAAGGCTGGTTAACCCCTACAAAACTGCCACATTCAGTTATAATGACTGTTACAATTAGTTGTGATTAATTTTGGTTGTCTAGTTGACAACTAATTGTCAACTTCGACAAATTTAGTCTTCTTTCTTTATATTTAACCTTTCAAAAGGTTATTGGATTCTATCCTAATCCCCAAAACACCTAAAACTTCTAAAACCCTCCTTCAAGCCTCTTAGGCCAATTTTGCCATTATAGGCATTTTACATATTTTAGCACTTCAAGTGCTTTTTCATTATTTTATTGGCTTTATTAGCTATTTTACATCCATTATAGACCTTATAGATATTTAGATCACTCCTTTAACCTAGGGTCAACATAATGGGCTTTAGTGACCCCTAGGTGCATACTAACCTCATCAATGTCATTGAATGGCTTACAATGCATGGTCCTTCACAAAGGACTTAAAATCATTACAAAACATTATCAAATGACCTTTAAGGTCTATTACAATATCAAATGACCCTTGATGGCCATGTTGTATTCAAATCCACCCAAGGATCTATCAGTGACCCTGGTATGCCTCCATGGTTCATGCTCTATCCTGTTGAAAGTAATTGCAGACAAAAGTTTAAAATAGAATAGAAAAATAAGAGATTAAAATACACAGACACAAACATAGAGATTATAGTGGTTCATTCAAAATGAACTACATCCACTCTTCAAGCCAGGGCATATCATATTTTATTATCACAATACAGTCTTTGTTACATCAGCTCTATTTCATATATCTTTTACATGCTCAGAATAATCTATATTCAGCATCACAGTAAAAGATGGAAGATGAAATGGTAAAGGCATCTTAAGGATGCAGGAAAAGTGGAAGGATTGGGCCTTCACCAACTCTGACATTCTCATCAGGATGCAGAGCCGTTACAATCTCCCACTTGAAGTCCAATCAGTTTTGCGATATGAGCTGCATCATGATATCCCCAGCTTGGTGCTTATGGCTATGTCATCACAATGCCAAGAGAAGTTCTATAGAATTCAAACTTCTCTCAAGGTACTCCCTTGGTGAGCGCATCAGTCAGATTAAACTTCATGTCAATCTTCTCCAACTGTAATCTTCCCTCTTCAAGAGCATGACAAATGAAGTGAAATCTGGTTTCTATATGCTTTGTGTGACTGTGGAAAGCTAAATTTTTGGCCAGATGAATGGTGTTGTTGCTATCAGATAATAGAGTAAATGTGGATTGTTTAAATCCCAACTCTCCAAATAATCGATGTAACCATATCAGCTCTTTAGCTCCCTCAGCGAGAGTGATGTATTCAGCCTCGGTGGAGGAAAGAGCAACCACTTGTTGCTTCTGAGAAGTCCAGCTAATTGCTTCCCCTACAAAATTAAACATATAGCCTGTTGTTAACCTCCTTGTATCTAAATCTCCAGCCATATCAAAATCAGCATATCCACAAATATAAGGGGCCTTACTGTTAAAACATAAAACATGAGAGGAAGTGCCTCTCAAATATTGAAGAGTCCGTTGAACTGCTTGCCAATGAGTTTTACTTGGATTACTCATAAAACCACTCACAACTCCCACTACATGAGCAATATCTGGATGTGTGCTAACCATGGCATACATTAAACTCCCAACTGCTGAAGAATAAGGAATACCAGCCATCTCATGTTTTTCTTCCTGAGTAGGACACATTTTTTAGGACAATCAAAAATGATCAACCAATGGAGTGGCAACCGATTTTGCATTTTTCATATTAAATTTCTCTAAAACTTTGAGGATGTACTTTTCTTGAGATAACTTAATTTCTCTCTTATGTCTATCTCAAATTATATCCATCCCAAGAATCCTCTTCGCTGCCCCTAAATCTTTCATGGCAAAACAAAGAGACAAATGTGTCGTCAGCTCATGAATAACTCTCATACTATTACCAACAGTCAACATATCATCAACATACAATAGCAAGATCACAAACTCACCAGTCGAAAGCCTTTTGAAGTAGACACATGGGTCTGATTCACAGCGAGTAAAACCTTGATGATTCATGAAGTTATCAAACTTTAAATACCATTGATGCGGAGCTTGCTTCAGCCCATATAGACTCCTCTTTAATCGGCAAAATAAATTCTCATGCCCCTATTTTACAAAGCCTTCCAGCTGTTCCATATATAACTCTTCAATAATGTCCCCATGTAAAAACATTGTTTTGACATCGAGTTGCTCAAGCTCAAGGTCCCATGTTGCTGCCATGCCAAGTACCAAATGAATGGTTTGCATTTTAACCACTGGAGAAAAAATCTCATTGAAGTCCACACCCTTCTGCTGAGTGAATCCCTTTTCTACCAGTCTGGCCCTGTATCTCTGTCGACCTCCATCTTCCTATTTTATGTGATATACCCTTTTTTTTTCAAATCTTTGCGGTTGAGCGAAGAACCAAATCCCATGTCTGATTTGTATGTAAAGAGTCCATTTCATCTTTCATGGCATCCATCCAGAACACCAAATTAACATTAGTACATGCTTTCTGAAAGGTTTGTGGCTCTACCTGATCAGAACACAAAGAGAATAACAATTCGTAGTCATCAAATTTTCTTGGACATTTTTTCTCTCTCGTAGACCTCCTCAATTGGATGTTTTGATTAGTGTTTACATCAGAATCAACAATATTTGCAACCTCTGTATGTGGAATGACAAGTGTCTTACCAACATTCTGACCTACCTCACGTGGAGGACACCCTACTTCCCAAATATTCTCAGTCGCGGGTGGGTGTGGAGATAGCAGCTTATGCTACTTGCGCTGCAGTGATGGGTCCCCACGGAACTGTTTCTGTAGAGAATGGACCAAAGGCTCAGGCTCACCTCCTTGAGAAAATTCCCTATCATGAATGGTCGTGGGGTGCAAGGAGGACACTTGGGATCATGTGGAGAGGGGGATGTATTACACATGCTTTGCCCGTGGCAAAGGAACAACCCACGGTAGAGCCTCCTGCTGTAAGTTTGCATCGTGAGTTAAGGGATGTAGCAGGGAAAATAGCGTGGGAATGGACTCATGTGGTAGGATAGGTAGCCAGTTTTCCTCCACGCGTAACTAGGAGCTCCAATGGATTATTGGCATGGGGAGGCGTGGGTAAAACAAAATTAGGCATCTGCCGCTGGAGAGACGTGTGAGGCAGAGCCACCTATTCTGCTCTTTCACCACAATGGTAAGGGCCATTCAATGTGAACTCAGGGCTTTCATTTAACGATGGTTGAGAGTGAACCACTAATGGTGTTGGAGACAAAAAGGACTGTTGTGGTATTGGGCAAGACAAAGAAGTTGTGGAAGAAGTATGTTGTGCAGTGCTGGAAGGGATAAATGTTGATGGGTGGAATGTAACCCGAGGTACGTTCTACCTATGAATCCCATTATCAGACAGATCATATTGAATAAAATTATCAGAAGAAGAGTTCTGAGATTGCAAACCGGAGAATGACTTTTCATTGAATACAACATCTCGGCTCTGTATCACTTTCTTGGTGATTAAATCTCAGAGATGAAAACCAAATCGATCTTCACCATACCCCAGAAAGATGCATTTTTTGGATGTGAAATCCAACTTCGTTCTCTGCTCCTTATTAATGTGAGCATATGCATCGTATCCAAAAACATGCAAATGAGAAAAAGAAATTCTCTTACCAGCCTACCTCTCTTCTGGAATATCAAAATCCAAACGTGACGAAGGAGCTTGATTTATTAAATAAACTATTGTATTACATGCCTTTGCCCAAAATTCCTTCCCCAAACCAGCATTAGACAACATACACTGAGCTCTCTCTAAAATAGTCTGATTCAACCTCTCAGCTGTACCATTTTCTTGAGGTGTATAGGGGACTATTTTAATCCTCTGAATGCCATGATCTGCACAAAAAAGATCAAACTCTGACGATCAATACTCACCGCCGTTGTCCGTTAGTAAACTTTTTTTTTTCCAATCTGATTTTCCACCATAGCCTTAAAGCTTTTAAATTTTGAAAAAAAATTTGATTTCTTATGCAGCATATAAACCCAAACTTTGTGAGTGCAATCATCAAGAAATGTGACAAAATAATTAGCACCACCGATAGAAGTTACCTCTGTAGGACCGAAAACATCAGAATGAATGAGCTCTAATGGAGATGATTTCTTCTCATGACCTGTCCTTATGAAGTTGGTGCGATTTTGTTTGCCATAAAGGCAATGCTCACACAATTCCAAATCAACTGATTTAAGACCTGAAAGTTGGTCTCTTTGAAGCATGATTTCAAGACCTATTTTGTTCATATGACCGAGCCTCTTATGCCAAAGTTTGGCATTGCTATCTGCAACCGCCATGGCTACTCCCACTTCACCATTACACTCTAATGTGTACAAACTTCCATTTTTCTGCCCTTTAGCTAAAATTAATTGACCTTTGGATACTTTCCAAGAAGCTAGACAAAGCTAACATTGCAACCTTGTGTATATAACTAATTGACTGAAATCATATTACGCTTAAGTGTAGGAACATGCCTAACATCTTTTAGAAGCCATTTACTTCCATTTTTCAACAATAATAAAATATCCCCTTTGCCGACTATATCACATTCTTTTTTATCCCCAAGAAATATTTTACCAAACATACCTTTGTGGTAATTTGTGAAAGCACTCTAACATGGAGTTGCATGAAAAGAGGCACCAGAATCAAGAACCTGTGAGCTTGAATCTGTGTCACCGACTGCAAGTACCAAGGCTCCATCCGTTACATCTTTAATGCCATCATTGATAACTTTGTTTTGAGCCTTTTTATAATTCCAACATTACTTCTTTGTGTGCCCAGATTTTCCACAAAACTAGCATGTGTTATTTCTTCCTCTCAATTTCGAGTGATGACTCGATCTACCTCTTCCATTATTATTATTATTTCTTCCTCTCTCACGAATTCTACCTCTATTTCTTGTGCTCACAGCTGTTAGAGCATCACCGGAAGAGGGTTCTTGATGCTTCCTTCGCATGTCTTCACTAAGTAGTGTGGTTGCGACTTCATCAAATTTGAGCTTGCTCTTGGCTATAACTGAAGTTCTCATAGCCATTACTACACCTTCCCAACTGTTTGGAAGTGAGCATAATAATAATATCATCTTTATTTCATCATCTAATGGGATACCAATCGAAGTCGACTGAGTAACTAATGTATTGAACTCATTGAGATGGTTCGATATCACTCCTCCTTCTTTCATTTTCAGATTATATAACTTCTTCATAATAAAGACTTTGTTTGATGTTGAAGCTATCTCATATAATGAAGATAACTTATCCCACAGCTCTTTCATTTTCGGCTCTGTCGAAACATTTAAGAGCACATTGCTGGATAGAGATAAGAAAATCATTGCCTTTTCTTTCTGATCGATCTTCAGTCAGTCTTCATCTGATAAAGACCCTTTTCCCTTGGTTTTTCTAAGTAAAGCTTGTTGCAAATCCTGCTTGACAAGCAAAGATTCTATCTACACTTTCCATAACCCGAAGTTCTACCCTGCAAATTTTTCAATCTTCCATTTGTATCCCTCATCCATTCTTCACCAATTTTCAGAAGAATAAAGAACGAGCTTTCCCAGCTCTGATACCAATTGTTGAAAGTAATTGCAGACAAAATTTTAAAACAGAATAGAAAAATAAGAGATTAAAATACACAAACACAAACACAGAGATTATAGTGGTTCGTTTAGAATGAACTACATCCACTCTTCAAGCCAGGGCATCTCAGATTTTATTATCACAATACAGTCTCTGTTACAGCAGCTCTATTTCATATATCTTTTACATGCTCAGAATAATCCACATTCAGCATTGCAGTCAAAGACGGAAGATGAAACGGTAAAGGCATCTTGAGGATGCAGGCAGAGTGGAAGGATTGGGCCTTCACCAACTCTGACATTCTCGTCAGGATGGAGAGCCGTTACATATCCTTGGTGCCCCTGCACCATCATTTGTATTTTTCATTTTACAATAGTGTTCTACTTTTTATTTTTTTCTAAATAAATGCAAACATGTAAACTTAACAAATAGCTTATGATTATTAAATTTGAAATACATAAATGAGTTTAGTTAATGTCTGTAGCTTTTACACCATACAAACATTCTTAAATGATTAATTATCATCAAGTCATAAATCTTTGTTGTCTCAAATTTAAAACAAGTGGCAATCAAAGACAAAATCAAGTCTTAGAAGAGAATCAAAGAAAGATCAATATAACACTAATAATCATATTCAACTTCTACTTTCAAATCCAATATAACAAACATTATGATTTAAACAAACCACTTACTCTAAATTAATAATTATTTATTAGGATTTAATTTTCTTTTAATAAATAATATAATAAGATTTACCATATTTTAAATTATTTTATAATATATTATCAAAACGAAAAAAATTAAAAAAGATTTTTGCACTTATTTTTCTCTTTCTAATAATGAATAAGAATTATTCAAAAAATTATATATAAAAAAATACACAAGTTTCAACGAAAACAAGATTAATCAATAAAATAGAATATAAGAAATTTGTTTTTAATGTATCTTATCAATGACTCAACTCTTTGATAATAACTTAAGATTTAATAAATATAATAGTCAACATGGTTTTCTTGAATTAACATATTTCAAAGCGTATACACTACTACAAAGAGTGGGGTTAAAGACAAATTTTGAGACAAATTGTCTTCATCTCACACAAAAATACTTTTGTTCCATATTGTCTTATAGAGACAATCTTTTAAGGCAATATATTAAGATGTTCGGTTAAAGACATATTTGAGACAATATGCAACTTTCTTTTTATCTCAAATGAAAATAATTTATTTAAAATTTGTCTCAAATTTTGTCTTTAACCCCATAATTAATTTAAAATTTGTCTCAAATTTTGTCTTTAACCCCATAATTTATTTAAAATTTGTCTCACATTTTGTCTTTAACCCCAGTCTTTGTAATAGTGGTATTTTCCATGTCCTTTCATTTCCTATCTATTAAGAGATGTCTAAGCGACAAGAAAGCTCACACCACTATTCCTAGTCTTAATTAAAAAGAGACCCATTTCGCATTCATGTCTACAGAACTTTACCGTGCCTTGTTTGCAAACGTGGAACGCGTGGCACCTGGTTCGCAAAGAATAAACGATCAAGTAATGTATGTAACCTGGTTGGCAACTGTGCAACGACTTCCAGCAAACGGTTTTGTGAAGAGAACCCATGCAATACAACACCCAAGCCCATGGTTTTATGGCGATTGCAAAAGCATCCTACTTCTTCACCCCTGGTTTTCAAATTCACAGAAAGAAATGCCCACCGGTTTCATCTTTTCTTCACTCTTCTCCTTTTCCTACAAATAGAGTTTGCCCACCCATTTCATTCCCAACTCCACCCACTGTACTGCACTTCATCCTCTTTTAAATCTGCCATTGTTTCGTCTTCTGCTGTATTACAGACGATCGATTAGTGGGTGTGAGCAATATGGATCTTGCAACCGACGTCTTCATTCCGGAGGACTACGTTAGAAGCCGCCATGAAAGAAAAATGTTCACCAAGCAGCAGGTGAAAACTTCTACAAAAGTTTCAGATGCTCACAACACTGTCCCAGCATTTGGAGAGAACAATCAGAATTCGCATGGGATGAGAGGCAGCTTCAACAAGGAGGAAATCATTTTTACTTGTTTAACTCCATAGCCGGATTCGTTTTGCTTTCTCTGTATAGCTTACATTGATCTCGAATTTCATCGTCACTCTATACAAATATTTTTGTAGTTAGGGCATTCAGTTGAAGAGATTCAAGCATTAGCACATCTATTGGGTGATGCATAAGATTTTATATTGGAAATATGCATTGCAGATCTGTCATCTCATACTCCGTGTAGCTCGCATGCCATCATATTTTATATAAATGTTCATCGTGTCATGTATACATATATGGCTATAGAAATGTTGATGGAAAAACACTTACATGTACAAATTTTGAAGCTGCAAGTTAATGAAACTCACAAGTGGAAGACATTTTCTTTTGCAACACACAATAGAGCATAACATGCAGCTCATTATAATTCAAGGTACCCATGATTCCAAACATTATGTAAGAGTGAAGGTTTTAGTTATTAATAGGTAGTTGAAAAAATGAAGATGAGTGTGGGTGATGTGATGATAAATGTTGTATAATTTGAATAAAATTTGTTCGAATAATTTGATTTTTTATGATACATAATAACATATATTGTGATATGAAAGATCGTGACAATATAGTAGTTGTGTTTTACAAGAAAATTATATAAATAATAGAATAATAGAATGCATTATGATAAGGAGGACTCTTAAAATGCTCCAATGAGTGATTAAAATGTAAGGATGGTAGATTTAATAATTTTTTAGATAAAAATATGTAGTCAAGGTTGTTTTAATAAATCTAGAGGAGTAAAGATTAGATTTAGAGTTAACTAGTTTGATTGATTAGTTAATTCAATATATTGATTAATTATCTAATCTAACTAATCAATTCACTAGTAGTTCATTAAACTTAATTAATTAAGTTAAATTGATCAATTAATTAACTAACTAATTTGATTGATAGGTTAAATATATATTTAATTAGATTGACATGAGAGAAATATAGAATTAATTCATTAGTTAATTGACTTTGATTGATGAATGAAATATGTGTGAGGATAATTAGAATTATTCATTTATTTTAATTAGATAAATATGGATAGATTAACTAAGATCTAATTGATTAATTATTGATGATTAATCAATTAATTAGTCACATGGGGTGATATAAAGGGAATGTGATCAATTAATTAATAGAAAATAACAATTAATCAACAAGGAAAATTTACATGATGAAATTTTAAAAAAATCCATTGCAAAATGAGATAATACAAATAATAGATTTATTTGATTGATAATAAAATTGATCAATGGAATAATGGAGCTAGTAAACAACATGAGACTAGAATGATTAAATAGGATGATTATTACAAAGTTAAGGTAGAAAAATCTAGGTGTCTACACAACATCAAAATCAACATTTAGATCATTTTCATGCTTTTTTGATAATTGTTAATCTCTATCATGATCATAAAATTTGTTTTAATCAAGTGGGTCAACCTATGAGAACTTGGCCCTTACAATAAAGTAATCTCATTGAGGTGTCTTTTGTATATTTTTCTTTTAGTTTCTTTTGTGTTGCTTTGAAGTTCATATATTTTAAAACCATGCAGGCAATTATAGTTATATTTTAAGTTGAGTTTCATTATTTTAGCTTTGGTGGAACCTCCATTTAAAACCTAACGGGCATTTACATGCAAAGTAAATCACTTCATTTTTTAAATTTTTTGTTACTCTAGGGCTATCCCCGAAACCTATCCTAATGCCTAACCTACCTTGCCTTGGTCTTATGAATTTTCAAGTTGGAGTTCAAGAAGGGGAAATCTAGGTTGAGACTAATCCCTTGGGGGTGGTTTCGGAGCCCAAAACCAACAAGCATTAGTTTATTCTACCTATTGTAATCGAATTTGCTACCAATGGGGAGACAACACACAACCCAAGCCAACTCCGCTAAACGTGTGGGTTTAGTACATCACTTCATTACTAGATTAGGAAAGATATGGAATTCGTAATACACTAAAGGTTTTGGGAATCACTAATAAGTTTTGAATATCAAGTAAGTAGAATGGAAAGAGAACTCATGAACTAGAGTTTGGATTTTATAATTACCATGTACTTGATCAAATGAACATGGATGTTACTTGAGATGTAAGAATGGTTACTATAAGTGTGGAGTGATCAAATCTAGTGACTAAGGAAATGAACTCATAATGGTAATCTATATAACAAATAAGAGAAATATTAGTGAAAAACTCAAGTAGAGGATAAATTTAATAAGTGAAAGGCATATAAATGTAGGAAGGGAGACTTAAAGGAAAGCTCTTAGTCATCTTGGTGGATAAGCCAAGGATGTCATCATCAAGACCTATAACTATCTACAATGTTTGTGTTGCATAATGGCTTGAGAAAAAATAAACAAAATATATAAG